>JAUESF010000074.1:4684816-4699314 GCA_032274765.1 Malacoctenus tetranemus | reverse complement strand
CACACACACACACACACACACACACACACACACACACACACACACACACACACACACACACACACACACAGAAACACTTTCCCTAATAGCATTAGCTGTCTGGTTGCCAATTTAGTACTTACTTAATTCTTACTTAACAGTACACAGTGGCAGTAATTTATTAAATGCAGAGCTCTGAGAGAGAAGGAGAAACAGCATGAGTCAGACACGTGACACAGAGTCTTTCAGAGCGCTATTACTCTGACTCATTGCAGGGCTTGTAGTGGCAACCTCCATTCACTCCAACACCTCCCATCATCTCTCTATTCAGCACTGAGGAACCCTCTGTGGGTTCCTGATAATGACACATAAAGTCCAAGAACAGACATGAGCACCTCTTCTGAGACATGTTTTCCAGCATCTTGAGTCAAAGGTCTCCGTGACAATACTCTTACAGAGCTCGACGGGACACCTTTTCGAACAGATAATGTCCCCACATGGCAACGAGTCACCGCTGGGTGAAACACAATCATCAAATGTAATTCAAAGACTTCCTCACAAAAAATTGCGGCGTCCGTTTCCCCTCACCAGCCTTGCGGAGGGGCCCGATCTGGGAGCCTGTGATGGCGGCGTAGTCCTTGTCAACGAGGACTCGGACGATCACCCCCCGGCTGTGCAGCGCCAGCACGGCTCGCCTGAGGTCCATGTTGGAGAAGGCAAAAAGACACAAGTCCAGCGAGAAGGATGCGGAGAGGAGGTAGCGGAGAAGACGGGTGAAAGACGTCTCGATGCCATGAGGCAACGCACAGCCACATGGTCTAGAAGGACGGGACAGAGGGAAAACAATGAAGACAGGAGGTCTCCAGAGACCCAATCAATAATGTCTGTTTTAAGCCTGATTTACTGTAAAATTAGTATTTCATAAAGTAGTTGCAGCAATAAAACCTTTTGCATTTTGACAAATAAAAAGAAAGACAGTGGAACGACGAGACATAACTTACATCTCCATCAGGAGCATCTTGCTCTTACACAATAGAAGTGTCACTCACTGAAGAAAAGAGGGGTTGAAGATGTGCTCCACACAGGCGATCTCTGTGGGGAAGAAGATGACCTCATTGAGGGCCCTCCTGGGCCACAGGCGACGAAAGAGCCAGCTGCACAGCTCCACGCTGACCAAGAGAGCGACCACCCCCAGGCCGACCGTCTTCACTGTCCACATCTGTCACACAGTAAAGCAACAGCACATCCAAGACACAAACAGGTGATACCTCAAATGATGACCACTGGCATTTTTCCCATGAATAAATGATAGAATGCAAATGTTTTAGTTTGGGTTGTTTGTGAACAGAAAAAAAACTCCAAGAATTCACAGTGGATTTGGATGAATAACAAAAAAAATGATGAGTGTTTTTCCAAGGAAGAGGTAAGTGAATTTTGGTGGTGGTCCAGTCACCCAAAATATTGAAAAGCATCGTTTCTGTTGAGTGACTAAAGGGTTAACCATGTGATTTGCAATATGAACCAATCAGAAAACAAAATCACTGTTGTCATGTGCTGTTGGGCGTGTTCCAGATGTGTGCTGCAGTCTGGAGAACCTCCTCACTCCAATGGCTACAGCCTAACAACATGGTGTCCCGAGTAAATTGGATCATCCAACAGAACATTGTGACAAAAAAAGTGCTTTTCTGACAGAATCTGATTACACGGCTGGCGCCTCGGAATGTGACGGGTCAGTCCTGTTACTGGGCAGGCTCACACGTTAAAGAAAAGGCATCTGACACATTATAATAAAGGGTTGCCATTTGAACAGGTAAAAAAAAAACAGAAAGACTTCCTGCCAGAGTTTAAATATGCCGCTGACAAGACCGACTGTGAGCATGCTCACTACAGTGTGACTGAACCTATCGCGTTCTGATGCATCTGTGAAGTAATCTGATTGTGACAGTAAATAAAGGCAGTTTTTATGCACGTTTGAAAAGCAAAACTTTACTATCACGTGTCAACATTCCCTTATGTATGTGGGCTGCTGTATTCACAGTGTGATAGGAATGTAATGTGACGCCTTTGCAGCATAATCCGATTGTAGCAGAGAATCAACTACAGAGAATAGTCGCGCCAACAAGTTTCACTAACGTGGCCTCCTCCATTGCTAACCTGGCCTGGCGGAGGTCAGCGCTGGACCCAGTGCACTCCAGTTAGCCTCCTAATTAAAATAATTTGGTACTTTTGTGTTTGGGTGGAGAAGAAATTACCCCACGCTAAGCTAACGGAGTTGAACTAACATTTCAAGCATGTACTTTCTAGAACATTCTGTTTTATCTAGCCTTGCTGATTTTCTCATCCAACACAAAGCAAATTTCGACCAAAAAAAACGTTAAAGTGAACAAGGACGCAAAATAACTTAACTCGTTAATCTACGCATTTTAGTTGTATGCTACGATTTCTTAGCTGTCAAATATTCGACCACATTTTGGCAACCCACCGACGAACCTCAGGTAGCCTCCGTCGCCTTAGCCGTGTCCGGCAGTTTCTCTCCTGGCCATCGTCAACCTAAAAACAAGGTTGCCAGATCTGACTGACTGTTTACGGCGCAAACACAACACGAAAATCCGCACAACTATTGGGAAAAATAACCACAGCTCAAGTCATAACTTTAGAAAAAAATGTGTACACTGTAATACTATTACACGCAAATATACCGTCAGTACCAGAGATTCTCGTTGGGAAGAAGCATGCCCAATTTGGAATCGCGGTAAAAGCGTGACTAACAATCACTTCGCGTTTACTCCGACCATGCCCGAAAACCAGGGCACTCACAGATTCAGTGAACTAGCCAACTAAAATATATGTAAATACCAATTATTACATTGAAAATCCACGACATGATGTAATGTTGATCACTAATAACGGAGTTTTTTTTTAATCCAAACTGAACCAAATTGTGATTCGACTATGAAAGTATTATTTTCTCGGTCAATCATAAAGTTTAGATCAAGATGACTGACGTGCCCGACAGCCAATGGCCGGCCGTAAAGGCTGCGCCGTTAGCCAATCATAGCTCGGAAACCGTTGCCGGGTCTCACGGAAATCGCGTCACCAGTAAAGCAACGTGTATAATCGTCAAGCAGAAGGTAAACAAGACCAAACTTCTACAAGTAAACGTTGAATAGTAACCTTTGTCACGAACGGTGAGTGTTAAATCAACGACCTTTGCGATTTATCTTCTTCAACCCCGCTTTACTCGACGCATGACGATTTGCATTGTAGAAACATCAACAACAACCATGCTAACGCTAGCTTACCAACTTACCATACAAGTTAGCTGCGACCGCATACCGCCGCCGTTTCTTGGACCTATACGATCGCATCTTTGCTGAGTAGTTTCCCTCTGTGTGTGTTTCGTTCTCTCTCAGTCTTGATTACGTTTGTGTGCAATGGGTCGGCGTAAGTCCAAGAGAAAGCCCATGGCGAAGAAGAAGCTGACCGGAGACCTGGACACTCAGTTTACTTGTCCCTTCTGCAATCACGAGAAGTCGTGCGACGTGAAAATGTAAGTATCCTATTGTGTCCTCATCGCTGTTCTGTATCATGTACAACATCTCACTGTTAACCTTCATTTTGTTGTTGTCCTGTTGACAGGGAGAGGAGCAGAAACACGGGTATAATCTCATGCACAGTCTGCTTGGAGGAGTTCCAGACCCCCATCACCTGTATCCTTTCAGCTTTTCACAGCACTTCCCTGTTTCTCATTCAACCACACAATAACAACACGTTTGTCTGTAAAGCCACGCTTTATTTCTTTGGTGCATTTCGCACACAACACAACGTAATCTGCTTTATTCAAAGGGTGTTGAGCTCAGTGGTCAGAAATCAAATTTAAACAAACAAACATCTGAGTAAGCAAAAAGACAAGTGAAAGCAAAAGACAAGTTTTGAACCTGATTCTGAATGAATTCATTGTCGTGCTCTCGGCCAGGTAGTCAGGCAGGATGTGTTGTCTTTTCAGGGCACAAACAGAGAAGACAGACTCCTGCTTTTTAAATTAAAGCAATGTTTGATTCAAACACCACCGCATGTAGATCTGAGAGGTCCTGGTGGTCCGTGCGTTCATCTCTTCAGAGGTGTCAGGCCATCGAGCGCTCCGATCAAATCCAGTGTTGACAGGAAGTCAGTGCAGAGCTCTGAAAAACTGGTTGAAGTGTTCTCATGTTATGGTTTCAAGAAAAACATGGGCAGCTGCTTTTCAATTAGTCGAACTCATCGCGCGGCTGTGGAAAAAACAAGCGATTGCGGTTGTCTGGGTTGATCTGGGTGAATTCCTCAGATTCGGCTTCTGCTTTTAGATTGCAGAAAGATAATTTTGCAAGGTTGTTGAAATGGCTTTTGAAGTTTAATTGAATCATTCAGGCTTTGAACATGAAAGCTTATTCCTGATCTGGGTGGAAATTCATATTGTGGTCTTTGAGGGGCTTTTAATCCAATTTTGAACCCATTAACTACAACTTGAGTTTGCTCAGTTGTCATGGCGCCTGGTCGGGCGATATCAATCCTCTTCAGTTTGAAACTTTGATCAAGCGATAACAGGTGGTTCTGTGGTTTGCTCCATCTTTTCTTCTTTTTCTTTAAGTAGGTTTTTTTCAGGGTTTTTTGTGACATTGCAGGAGATTGGCTGCAGAATAAAGGAAGCCTTGATAATAAACTGCAATCCACATTTCAGACCAGAGAATGGCCATCTTAACTCTTAGACTGTAATTTAGGTTGAAAAAATACAGAGGAAAAATAAATATGAAAGTATGTTGGGTTTTTTTTAAATTTTTTCTGGCAAAATTATTTTGTATGGTGTGTGTAAGTTTATGAGCGCAGAGCAACATTCACATTTCAGCATGTGAATAATTCTAGACGGTAGTATTGACGACTCGGAAACAGGAGTTGTCTAAGCCTTTAATTCCATCAGTTGTAGTTTCATACCAGCAACAATGAAAAAAAATCTTCTCTTTGTAAGAATTTGTTGAATGTCATGAAGCAATTCAGTACCAGATGAGCATCCCTATTGTTCTAGACAGCTGTAGCATAGAAAAATAACAACTCCATGATTGTGAGTTATGATGGTAATTCAACAGCCTTTTTGTTCAGTAAGATTCATTGGAGGATTACAGTTTGACCCGAACCAAACCATGAAAGAACGGTTTGTTAAAGATGTTTGTAAGAGTGAAGCTAACTAAGAAGCTTTGCAGGACTCTATAAAATGTTAATCGATTTATCTCACTTCCGATAAATGTCAAAGATATCTAATGCAGTTTATTAATGAGGGGAAAAACAGTTTTGCAGGGAAGTCACAGCTGATTTCTTCTGGCCCTCTATGTGATTGTATTATTCTGAAAGTTGAGATCATCTCCTCCTCCATCCGCTTTGTTTTTCTGTCCTTAATCCATCACTTCCCAGATCTGTCGGAGCCAGTGGACGTGTACAGTGATTGGATTGACGCCTGTGAATCGGCCAACCAGTAGCTTCTGTTGAACTGCAGGCCCTTGTATGAACTTTGAGGCAACACTGCTGTCAGTCGGGACAATAACGAGACTTTGGTCACAAATCTACGTGCTTTGCAGCTTTGTGAACAACCGTCTCACTTCTTCGGTCCAACATGCTGTGAGAAACTTGTCGAGTTAAATTCTCCCCTTCCTGTTGGAAGTTCCAGCCAACAACTCTCCGCTCGACTCCTGAGATTTATGACATGATTTAATTTTCACACATCCAGCAAGGAGGATTGTTTTCAGCTTCAGTTTATTGGATGAATTCGAAAGATTGTTTTTATGTTATTTTTAGTTACCAGCTTTGAAAACAATATTTAGTGTTGATCATCGAACGAACACAAATTGTTTGGAGAAACTGAAAACATGAACAGGAAACACTTCCTCTCGATCAATCTCTGACAGCATCGGGAGGGTGGAGTGAGAGAAGTATTTTCCTCAATGCACTGGCTGCATTTTAGGCCAACAGCGATTCTAAATGCATCATGTTACATACACAGTTTCACATGAATTTTAAATTGCTCTCGTCATCCTCACTCACTCTGTTCTACAGTGAAAAGTTAATCAACTGCAGGAAGAAAAGATCACGTCGGCTAGACGCTTTGTTGCCTACTCTAAAGATTCTGAGCTGTTTTTCCCTCACTTTCATAGTTGATTGTGGTTTGACTTTATGTGTTAGTGATTTTTATCCAATAGTATTATTTCTGTTGGTATAATTATGCAGATCAAAACATTTTGAGTATTTCTTTGTGTTTGTGAATGTTGGGAAACATCTCAGTTTTGTTTTTGTTTTTTTTTTTTATCGAAGACATTATCTTAGTGCGAACTGGAAAATAAAAAAAAAATGGTGACGATCACCAGTTCATCTTGTTTGTTTTATTTATTGGTAAATATTTTAAGTGCATTTAAAAAATGTTATTTTTGTGAAGGTTCGTGGGCGAGGCTCAGGCCATTAACTTGCATGAGGATAAATGATCTAATGAACTACTCATAACATTAAGCCACTGGTGTGTGATCACGGCAGTGGGATAAAGTTTCATTGAGGAATATTTCAGCTATGTATGTTGTAGAGTTAGCAATACACAAGACAAACACTTCATTGCTTACGCAAAAAATACTTCATATGAACATTTTAATCAGATTTTTGTGGGGAGCAAAGAAACAGAATAACTAAAGATACAAAATACACTTATTCATCTGTTGCATTTTTTTATATATCGGAGATGACTGAATGATGAAATGCTTATGTTTATGTCATACATGTACACACAGTAGATGGTGCATATGTCATGTGGCACTGAGCACCACCAGCCGGTAAAAAAATGGAGCTTCATTCTGGTAGTACGGACATTACAGTTGGCATTATGTGACCTGCCAAATAAGCAGGTTTATTTAAATAGAACTTTATGAGCTGCAGTAAAAAGCAATGGACTTATTAAATTAAGTTGCTGTACATTCAGATTTTGGCCATATTAGAAATCTCTTCTGGTGTGTGTATAAATATATGTATATATATACACACATACATATACACACACACACACGTGTATGTATACAAAGAGAGAAAATGATCATAGATTGTAATTAACTTTATGGTGTCATCCTTATGTATAAAATTTCTAAAGACAAGACTGTCGACCACAATTTTTTTTTTCCAAGAGAACATCCTGTAAAATCCAACTCATCCGTTCAGTGTCCTAGAACACATCTCTTAGCATTCCCTAAAGTCACATTATTGTGTGGGAGACCACCTGCTACAGTTTCCCCTTCAGTGCAAGTAGAACATCTTTGTGTGCGACTCCTCTAATTTTTTGCCGCCTTGAGGCATCTGTGGCACGTTTTTTTTTTCCGGGGGTCCGGTAGCCATTCATCCCCACTGAGCGCGGGATGTAGCAGGGCACAAATGAAAGAAGACACAGTGGAGCAAGGTTGTGCGGCAGGCAGAGCTGAGTGATAATAGATGAGATGTGGAGTGCCTGCCTGGGCTCTCCACCCAGGAAGAGTGTGTCCGTGCATGCGCGCGCTGCACTGTGTATTGTGTTTGATGATGGACCCCAGCTGGAGAGGTATTGACGACGCCTTATGAAACATGCTGGAGGATGATTACAATGGAGAATGATTATCACTTAGTCTCTCCTCTGTCTCCGCGCGTCCCCTCCCACTCCCTCCCCCTCTCTTCTATTTCTCGCTGCTTCTTTCTCCTCTCCCATTCAGCACGCGAGGTCAAGTGTCACTCCGTCTCCGTTGTCAAGGCTGCCAATCACCCACACAGTGAGTGCGAGGCAACTGTTGCCAAGGAAACAGAGCGATTTGGTTGCTAGGCACCTGGAGCTGTGCTCACAATAGTCATTTTGTTGCTTAGAAGCGCACACACAAATACACACAAAACCACAGAAATGGCTTTGCCCAATCAACAAGTCGACATGTCTGAGTTAAATCTGTATAAAAAATAATTACAGGCTCTCACAGATTTGCTTACACAGTAGAAAGAAATAATGGAAGCGTAAATTATACAAGTGCAATCTATCATAGGCACAAACGGCTGCTAATGTATTGCTGAATTCGCAGCGAAATGTTGGTTTTCTAATTTATATTACTTAGCAATAATGCTAATGTACCCAAAAAGCGTGGTTCCGTAATGTTTTATTCCGACACCTTGGCTACCTGATAATCAGCGCGCCCCGATCGTCCAGGAACTCTTCAAACTCACCGTTGGACCAGATCAATAAAAGACATAAACATCCATCATTCTGACTAAAAATAGTCGCCCATAAAATCAGTCAATCTCTTATTTCCCCACTGGCACATGGACCCTGTGAACCCATGAGCTGCGATGGGTGTGCATTCATATGTATGTGATGTATCTGTATTTTCATAAGATCTATCAATTCCCTGTCCCCCCACCGGCATGTATATTATGTTTGTGCGTGTGCATGTGTGGGTCTGGATCTCCATCATGACAGCCAGTCAGCTGAGCTGAGCGCTGAAATGTCAGCCACGGGTGCAAGCCTTGACATGTCCTCATGTGTTACTGTCTCCTGTTGCTGCTACAGGCATCAAACTCTCACACATTTTTAGCAAGAGCCGGGGAGACAAAAATAGGAACGCGAGAGTGATCTGGTAGTGCAGTGGGATGATGCTTATGCAGAGTTATAAAGTTCCATCCCGTGGCATTCGCAGTCGTTTACGTCCAAGAACCCACAAGCAGCCTGCCTGGCACCCTCCTCGCCAACTTTGAAGATTTCTGCTCAGCATGAGCAAAATGTTCAGCGCGCGAGTGTGAAGGGGGCTGTGAAAGACACCCATCAACTGATAAGATTACGGGATTGCTTGTGTACACGACTGAATGACAAAGGGTATGTAATCAAGGAGGTTTGGTATTAACGTCTGGGTCTGAGGACTTTTCGCGCTAAGCTCCCTGAACTAATGCCCCGGGGGGTTTAGCTTAGTGGTACGGTGCGAGACTCTGGGCGGCAGAGCCAGAGTCTGGCCACTGACACAAACTCATTTCCTCCACAGGTGTAACGAGTGACATGGTTGATAAACCTATGAAGAGAGAGAGAGAGAGAGAGAGAAAGAGAGGGAAAGAGAGAGAGAGAGAGAAAAAAAACCTTTTCAGTGGCTGCATTTGATTTGGGCACCTGGCTCGCCCTGATTGCTTTTCTATTTAAAAACCTTCCCAATTGAACAAAGTGATAAAAAGTGAACCCGAGGTGCGTAATTAAAACCTGCCAGTTGCCTGTGCGGCCTCTCCCTGGTTTGAAAACGCATCCCTGCGTGTTTCTCTGGCAACTAGCGTGGTGGTGTACCAACACAGCTCCGGCGTTGATGACAGAGCTTCCACTCGACTACGCGTATTCTCAAGCAATAACATCCACATCTGTATTATCAACCCAAGAATACCCGTGGCCGAGACTGGAGCAAAGGTGCCCACCTCCTCCCCCTTCCAATCTTTTTTTTTGTTTTTTTTTTCCTCCCTCCTTTTTCGTCCACGGAGAGCACTCTCCTCGCGCTCCTCCTTTTATCTCTTGCAATGAGATTGCGGAGTCGAAGAGCGGGGTCTGTGTGGAGGCAAGTCTTTGAGGACAGCACCTGAGACAAAAGAGACAAAGAAATCATATTTATCCAAAGGAGACAATGCAGCCACGCTCGCGCCGGGGGGTTTTCGACACACTTTCGACGTATGCGGTCACGTTTCGAGCATGTCGCGGGACCGGCGACCCTGATTGCACGCCTCGTGCGATGGTCGCACCCGCGTTCACGCCGGGCACCGCCGCGATGCTCCTTTACCTGAGTGGCAGCAAGTAAACAGATCACACTGCCGGCAGCGAGTCCCTTCACGCTCGCTGGTATCAAGCAACCATTTAGCCAGGCACTGAGGGAGAGGGCAGGCTCACCAATTATCAAATAGGTGTCAGTGTGTGTTACACTGCACTGAAGGGAGAGAGTGATTACCAAACAGATGTTCAGCCCTCACCTCCACCCTGCTCCTCCTCCTCCTCCTCCTCCTCCTCCTCCTCCTCCTCCTCCTCGCCTACTGTATTCATTCATTCCTTTCTCCACTCTTTTCCTCCATCTATCTCCCTCTTGCTTTCTTTGTCTCTTCTCGCCTCGGCTATTGTTGGAAGACTCGCCGGATATGTCCCCCCCATCTCCTTCTCCACCTCAACACACACTCTCTCTCCTTCTTGGTCCGTCCCATGGAGAATAAGCCAGAGTCTTCGCTATCCACACTTGCCAATTAGAGACACAGTAACTGTCAGTCAACAGCTGAGTAGGAGAGAACCAGGGGAGGGGGGGGGTCATTGGGATAAGAGGAGGGGGCTGGAGGGCTGGGATTGCATCAGCACCACAGACAGCTCCCCCTGGAAAACTCCAGCTAGTTTACAAACATGACTTGACTGTCTCCCTTCTTCTCACTTTCCCTCTTAACCTTTTGCCTCTAATATTGTGATCCCTCTGCGAGCTCTCCCCACTCCTGCCCCATGTACCCCCCCCCCTCCCCCTTTAATCCCTCTCCTCCCTGCCATCCTCTCCTCATATTAGCATGTTTATTCATTCAGGGACATACGTGGACCATACATCACTGTCTCTGTTCCCTGCACACAGAGAAACCTGACACTGCTGGAAAGTTCCCATTTCTCTAACCTTCTCACCTGCTCTCTAACCTGCTGTCACGGGGAGGAAAATGCCAAAACTATCAGCAGCCGTCACGGCCAGAAATTTCTTGACGTCTCCCTCATTACCTATACTCCTTTAAGTCTTCTCCCCTCACCTCCCCCTAGCCTCTTGTCTCTTCCTCCATCCCAGCTGTCCATGTCTGAGCTGCTGATGATGACAACTCAAGTGGACGTGTCTTCTGTTCTCACCAAGAGCTGTGAAGAGATGTACGTAGGTGTCAGAGATCTGGTGTAAAAATACACCCTGCTGCTGCCCTCTTCACTACACAGGACTGGTCCGTGTCTGCTCCATGTCACAGGAATGTCTTTGTTTAATTTGAAGACATGCTTCGGTATGGTCCTCGCCGTGTACGTGGGTGTGAAGCTATGATAGCATGACACTCATGTATGGGTGTGCCTGCAGCAGCACTTCTGTATGTATGGACCGCCAAGGCCTTTCCTCTTTTCTTTCTTTCTTTCTTTCTTTCTTTTTTTTCATTGCCTCAGTTTCACTTTTCCCTCCCCGCCTTTCAGCCTGGATCCACGTATTTCCAACACTCTCACCCACATTAATCGCCGCACGGACCCAGTTAGAACCTGATTCCGTCGCGGAAGACATCTGGTTTGCATTCATAAGAAAAATCCATTTCCTGAATTGACTTGATTGAAAGTGAACCGGCTCCAGCTGGAGGGCCTAATGAAAGAAAATCGGCCTGTGTTTCATATTTATGTCTGATGCAACAGACGTATCAATTCTTTAATGTACCTGGTGTTTCAGACAGGCTACAGAATCACAAGTGGCTGTGCCAGGGGGCGAAGACAGGACCGGGCTGGAGCTGGAGACGGAGACGGAGACGGAGCGGATGCTGGGCTGCTGCTTGCACATTACTGCTTAATTGCTCGGAACTAAAGGCGCTGTTATGAGGATGTTTATGCTTATGCCTGCAACAGCAAATCTATCCAGTCATTTTGGAGCTGAATAGTCACCACACAGACAAAAAGAAATAAAAAAAAAATCCAATGACCCGATGATGACTCTTGCAGCAAATTCAGCCTTGAGTGCAGAATAGGGAACTACCCCCTCTAACTTTCAGTGACAAAAACTTAACAGAGACACTTTGGCTCCTTTAATCCAGCAGCAGCCCCCCACCCCACCCACCACCCACCACCCACCACCAAGCCCCCAACTCCCCCCTGAAATGCAAAGGGCTCCAGTTGGCCTACTAGCCCAGATAACCACACACACCACTGTAAAATCGCAGATAGCCAGCACCTGTCCTCTACGTGACGGGCTTGGATATGAAGCTTTCTTTGTTTGTAAATACATCCGCTGCCACTGACAAGGAGAACCCAGTTCGGAGTGGATTGAATCTTTAACCCTTCGCAGGGAGGCTGGAGGGGGGGGTCTTTTTTTTTAAACCACCTTTTCCTTCTTTTTCTTTTTTCCCCCCCTCCTCCCATCTTTCCCTTTCTCTCCGACCCTACGGGATGGAGGAAGAGCACGCCGGCGCCTGTGGTTCAGCGCCGAGCTGCGTGCAGGTGCAAATCTCATCAAGTCATTTGACAGGCACTTGGGGAGTGATGCTGCTGGGACCAACCTGTTTCAGATCAGAAAGCGTGGCAGCGACGCGCAATTGATCGGGCGCTTGTCTCGTGACACGTTGTGCTCCACAGCGGCCAAAAAAAAGCTTCCATCCACAAGTCTAGTTTTTTTTTCTTTCTTATTTTTTTTCATCCACTTCAAGAATGAACAAATATATTCAATTATCGGCGCGGTCTTAATTGGTGGGACTGCCGCCACCGCGCCGCCAACTGTGTCCGAATCGCTTGTTGTGGGCGAATCACGGCGAGGAAATCAAATCAACATTGCAACTTACCGCTCCCTCCACGTTTCTATGTCAGCAGCCGCGGAGAAGCCGCTCCATATGCCATGCAGTGTATCCATGCTGGAGTGTGAGAATAGGCTCTGCCGTGCAGGGAAACGCCCCCCCCTCCTCCTCCCCCCCTCCTCCTCCCCTGTTATTCCTTTCTCCACAGTGCGCTTCTCCTCCTGCTTGTGGGGAATCACATAACCACTCCTTGTTTTTTCCATTCTCTCCGAGGGAGGGATGGAGCGACGGAGGAGCCTGTGCAGCAGCAGCAGTGGCAGCGGCGGCGGCGGCGGCGGCGGCGGCAGCAGCATCAGCATCCCGAGCCATGCAACTCATCTGCAACCTCTCACCTCTCCTCTCCTCCTCCTCTGATCTTTCCTCCTCCTCCTCCTCCTCCTCCTCCTCCTCCTCCTCCTCCTCTTCCTCCTCTTGCCCCCCTCCTCTTTTTTTCTCGCCCTCTCTTGACCATGCCTCCCATCCAGCCCTGCCGCCGAGGAACATGCTCCCATCGTGCATCTGTTCCCCCAAAAGCGTTGGTCGAGGAAACTTCAAATCCATTGATGAAGAACCTGAATAACCCGTAGTGAAATAGTCAGATTGTTAGATTAGCGAAATTAATAAAAATCAGAGAGAGAGAGAGAGACAGAGACAGAGGGAGAGGGCGAAGGAGAGAGAGAGATTAATTTGCTTCAACAATAGCACTAAAAGTGTCTTTATTCTTGAAAGCTTTCTGAGAATTGACTCTTCAAAGGTGTTCCACCCAAAATCTCACTGCTTTTGATGTTTACCAATTCTTTATTTCCACTCGTTCAGGTTTTCGTTGCTGCAATAAATGTTCCTTCATTTGTGCATCCTGACTCCTGATATTGCTTTCAGGCCATATTGTTTCTATATAAATAGCTCTCTGTGATTCTGGGTGTGTTGTTGGTATTGTACATCAGGTACAGTGAAAATTGGACCATTAGTGCTGAACCCAAGTTGCAGATCTAGAAAGATGTTTCCTGCAGGGTCTTTTCAAAGGTTTGTTTTTAAAAAAAAAAATTCCCTTCCCTGTGGTGTGTGTGTGTGTGTGTGTGTGTGTGTGTGTGTGTGTGTGTGTGTGTGTGTGTGTGTGTGTGTGCGTGTGCGTGTGCGTGCCTGTGTGCATGTGTGTGTTCACGCTCCTAATGGCCCCTCCGTATTCAACGGATGGTCTTCTTTAGAAGGCATGTCACCCAGGATGATGAGAAATAGATTCCCTCCTCATGTGGTGGTCTGCTCCCCAAGACCCCTAAAATATGCATGTATGTGTTTTGACGCCCCCACAGACCAACAGCACCGGCCTCAGAAAGCAAATTCCGCTGTTGAATTCTCTCTTTTTTTTTTTTTTTTATCAACTACTGACCCTTTTCTTTTCTCCCCCCTCTTTTGGGTCCAAGGTGTCTTGGAAGCAGCAGGCTGGTGAGGAGCTTGTTTGGTATTGACGAGAACAAAAGAGGCACAGGACCTCTTCAGGGCCGTAAAACAAACGACAGCATATTTCATCAGTTCAGCAGCTTTGGAGTCTCCCTCTGTTCGCTCTTTCTCTTTCTCTTTTCTCTCTGACAAGCACTCATATGCACGCTCACACTCAGTGTTAATGGCTTCATAATTGTCAGAGGCAGACCACTGAGCATAATCAGGAGACTGCAGCAAGGCAAAAACCACTATTAGTAATTTACTATGACAGACAGAACATTTTTATTACCCAGGGGCCTCTGGTTTGTTTTGGGATGAAACCACACTCATCCTCATACTTCTTATTTGTCTCATTTCACTTATTCGCTCTTTCTTTTGACACACACACACACACACACACACACACACACACACACGCACGCACGCACGCACGCACGCACGCACGCCCGCACGCACGCACGCACGCACGCACACACACACACACACACACACACACACACACACACACACACACACACACACAC
>JAUESF010000074.1:4559170-4573369 GCA_032274765.1 Malacoctenus tetranemus | reverse complement strand
GTGTGTGTGTGTGTGTGTGTGTGTGTGTGTGTGTGTGTGTGTGTGTGTGTGTGTGTGTGTGTGTGTGCGCACGCGCTAGTTCATAGGGATGTGTGTGTTTTTTTCCCCACATCAATGGTGAGATGATGAAAACCTCTGAAAAGAGCCCAGAACATTATTTCATATTTTTCATGGTCAGTAAAACACCTCAAAACTGCTTTCGAAACTCGTGTTCGCCGTTACGAGCAATAATCGTTCTGCACCGGGGAGACCATTTTTCTGGTGCACAAGAAAATAAAATCCAGCGACTCCACAACAAATGTAGCAACTAGTTTGTCATATTAATTGCTAAAGCTGAGGCAAGGGGAAAATCCTGAGCACTATCACAACACTATTGTGTCAGCAAGAAAGGAGGGGTGGAGGAGAGTCCCACTCTGGGATGAACTTTAAATTAAACGTTTAGAAAAGCGCATACAACAAGTTTGTAGTCTCAGAGACCTTTCAAAACAAAAGCCTCGTGCATTAACCAGGAGTTCACCATGTCTGAAACGTGTCCATTCACTGTTATCAAATACAAAGAACAAGCAAAAACTAAGGGACTTGCAGCATGTCAGTGCTGTAATTTGTGTATGTATTTTTGTTTGGGTCAGAATATCAATCCATTGAAGAAAAATGTCTTTCTTTAATTGTCACAAATGTCTCGACATACTCATCTGTGTTTATATACATGGTTTCTGATTGAGGTTCTTGTATCACAAGTCTTTATACAGTAGACTGATAGCAAGCAAGCTAACTAGATACTTAAATATATCAATATGTAGAAGCACAACCACTTCTCTCAGGTCCTGGTACTCCTCTAAAATGTCACTGCCGAGCCTGTCACGATGCTAGTATTTAGCATGTCGCAAAAATTCAAGATACAGATTTTTTAAATATAGCCTGTTTTGGATGGTTGGCTATCCTGGGTGTTACATGAGAATACAACAAATAGACGAAAGTAAATTAGTCAGTAAAATAGTGGAATATCAGATATTAAAATAGCAAAGAAGTATTTAAATGGTTAAATCCTACACAGAAACTAAGCTTAGGTTTTGTCTGAATTTCAAAACATTTATTCAAAATTGTTTATATATTTAAAAAACATATATAAAAAGGGTATCTGTTTCAAAAAGAGAGTCAAGAAGACTGGATAACATGTATGTTCTTTAGTTGAAATAAATAAATATGTACAAGGGTGTGGACTTATTTTAATGAGTGCAATTTCTTGGAAACCTTTGCACTGTTACTTTCTAATCTGTAGATGTTAATCTCTCAGGGTTGTGGCACATCAGACAGTTGAGGTGGGGTTTCTGCATTTGTTTCATCGCTATGTATGTTTGCCGTTGTGGTTTTGTGACTGTCAAAGAATGAATGAACACTGTGACTAATCATCATCGGGTTAACAATTGATGAAATGAACTGGCAAGGGTGCGCCATTACTGCACTTGTATCGCCATGACTCAGTGTTCTGAAGGAAGTGTGTCGCTTTGTACACGAATTACGTTACATAACCTTTCCCTTTTCATATATTTCCTCCATTCTCCTCCTGTTCTGTTTGCTTTGGTTTCCCAACGTTCGTTTCAGTGAAATACATTTCCTGTCCTCAGCTCCCCCTCTGCAGTCCTCTCTGTGCTTCATGCTATTCACCCCTGATTTGATTTAAGGAGACCTCGTTACTTACAGAGAGGCGCCCAAACAAAATCACAGGAGCACTTCTGACTCATTGCTTTCTCTTCTCCACCCCGCAATTAATTGCTTCTGTCTCTTGCAGCTCATCAACCTGCCGCCAGGTTTTGTGCAAAGCCTCCGACTCGGGCTGAAGAGGAGAAGCTGAACCAGTCGGAGGTGTGTTCGGGTCGTCATTTTCTGCCTTTTCAATGAGGTTTAGACTTCACCGTGTCCCACAGAATACAGCTTTCTGTTTCTGCTCCACATTCACATGCAAACCCGACCTCCCTCCTCCACTTGGTATAGGACATGGAAATGTAAGCAAATTACGTCAGTGAGTGTGACTCAATGCGCCAAAGAAAAATGTCGGGTTCCGTGTTCATTAAGCTTTTTTAACTAGCAGTTCATATGTGAAGCTCGGTGGCACTTTAGGCGTTTGGTCGATCTTTGAGCAGCGTGAATATGAACATGTGTTCAAAATTGCACTGGACTCAAATGGGTTCAATAAAGAAACCCCCCCTGGGAGGATGTCAGCATCTCCTCTGCACCAAAATATGGGGCACAAACATCTGATAAGACTCTGAACACACAGTAAGGCGCTTATCTTTACAGATAAGTGAAGGAGGCAAACAGCCCTGAGACCAAGACAGACGGGAAGGGGGAGAGAAAAGCAGTGTGTGTGTGTGTGTGTGTGTGTGTGTGTGTGTGTGTGTGTGTGTGTGTGTGTGTGTGTGTGTGTGTGTGTGTCGATATCAGGGAAAATAGAAAGTCAATTGAGAATCCCACTGATTTCCGTTACCTGCCTTGTGGCTCTTGCATCTCTTTGAAACTGCTATCTCTGATGAAAGCTGAGCTCTGCTCATTTAGCTTCAGCTGTTGACTTCACTTTGTTATTGACATGTGAGGACTTTGCCGCGCGATTCACTTCGGCATTAGCGTTAACAACTTTCTGCCTTGTTTTCTCTCAGCGTCTTCGGTCGCTCCCGTTCTGCTCCTCACGCAGTGCAAACCTGCATCCCGACTGCACTGCAGCGGCTAACTAAGAAAAAAAGGACCCAGTAGCTGATTATAGGCACCTTGACCTGAGCTCACAGCTCACAGCACTAAAGCGAAAGTGATGTCCTGTAGAGGGAGCAAATTCAGCTTCTTTTTTCCCTTTTTCCCCTTTCACTCAGGTCCTGCCGCGTCCGTGGAGTCCCCGACAGAAGACTCCTCTGGTGCAGCGCTGGGAGTCCGGGCTGATCAATGGACACAACGAGGAAGATGATTGAGGAGGAGGGGATGTTTACAGAGGCCTGTGGGTTTTTTTGAAGTGGAAATAAAGACGGGGAGCGGGGAAAGTAAAGAGGGAGCAGATTGGAGGAGGGAGCAGCGATAAAGAGAGAATTTGAAGTGAGAAAGAGGTCAGGGATTGAGGCTAGAAAGGGGGTCAGGAGGATTGGGAGCAAGTAAAATGATTGGTGGTGGACTGAAAACCCTGAATAGTACTTCGACGGGATGGAGAGAAAGGAGGAGGTGGGCACCGAGCAGGAGATAAGCACTTGGCCTGCTTCTGGTGCAAACTCTGAGACTAATGAATGTAAAGGAGCAAATGACAACGTTAATTCTTCATGGGAGAGAATGAAAACGCAGGTGTTGTGAAAATGGGATTTTCAAACCATCATGATCCTAATGAGCTTCTGTATTGTTGGACTGTTTATAACGATAGTTTATTTTGAAACTGGGAAAAAACAACTTTCTTCCTGATCTGAATCACATGTTTATTGTGTTACACATTGTGCAGTCTGCCTCGGGGTCTGATCGGGGGCCGTCTTTACGCATTAGACAAGCATTCCAATTACTTGAGAACATTTATACGATACTCAAAAACAAAAGAGAAGCTTCCTTCATTCCCTCAGCTTTTCTTCTAAACTTATAAACTCTCCAGGGTGTGTTCAGTACCTCTGCGTGCTTTAAGGTGGAGCAGCAACAACGTTGCCACCTTATAATTGCTCGCACAGACCAAACAAAGAAACTGGTTTATCCTTTTTTTTTTGTTTGTTTAATCATTTAGAATTTGTTGTTTGAATTTTTTGAACTGTGTGTGAAGAAAAGCTGAGAGACTCGTGTCACCAATCACTACAAATATCCCTGCATCCCAGCAGGGCGACGATACAATGGGAAACAGTGTTTGGTTGCATCATCCAAGAGTTTATACTAAACTGGCAACTCAGTTTGTTGAACGCTGTGATCTCTATGAAGTACCTGTGTCAAACAAGAGTTGGTGCGTCCCTCTACTCTTCCGCCTATTTGTTTTCTCTTTGTTTTCTGCTGTAAAATTCAGAGCTGGATTAGAAAACAAAGTATTTCTATGAAAAGTGCACAGTGAAACTGGATTTAGCTCACCGGGCGACTAAATCCTCAGTAAGACCCGCATTGTTGGGAGACAAATTGATTGAATAGCCATTTGATTTTCAACCCTAAATTCACCGACAAAGCCAACTTTGTTTTTTTGTTTTTGTTGCCGTACTCATGTTCAGTTAATCTGGGATTGGACGGAGTATCACATTATTTCTGGTTTCGGTCACTGAGAGTTAGTCAGACTAAGTCTGAACTACAACCCTGTATTTCCAGTTCCTCTGAAGGTGTTTTGTCTTCACCAGGGCTTGACCTATTTGCACTGATGCAATGTGTGTTTTGGTCACAACATAAATTTTCCAACCTCTCCTAAAGCATCTCTGCCTTCTGTTTTGTCTTGATTTTAGTCCTGCACATGACAACAAAAGATGAATGAATATGAATTCAGAGGATCTGTGCGGGAGTTGGACAGCACAAGCCTCCTGGTGGACCTCGGAGTGGGTGTATGTGTGCACAGAGGGGATCATGCTTTAGTGACCTCCCAGTCTCCTGTGAATAATTCATCACCTCATTCTGACTGGACGCAGCCCACTGACATTGCCATGACATTGTCACGGCGGCGTTGCGACCATCTAAGCGCTCGACATTATTAATCAGCCTCATTCTTCCGGAGGCAACTTCATTGCTATTGTGCCACCGTGGAGCGAAATGCTGCAGCTGGATATGAACTGAGGAGAAAAAAAAACCCAACGACAGCGTCAAGTCTCCACACTGCAGGAGACGCCAGCATGTAGTCTGTGTCTTCTTTTCTCTGGCAAAAACTCAAATCATTAAACTGATAAATCTAATCACTTTGCCCAGCCGTCTCGAAAGGTGTCATTTTTTTTCCAGAGACTGTTTTGGCCAAATAATAACCTGCGTATCTGTGTGACCTACTAAGCTCCCGACTCATTTCCATGATATTTCATTATCGCTGTTTCCCCAAAAACCTGCTGGCACAAAGTCGTCTCAGCTGCATTGTGTGTGACGGCGAACATTTGGAGGATTAGCCGCCGCTTGTGTGAAGCCTCGGTTTTTTTTTCTTTTTGTGGAGAAAAGCAGGAACATAAAGGGCGATTCAAACCCATCTTTCTTTGGACAGTTTCGATTTTTCGATGCACTTTGTCGATGGTTCATGCTCACAGTGTTTTACATGTATTGAGGGTTTGTATTTCCTTGGAGGGTCATGCAGCCGCAATGAAAAACTGCATTTGGACACTTTTGAATTTATGCTTCCATTACACCCTTTTTAATTGAAAATGCTGTGAGCAGTTTGATGTATCAGCCTGAAGTCACCTTATTACATTGTTGAAATAGGTTTCCTTCCAGCGTGTGTAGACTGATGGTAATAACCTTTTTATAAAAATTGAATCGACGTGAATCGAAACTGACCTCAAGCGTAAATTCAATTTATTGCTGAAACTAAAACTCATCAGTGACACCATGTGAAAATATTCGGAAACGGTAATATATTGTAGTCAAAGGAAATGACATTAAATCAATCGACAGAGTATTTTTTTAAGAGATTTTTTCAGATGAGGTTGCTGTATTTTCTTGTGAAACGTGACTCTTATCAAGTCCTGAAATACTGGGAAAAAAACAAAAAGGCCATCTTGTGTTACTGTCGCAGCTCATACTGAGCTACTGTGGGAATGATGTGAGAGGAGCATCTGAGCGGGCTCCACAAAGAGCCACAGTGTGTTCAGGCTCTTCCGATGTCTAGAAACAAAAGGTTATTTTCACTTCACTTCATCTTTATCAACAGAATCAGAAAACTATAATCAGACTAAATCATTTGAATGAAAATAGAACACATCAACATGGCACCACAAAACCATACAGTTCTTAACTTTATGAAGTTTGTCAGATTTGGCTGTGGCATTAATGATGACAGGGTCACATTCTGAAAGGATCATACTGACATCTGAGAAATGAGTTGTGTTTTTGAGTGTTGCCATGCAGTCACTTCATGTGTCTGGAGCAGTTAGAGGATGACAAAAGTGATTTTGGTAACGCTTTGACCCCACCTACTGAGAATAATGAGGAAATGTGCAAGTTGCTTTACACCAAGTACTAAATTAACAAGATTGGCGTAACATAGGTTCAGTTGTGTAACCAAAAGCAGCCGCAAAATCGTTGAGGGTGTCGATAGAACACTCGCATTTTCATGCCCAGTTTCTGCACTTGCTCCTTCACTGATGCATCAGAAACTCAGCATGTGGTGACATTAAAAAGGACAATTATCGCGAGTATTAACATCACAAATGTCATTTGATATCGACCTGACTCATAGTTCAGTGTGTCACTTATTTGCTCACACAAAAACACACAAGGTCGGGTTAGTTGGAGCCATGTGATGGAGGTGTGAATTAGGATGTTACTTTGACTGATTAATGTATTGAACTCCCACCGTTTGGGGACACGTAAAAAACAATTTACCCTCTTCCCCCCCAAACAGATTTGCCAACGCCCTGAACCAATCACTGAATGTGTCCACTGTGCGTGCCAGTAAACTATGACTCACACATGAAAATGAGCCAGACGGATCGAGCAAGGCTTTGCAACCTTTACGCTCCTCTGAGTCCATCCTCGCATCTCGTCAGTGTACTTCTGTGCGTCCGAGTGAATAGATACCTCCACCCCCCACCCCCCACCCCCCCCATGCCAGGCAGCCCCTGATTCAACATCAAAGTGTCGCTGAGGAGGCCTGTAAATATCATAAAACACTGTGTTTGTACAGCTACCTGAAGTACAATGACAGCCGGGCTGGGCTGAGTAATTGTCCTCTATAAAAACTATATGAACAGGCGGGAGGTGCGTGTCCCTCCTGAGTCCTTTTACTTCCTGTTGCACAGTGCTTGAGTATCAGTGCTCTCTCTCAAGTATCACAACAAGGACTTGAACAAGGTCTCAAAGGTTGGTGCTTGCCACATTGTTCCGTTGTGAAACAAAATGAACCTCAAAATCTGCTGTTGTTTCTTTTTTACTGATGGCTGTTTGACTTCGTGTACGTGACGGTCACGGTGCACCCCTCGACCCCCCGACCTGTTTGGTTTCTTTTAAAGGAATCAGCTTGACAAATGACACTCTTCATGTGACACCACAAGGTTTCTTTTTTGTCTTTGGAAATTGTGCATTAACAGTGCCCTCTACAGAGGCTTGAGGGGAACTACAACTCACTGTTTCGAGATGGACCTTTTAAATTTTACACTGGTCTTAGAGCAGACACTAAATATTACATAATTTTGAATGCAAGGTTGTGCTAAAAGAATTTCACAATAAAAAAAAAGTGCAAAAAAAGACTTAATAAGTATTCTTATTCTTACTGTTATTTCTTGCTTTAAACATTCCTAGGATAATTCATTTTGTAGTTGTAGCATAGGTAAAGAAATAATGACACCTAAATGAGAAGAGATGTATTCAAAGATAAAACTAAAACAGATCATGTCACCATATTTTTTGTCACCTTTTTGCCCTCCATGTCCCAAAATAAAACCAAAGGTTATTTTTAAATCCATAAAACAAAACCCAAAAAACACCCCTCACCACCCACATGCAGAGATGATAACAATAATAATAATTCTTTATTTAGAATTACTGGCTCAGTTACACGTGAGTTGGAACAAACATAACATCCCGTCAAATTGTATCATCAGAGCTAAGATGAAAGAGAGACTGTGGAAACAGCCTTTCCTGTCCTGCTGTGCCTCTCCAACTGATGCTACACTGATAAACTATGATGAAGTATATACAAAGGATGAGAGAAAGAGAGAGAGAGAGAGAGAGAGCGAGAGAGAGAGAGAGAGAGAGAGAGAGAGAGAGAGAGAGAGAGAGAGAGAGCACTGTTTTTCAGTGACTTGGGCTTGTAAATGTGGAGAGTGAGTTCCAGTGGGGGGATCTGGAGGCCGTCTCAATGTCCCTGCTGGCCCAGTCCTGTACGCAGACAAGTATTTTAACTGTTAAACATGTTTTGTCGATTGTTGTGCAAAACAAATTTCCAACAACTTGAACTTGTGAAAACTAAATATAGCAAAGCACAAATGTCATGACTAAGTGCTACTTTGGCAACATCCTCCTTACCAACAACTTTTTTTTCTTCATCTTTGTCACCTCACAAGTGTCAACAGCACACTTCTTTTCACACATTGAGAGACAATAATTTTGTGTGAACATTCAGATATAAGGATTCAGGTAACATTCATGCTGAAATTGAACATGAAAGATGATTCCATCAACATTTTTCCCTGATTTCACTTTGATGTTTCTATATTTTCTCCAACAATGAAAGATCAAATGTATTTTTTTCAACCATTTTGAATTTTTCTATACTTGCTGCATTATTTGATTTTTTGTCACTGACAAATATCATCTCGAGTTGGCGCTTCAGTCTTTCAGACTTCTGTCACCTCTAACTTTTAAAATCGACCTGCTTTCTTGTTTTTGAGGAAAACCAGTGCAGTGATGTAACTGCACATAATAAACAGTATTCATTAGCGAAAATATGCAAATAAATCAGTTTGATTCTAGATTAATCTGTTGCCCTTTAGGTGGAAAGTAACTCTAGGACTAACCAAATTAGTGCTTAGACCACTGTTTAATGTTAATAGCTTTGTTTCGGTTTTGTTTTGCGTTCACTGGTGCGGCGCTGCGTTCTGCCCTCTCAGACGGCGGCTCAGTAAGAGCACACAGCACGAGCAAAGAGGGCCTGGAGTGAGACTTTACTCTCACCAGAGCCCTTCATCAAGCTAATTAATGAAAGTGATTAGAACTAATGAGAAACATGCTCAAACACTGCACAACAGCACTAATGAGAAGCACTGTCTGTATGGGTTTGAGTTGGCAGCGTGATCGGGACGGGGTTAGTTTTGTTGATTGGCAACGAGATATGCGCACGAGTCTCATCGTGCATGTATGTGTTTATAGAAAAAAAGATTCTTGGAAGTTTACAGTTGTTTGGAACAGTGAAGTGTGTCTACGGCAGAGATGCGGAGCTCATTGAAATACCGCAAATTCCACGAAACTGAGTCAAATCAACATGAGAGCCGAGAGTCGTCCTTCTTATTTCTCTGTCATTTCCAAGCTTGTGCAATCACCAAGCTGCTTTTTAAGGCAAGATTTCACTTCATCAAGTTTTCAACCATAACACAATCTGTGACCATACTGCCAACAGCCATAAATGATAAAACAACACTTTAGCATGATACAAGTTGGCATAACTGTGAGTTAAAAGCCGCACAAACATTGTTGGATTGTATATTACTCCACAGGTTATGAAGTGAACAAACTGTGCAAATGTACTTGCGTGGTGTGAGTCTCAAATGTACAATTTAAATTAGACTGTTTGCGCAAGGAAACTTTGTCATACACTTTCTCTCACAGACTAATGTCAAAACACATTAGCTCCTTCTAAAGCTAACTGCAAAACATCACGGACAAAAGGACACAAACAATCTGTACTTCGTTGATGTCTGGAAAAGGACAGTCACCGTACAGTGATTGCGTTTGACACTTCTTGACATATAAATAAGAATTAAAGTCATTATGATCACAGTCCTTCACCTTATTCCTGATCTGATTGAAGAAATTAATAGAACTGACCCAAGTTGCAACGCTTTCTTTCCTGCTCTTTTTTTCCTGCATTATTCATTGTGCTTAGTGAAATTATTCCATGTCTCAGACTGTGCAGAGCTGTGCAGCATCGTAAGTGTCTGAAGTGGGACCACAACAAGCAGCCTGAGCTTTGGCCCAACTGCAAACAGGGGCTCCAGCAGTGTGTTAAAAGGCACCAAATTACCACTGCAACTTCACCACCCTCCAGGTTTGGCTCACTGAGACTTTTCTATCTTCCTTTAGACGAAGTTCAACTGAGCAATGGAAAAGGTCCAATATTAAATGCACAGAGAATGATCCAAGTGACAGAGGGTCTGGCAGCAATGTATCCCTCAACAAAGTGATAATTGAAAATGGGAGAGTGGTCAAATTTAAATCAGGTAAAGTTGTGTTTCAATTAGTGCAGAAACTTCTAATTAGCTTACAGTCTAATGGCTTTTTGAACAGAAAAAGCAGGCAGTCTTTAACTTCTTCAAATAATGCAAGACTTAAAAAAAAGCAGATTTTATCTGAACTTCAATTTTATTCTCCTACGGAAGACTTTGTATGACAAATATTCTTTACCTGAGAAGAGAAGCTCATGGGTCTGAGAGTGAGGTCTGAGAAAAAAAAAACAAAATCACAATATCTGTCAGTCTTCACGTTCATTGTCTTCACTTGGCATCATAATGCAAAGCTTTACTTCCATGAAACATCGAGAACAGTTCAAAGTTAAGGGAAAAAAGGAGGTTATGAAAATGTTTTTCTGAAGAGAAAAACTCACCAACAACGTGGTCCCGAGCATGAAGTTGAGTCCAGAACTGTGCTTCTTCCCTGAAACAGTGCAACATATCACCTATATTACCACAATGTCTGTACTGTAGCCCAATGTTCTAGTTTATGTAGCACATTGATAACATCCTCACACTGAGGTTTAATAAAAATGCTAATGTTTAGCTCCAAGGACCATTATAGGTTGTAAATGCAGTTTTTTATTGAAGGCTACTTTTTTTTTTATTAAAGGCTACGTTTGCTAATGAGCTTTTAATGATACCTCAGGTTTTGGCGATGTGTAAAATTTGCTCCTTTGAGGAAAATAAACAGGGCAGCGAAAAAATCCACAGTTTTTTTACGTTCTTAGACCATCAAGCACTAAAACAGTTGATACCTTTTCTTCTTCTCCTGTGCAGCTGCTTTCACTTTGAAATGACAAAAAGAGAAGAACAGGAGGGTGTAATCACTTTCACAATAATCATTTTCACAGTCGCAGCAGTACAAAAAGGGCGACAGAAGACCTGGAGGTTTGCGTGTTGAAATACCTTTCCTGTGTGCCACAACAGCCAGAAGAGCAAACGAAGCGAGGAACAAAACCACAGTGGAGAAAGAGCCCAGAACAAGAGGCCAATCAACGCCTGATGAGCCTGCAGGTAGCACACTGGCATCATTAGCAAAGGCAAAGAAGGCTTGGGATAAACAAATGTGTTTTTTCTTCAGAAGTCTCAGCGTGTCTGGAGACTTCCTCAGCCCAGCCCTCAGCTGCTGATAAAACCTACAGAAAGTCACACTTTTTATAGCTTCCGGAAGCAATTATTAACGTACCTTTCAGTGGTGGCGAGGAAGGTCCTGAAAAAGAGAAACAACAAAGACCCAGTGACATTTCTCCCGAAATGAATTGGTATAAATCATATAAAAACGAGCGTCCAAACCTTTGGTTACAGCCAGAGGGAGGCTCTTTGCAGAGTGTCTCAATTCCCCTCCCAGTGAAACACTGTACTGACACTGGTACTGGGCCACCACAGTTTCCTGGACAAGCAGTGGGAAGGTGGCACGATGCTGGATGTGTTTGGCATGTTGTGTGGTGACGGGATGCTCCATGTCTGCCAGATAGAGGGAGAACATGGCCCCCGGGTAGGCAGGAGAGCCTGTGCAGAGCAGATGCCACACATCTGTCTGCTGTTGGAGAACCAGGGTGGGCACAGGCAGCAGGTCTGACAGGAAAGATCCAGAACCAAAAACAAATACAAGACAATTAAAAGAAAAAAAAAGAAACAATTCATATTTGAGTGGTTTGAGCAAATGTTGAATATTGACGATTTTTAGTTTTTATGTTACAAATACACTTTTTATGATGTTTTTTATACTTATAGTAATTAATCGAGTTCAATATCACACTTTTCTGCAACAATAGGGGGTGTTTCCCTGTGCATGTCTACAAAAATAAGTTAAAACACAGACTAATGCCTAGAAATCAAAGAATAAGTGAGAATATTTAAGTAATTAAGTTAATTTGAATAAAGAAGTTGGTGTTTGAAAAGGAAAAGGTCACCCTGACCACCCTCACCTGAGATGCTAACCTTCACCAGGTTGCTGACAGTTGAGTTAACTGGTCTCCTTCCCTCGGTGATCTGGTAGATGCAGCTGTACTCGCCCTCCTCTCCCCCCCTCACAGGCCCCACAGTGAAGACTCCCGGCTGCAGTTCGGGGTTCAGCACCTGATTGGCTGGAAAAGGCAGGATGACGGGCACCGCCCCGGTTTGCCTCACGGCCCTCATCAGTAGGAACGTCATGGGTTTGTTAGACTGTGACTGTAAGTAAGGCGCAGGACCAGGGACTGTGCAGCTGAAGCTCAGCGTGTCCCCCCGCTTAACCACACCTGAGGGGGGCTCCACCAACAAAACAGGGGACCGCAGGGATGTATAAGTGGGGGGGGGAACTGAAAAACAAAAAGGAAATATTTAAGAAGGGAGAAGTTGTTTCTAGTTTATCGTGTTTAGCACCTCAAATTTTTCCATCATGTGTTCTGTTTCATTTGATTTATTGTCATTTTGTCAAGTCGTCACTCTAATGTACCTCAATACTTTTCTTTTCAGGGTCTGTCTGGTTGTCTCGTGTCTAATGTATGTTTGTGTGTCTGCCCTCAGGTCAAAGCTAGTTTATGGTTGCTACTTTGTATTTCTGGGTCTTGGTTTTTCTTCCTTTGAGATTTTTCATCAATTAAACATCATTTTTACTTTTGAATCTGATGTTCGACTGCGTCCTCTTTATCGAAACCTTGATAAAATTCAGTAGCCGACATCAAGTTCACAAACACAAACTCCTCAGTCAGGAATAAACAGATATACTTGAGGGCCCCTTCAGTCCAGAGGAGAGGTTAGGGCAACAAGAGGGCGGCCTAAAGAGCACAGACATGCTGGATGCCAAAAACTCTGATGTATAAGGGAGAAAAGAATGAAAATCTGTCTGTAGCCAGTGTAGTGTTGTGGGTGGAGGCCACACATGTGGTTCAACACATATCACTGCAAAAGCGAAAAGTTAAAAAGTAGGTCTCTGGTTTACCAAATCTCTCACCGAGCTTCCCCCTGTAACAGCAGAGACGGTTGGTACATGGTGCATGTTTGATGGCATGTCTGTGTGAGTAGGTGTGTGGTTTCTATATGAAGCGCAGGATGTGAATACAACCAAACACACCCACAGAGCCGAGGACAATAAGAGACCACAGAGAGCACCTGCATGGTGTAAAGGAAAGGAGCGGATGGGAGTGTTTATTTTCTGTGACCACATTTGAGATCAGCAGAAGGTGAGATAAATTGTGTCAGATTAAAGTTAATATAGAATCTAAAGCCTGAGATGAAAGTCTGCAAACCAATGACGAGTGAACGGCGATTGACCGGGGTCATTTGGATTTTCAACAGGATCATTGAACAGTTTATTTTCTTGATATGAACAGCACAGAAGTGCAATCTCAAGAAGGGAAAACTTGATTTGGAACTATTTCAAGCCAACATGATTCAAATGCATCTGACTGGACTGGCTTATTCATGGTCAGGCAGCACATCTGTACTCTAAGTGACACTGTGATGCAGTGACCTGCACACTTAGTGAGATGACACCTGGTTTGGTTCTGTGCTTGCTGGTGATATATTCTGTGTACAATCTGTACAAGTCAGTACAGTTTCCTTCCAAGATACAAAGACATGTCAAGTGAAGTGGGTGATTTTTTGGGTGGGCTGTCTGTCTGTACGTGTCAACTGTCTGATGGTCAGCCGGACCACCTTTTTTGTGAGCTGGAGGTTGGCTCCATCTCCATGTGACTCTAACTTGAATGAGTAAGATCTAAATTTGGAGGAAGCAAAGGTGTGTTGTGGGCTGAAATACAAGTGGAGAAAAAACTGCATTGTTTTTCAGAGAAATCAATGAAACTGACCCACACAGAGGTCTTGCTTTTGGTGTTAGTAACGATGCATTAGGAAGTGTGCACAAACCTTTTTGACGATGTACATCCAAATAGGGACTAGCCTTACTGTGGACACCCTGCTGGTCACTGTACTGACAGCAGAAAAGTCCACGTCGGCCTTTATCTGATTCTTTTATTGTGACGGTGAAATGAACCTCGCTTTGACCAGACTGCAGGTTTACAAAGTCCACCTGAATGACAGAAGGGGAATAAGGGAGAAAATTTTATAGCTCTCCCTCTCTCCCCACACACACACACACACACACACACACACACACACACACACACACACACACACACACACACACACACAC
>JAUESF010000074.1:4547446-4559070 GCA_032274765.1 Malacoctenus tetranemus | reverse complement strand
CACACACACACACACACACACACACACACACACACACACACACACACACACACACACACACACACACACACCACACCACACTGTGCATACACAATTACCATTCTCCCATGATGTCACTTTGCAGAAATGGCTATAAATCCTATCAGCAACTGGTACTTACTCAAATCTTTTGCACTCTCCTCTTCTCCCATGTATTGCTCGTACATATGTGTTCCTTGGCAGCCTTATTTTCTCTGCAACATCTCATCTTCCATTTGCATTTTTTGCAGACTACTTCTCCACACACACTAAAACACACATTCTGGTTTACACCGTGCAGGATGTGTTTCTTACACCAGTACTTGCCATCTTTTACAAGCTGCAAACCTTGTTTTACAGAGGTATTTTTTAAGATGCACACTTATGATGCTGATGTGAGCCGATCACATTATGCTGCAGCTTAAGTTTGAGGCAGTTTCCACGAGTGGACTGCAGCCAATGTGATGAGCAAAGCTGGAGCCGGAGAGGAAGCCAAACATTGTAGTTTCATGGTATTCAGCTCTGCAGTTCCTCTTCTGTGACTTGATCTGGAAGTGGTTGTGACTTCTCGGTGACTTTGAGCAGACTTTTCTGCTGTATTTTCGTGTTGCCACAGGACTGGACCGTCTGTTGGTGCACAGAGGTCACCGCCTGCCAGGAGCATCTGGGAGGAGAGCATGAAGCATGAGCTTCGAAGCACACACATGCAGTGTTTGAAGATGAAAGTATTACTTGGAAACCTGTAGTGTTTTTGTGTACTTACATTGCGAGAGGCGAGTGGTTTCTTCATTGCAAGTTTGTACATTCATTTTAGTTACAATTGTCCAACTTTAACTATTGTTTGAGAAACTTAAGGAACTTCACCCAAGATCAGTGTCTATTGATTCATTTTAGAATCAATTATTGACTGCGAGCTTCCAAAACCTTTTTGTGTGCTCTGATACGTGACAAAGGCAGTAGCACAGCAGTCCGGTTAGGTTTGTGCCCATGATTTTGTGTGAGTGTCCTTGTGCATGTCCTTCTCCTCTCACCTTTGTGCACAAGTTCATTTTTAGTGCTGTTTGTGCTTTCCCACACAGTGAAGTTAAACATGCTGTAGGAAACATGTACAAACAGAAACCTCTATAGACACTTTTCTTCTTGTATGAAAAAGCTACACAAGTGGATGCAGATTATTCAGACAAGTCTTTTGGACTTGAACTATAGATTTCTTATTGTTTTAATCTGTTTGTCTTCATAATTTGTTCTGCGGCCCCTGACCAGCACTGTTTCCCCCAGACCTTTGTCTCTGTGCCCCTCAGTTTACAAAGCACTGCCCCCCCCCCCCCGCTTGCACTGTTGCCATTGTCCTGATGTACTTCCCAATGTTGCTTTTTTTTCACTATGCAGCTCATGTTTAATTTTGGCCTCGCCTGAGTCGTTCATTGATTTTCCTCCTATGGCTCTTTGAATCCTCTTCTTCCCTTCCACTCAGTGCAGTATTTCTTTTCTTCATCTTCTTTGTTTTTCTCACTGACCTTCTATCACTCCACACCTTTTTCTCACCTACTTTCAGCCATTTCTTTCCTTCGCTCGGGTCTTTCACTTCTCTCCCGTGTTCTGTTTGTTTAATTAGGGCGCTGATTGCCCTGTGATGTGCAGACTGAATAGAGAAGCTGTCACAAGAACTCAGTTCTGGATCACTGCCTCCTTTTCTCTGTTTCCCCCCGTTTCTCCCTTTCATACACAACAAAAACAGATATGCTTGCACACACTCCTACTCATAGTGGGAGGGATGGCATTGCATCATACTCAGAAGCTGACCCACCAAACTGACTTGTAGTTACGATAAGACACGAATCACCTTCAGGAATTCAGTGGGAGATTCATCGCAATGTGTTTTTGTTTCCATGTGGACCGGGTCTCAATAGCACGTCATGTAATGCATGAATCCTGGGAACATACTAGAAAGGCATCTTCATTGTTGCTCTTTTCTTTCCACGTGAGGATGAAAATCTGAAAGTATAAAGTGAAAAGAAACAAAACATGAAACAAAACACTTTTTTTTTTTCAGGTTTTGTCACAATTTGTCGACAGTCAGCGAGTTGGAATACATTCTCATTTACCTTTAATTTGGATATTCCTTTACCAATACCACCAGCTCAGTTTGGGGGTCATATGGATTAGAAATAGGTTTTAGTGACCCCCAAGCACATGACAGTCCTTTCCAAGTTTGCAGTCATCAGACTCTGGATGTGTTGTCTCCCTGCTTCAGAAAAAGCATCTTTTCAACAATTTATCACCAACTTCAGTTACCTCCAGCTGAGAGGCTAACAGTGTGATTCACAGCATGATGCATTTACAGGTCTGAGTTTCAATGGAGCAATAAAGGAAAACAATGTTTGCACAATTAGCGCTCGTGTTTACTGTGTCAACTCTGGTTTCCAAACAGGGTATGAAAAACAGACCTCACAGCTGTGTGGAATACAACTTTTCTCACTCGAGTAAGAACTGTGACAAAATAATAGAATTATTTCAGTGTCAAATTCTAAGCAGCCTACATCCTCCTGTGTTGGCACCCAGGTGTCTTTACATCCGCAGTAGCGTGTCTTTAGAAGTGAAGAACGAAGTACAAAAGGAAAGAGCTTTTATAGCTTGTTGTGCGTCACATGTTGAGCAAGTTGACTTTGACACCTTGTTGTAATCTTTTGGCAAAGCAGTCTTGTATTAGTTCAGTGTTGTGTTTCTGACTCTGGAGTAGGAGAGCTTTGAGACCAGTTTTGGAGGAGGGGCTCATATTATCAACGAAAGATCTAGCTTTGAAAATTCCAGTGTGCTTTCTTGGTCTTTTTATTGGAGTTCTTATTCTGCAGTGTTTGTGTGTGATTGTGCAGCTTTTTGTGCTCATTCATTGCATTGCAAAGTGCATTTATATTCCATGACCTCGGTGGAAAACTCTCCTCATGGCTCAGTGTTTCCTCTCCTGTCTGTTAGGCTAATTAGCAGCCATTGTCGAGCTGCATTGCTCTGTTCAGTCCACACTTTCTCTCCCTGCAGTAACCTTTTATTAGAGGAAGTGTAAACCTCAATTAAACCCTGAACAGCCTCCCAAAGCTATCAAACACTTTCCTTCTCTCTGAACTCAACCCAGGACTCTATTACTTGTTTTTTTTTTAAGGCAAACTTTTAGTATTTTACTAACTTTCTGTGTCTGAGTCCTCTGTATTTTTCTTCCTGGTGCATAAATCTTGTATCGTACTGTTGTCTCTGCTCTTCTTATCACAGCTTATATTCGGACATCACTTTAACAGCATCTTCCGCACTCCCTCATCGATTCTCTCTGTCTACTGCTGTTGTTTAGCTCTGAAAGTCATTTGATGGATGGACATTCAGGTCATCTATTGATCATCTGGTTTTGATTTATTGTCAATCACCTGTTAGTCGAACCACCTCAGTACAGAGCAATGAGGAGCAATTCAGAGAGAAACAAAATACCTTTTTGCATGCGAAGAATGTATTGAGATGCTTATTCTGAAAGAACAAATGTATGTTGGCCAAAAGAAAACTGCACAGGTACTCAGAAAAACTAAAACTTTTACTCGTTCAAAAGGTTTGAAGTCACGCGATGATGCGTCCTTGTTTATAACCCTAAGCAGAGTGCACATCCATAAACATACAAAGTGACACATTGTGAATAGAAATCAATACCAACACAACTGTGTGCGAATTTTTCCCGCAGGCAACACTAACCCAGTAGCCTGGTTTCACTCATATTACACCCTCAAGTCAGCAATAGATCAACATTTGGTGCTGTAGGAAGTGGTTCATTGTTATATTGCTGAGCAGCAACATTCTGTCTGAGGTTTTCACACTGTTACAGGATATGAGAAGACTTTTGAACCTTATCACGAGGGGAATCATCATTGTTTCTGTTTACATTCGGGCCTGACCTGACCAGAAATCATCCTACATCTTTTGGTTACTCATATCCACAATTTATGATCAAAATCCGAGAAACATTTTTTTAATGACTGCAGTTTTTGTTGCTGATCACTCACCTTGTTGTTTCTGTTCCTCAAACATTTTGTTTGTCCCTATTTTGGAAGAGTGTACAAGCAAGTTTACAAGCAAATGTGTGATTCTCTGTCTTTACAGAGACTATACGTGTTGCCTCTGGAAATGAAAATTGAGACATCATATTGTGTGGATGAATTTTTTGTGAGTGCTGTTGTTGTTTTCCTTCTCTCCTTGATTCGTTCCCGCTTGTCAGATTTAGAGTTGACGTTTTTCAATCACATCCACCCAGACTCGGCTATTTGTGGTCTCACGTTATCTATCAAGCCTGGCAAACTCAAGATAGGGAAACAAATGATCTTCTATTTCTCTCTCTCTCTCTCTCTCTCTCTCTCTCTCTCTCTCTCTCTCTCTCTCCCTCTGTATTACTCATTCACTCACACTCTGTCTGACCCCTTTCTTGCCACCTTCACAGCGAGAAATGTCACAGTGAATCTTGCAGAGCTGCCATAGGTAGACAACTCATTTGTTTTCTGATATTGCGTGCGACACTACAGAAAAGTGAAACAAAGTTCACTGTTCAACTGTAACTTATCAAATTCAAATTGTTTCCATGATTAGTTTGCTCGGTTCAATAAAGAACAACAATTTCTCGATGTGGTTTGGTACATTTGGATGGCTCGGAACAAATGTTTATCAGTAACCGTGAAAACGAGACTTCTTTCCATATGCAGTTCTTCCTGTAATTGGTTATTATTTTCAGGGTGATAAATGAAGTTTTGAGTGATTGCCGAAATTAGACACAGTTAAAAAGCGTATTCTCTGTGCAGCACAGTTCAGGAAGTAATTGAAATGATCCAAGTTTAGAGGTAGTGGAGTAGAATAGTCTCTCCAAATTACTGTGTACCACCCGTTGATCTTTGATTTGCCAAAACTTAACAAACTTCAGCTCACAGCGAAATGGTCCCGGATTTGAACCCAGGCAGTGCCATTTCGAACAGAGTTTGTCTATACTCCCTGTGTGTTTAGGTGGGTTTCCCCCCAGGTAATCGAGATTTCCCTTACACAGTCCAAAAACACAGCAAAAGACTGGTGATCTGACACATGTTCACAAGACCCTACAGATTCACATGTACATGCAGTTATTTACAATTTTTTTCAATTAGCAGTGAAGTTGCTCACAGTTTGAGCACTTGACCCAAAAATGCAGCCTACCAACCTACTGGCCCTCTGAACAGCATCTCTGCCTCTCCTACACTCAGTGAGCTCCTTTTGCTCTTTTTTTCCCCCGCACTCTCGCTCCATCCATTTCGACCCACCGCTCCCACCCACCCAACCTCCACGTCTCAGTCATTCGTCTTGCTGCATTGCGAATCCCAGCAGCTGGTGGAGAATCCCTCCAGAGCTGTTTCAGCTGAACTCGGCAACATGCACATTTGTCAAGGTTTTTCTGTGTTTCTTGTCCCTTATGTGTGTGAACGTAGACCTCTAGGTTTACATATGTTTAGTCTAACAAGCCACATATGAGGGAACTGCTCCCACACCATATTCTATTTTTGACCTACTTTTCTGCACAAATCCCCAGAAATTATTTCAGTTTTGTCTCTTTCCGTGTCAGTAGCATTGATATCGAGTTAACATGTTGTGAAAGCATGCATAGTTAAAACAAGACCTTTGCTCTATAACTACGTGGGGCCATCTGAGTGTGGCAGGTAGACATGAATAGAATTGTAAATGGCTTCTTTGTAAAGGGGAGATGGGGCCAACCCTCCTACAAATTGCACATAAACAAATAGCCACAGGCCATTGGCTGAGCCACTGCCAACGTCTTTGAGAAGTGAAGGAAAAGAGAGGGAGACAGAGAGAGAGAGAGAGAGAGAGAGAGAGAGAGAGAGAGAGAGAGAGAGAGAGACTGCATTCCTTTCCACATAATTACTTTTTATTTGGCTCCGTCCATTTAGATCATATCTCTTCTGTCCCCTTCATCTTTCTCACTACCTCTCCTTTTTCTATACTTCATTACACTTTAGCTCACAAGTACTAAGCATCTAGACTGGAGCAGATATGATGATTTGCCAACGAGAGTCAAAGCATGAGTCACCAATTTTACACTGAAGCACTGAATTTCTGTCACCAGGGTGGAAGAGAGTGGGAGATAGAGATAAGGTAATGGGTTCGCTGACATTTCCTTGTAATTATAGCAGGTTTAGGTTTGGCTGCCAGAAACCGCTGAGTCCAGTAACAGGAGCAGAACCCTGAGTGGTGAAAACTCAGCGAACAGCACACAAACACAGCAGCAGCAGATACTATATGTCTAAATACCAACCATGTGTGAGGCATACCTTCATGGACTATAAATCTTTGCTGCCAGTGCAAATCGTATGATTCAAATGAAAATGGTCACACTTGGCTGCATAAAACAACGCAGACATAATTGTAACATTCAAAACTATTAAAGGTTTTTTTTTTCCCCCCCGAGTCACTTGAGAAACGTTTCTCATGGTAGCAGTCGCGTGATTGGTGTTTCCTTCTCACGGGGAGCAGGTCTTTCTGACATAAGTAGGACAGTGACAATTCAGCAGCCAGGGAAGTTCTCGGTTGACAATACCGGGAGAAATCAGATCACATGGTGACTTATTTCGGCGAAGTGATGCAGCGCAACTGAAACCGGGTCATCTCAAGTTCCTGTGTGAAAATTTGAAGCTTCACATGGAAACACTTTATTGAGAAAACATGGCCATGATGTTATTTGTCTATAACTCAGGCTCCGAATGGTCAAAACAATATGTGATGTGAAAACAACATGAAGTTTTAGAAAAAGTGTCATTACAATGAAAAACTGACTTGACTACATAGACTGACAGTTTACTTTTTATCAGAAACTCTTCAGTGTGGACTAGTCTGTGTATTCGTACGTGTGATAAGGGAGTCAGGAGCAACTGCAGCAGGATTCATTTCAAACATGGAGTGAAGCTTGGAGAGGCAGCTGAAAGAGTGAAACTCCCTCTGGAGCCGAGATAAGAGATGAAAAAGAAATAACAGCGAACAACATGGAAAGTGCACTCAGAGTATTTCCGCAAACTTGCTTACAACTTATGTCGACTGTTTGATGAATAAAATATACACTCATGGGTGCTCTGTCAGAGTTAGCTGGATATCCAGGACATTTTGGAAAATCTAAAATTTGTTTTTTGAAAAGCCCAAATTACATTTTCTACATGTCCAAACAATGATCAAGATTACTTTCTGCTTTCTCATGGTGGCAGCACACAGTTGTGAAGCACTACTTTGTTTGCCCCAACTATAGCCTGCAATAGCAGTTGGGGTGTTTTTTTTGCCTTCCCCGAAAGATACATTTTTTCAACAAACCAAGAACAAACAAATAAATGAAAAAGTTAGCTTTTATCAAAATGTGTGTGTGAGTATTTCTGCACATTTTAAGTGAATCCAAGCACACCTGTTAGCCTTGGCCAATATTGTAGTGCAATGCCAGTTTAAACCACAAGATGCCAGAGTGACAAACTCTAGCATTTGATCCATTTTCAGTCAAACATTTAAAGCAGGAAATACATCATATATAGGTGATCTTTTTTAACTTTAAGACAAACGAAAGTGAACTTCTAGTCTCTTCTTCTCCCCCCCTCACCTTTGGTTCCCCTTCTCTCTTTTTATCTTCCTCATTGCGTCTAATCGCTTCTCCCTTTCTATTGACCTATCTTATTGAATCTGCTGCATCACTGGAGACACAGTGTTTCAGTTTTTAGTGACAACAGTAACCCCCCCCCTCTGCAGCCCACACAAGCATTGTGGCCTCTTCTACAGCAGGGACAGACAGAGGCAGGCAGGGCTTGATATGCAAATATAGCCTGAGTAGGCGGCAGCTGAGAGCAGAGTGTGCAGCAATTTGAGAACTCTCACAAGCCCCTCCCACAGAAGCCAGTTGCTAAGCGACTACCTCAGTGAGGGAGGAGGAGGGGGAGAAGGAGGGGAGGGGCCATGAATTCAACAACTGTTGCCTGATCTGAGCTCTCACTGTGTGAATGCCAGCCAGCCGGCGAAGCAGCGAGCCAGAGAGGGAGAAGTGTGTAAGGGTGTGAGGTGCAGAGTGTGTGTTTGTGTGTGTGTGTGTGAGAGCGTGTGTGTGTGTAAAACAGAGAGGCAGTTATTGGAGGAAAAGCCAGTGCAGCGTTTTTAAAGTGAGCGATCCATCCTGCTCCACTCCTCAGCCTCTCTGTGCTCGGACTATACCACTGCACGGGATTCACCCTTTGGACTATTCCGATGCTTCCTCCTCCTCTCACAGCTGAAGGGAACACCTGTGTGTGTTGTGTGGCGTGTGTGTGAGACAGAGGACTTAGCCCTGGTGGACGGGGCAAGTGGATGACTTCAGCGGAAGAGGGTTTGGCTGGTGGAAAGAGGGAGACTGCAGACCATGGACTCCCCTCACAAGTGAACGGGGTAAGACACCAGACTGCATCCAGCCTGCTGGAATATGGGGGTGATACGAGACTATCTGACAGAATGGGAGCAAAACACAGAGAGAGAGGGGAGGCAATAGATTCGGACAGAGAGGTTTGATAAATGAAATAAGAGCTATATGTTGGGGGAAGACGGATGAGTTTGAAGGAGGCAGTTTGTTGCTAGTGCAGGGTCCATTGTCCCATTAGTTTGTGTCAAAATGTGTGTGCTGCACGTAGCTGTTCCTGCCTCACAGCTTGTCTGTCTGTCGCGCTCAGCTGTTGGTGTCTGTGCCATCCCTCTGCACCGTCCTGTCTCTTCGGCTCACCCTCTCTCTGTCTGCCTCCCAGTGTCCCTGCCGATCATTTTCTCCGTGTTGGCTCTGTTGCGGTTCAACATCTCTCTGACGCTAATGGGATTAATTGGAAACTGGGTAGCAGGAAGGAGAGAGGGAACGACAGGGAGCGGGATAGAGAGAGAGAGAGGGAGGGAGAGGCTGATCAAACAAAATGTGAAGGGTACAGGAAACATGCAGCATGTTGAGGTGTGGATTAATCCAGGAAGAAATAAGAGGACATTTGTATCTTACAGAGGAGTAAATGCGAGAAGGTTTAGAGTAGTACCTGACATAGGGAGTTGTATTTGTATTGACACAATTCAGAAGTTTAATGCTAGAAGCATGTAAAACTTATATTTTGTAGAAGTATTATTGATATTATAGTCATAAATTAACAAACCGAAAAGGATTATGTTGATTTAACATATTCAAGTTATTCCACACTATAATGTTGTGGAAATTGTGTAAACCTTAAAGTTGGAGCTCCTGTCCCATAACTTACAAGAAACAGAGACAATTGTGAATTATCTCTATTTTTTCAACAAATCTTGATATATATTGGACCATGTTGAAAAATGTAAATGTAATGTCCTATTTTCTATTTAGTCATATGTTGACAGTCTGTCTGATCTTGTTGTTAATTTTGTCCCATTCATCTGTCCCTGAATAGAGAGGTGAGGTGAGTTTAATTTGCATTGTCAATAGCAACATGTGACGTCAGACGCTGTAGTCATTTTGAATGCTCCTGGTCTCTGACTGGACATTACATAATGAGATTTACTCTCCTTCAGCTGTGCAGGAAAGTCACTCCGCACGGTCCCGAGCACGAAACACTTCCAAGCGCTCTTTTTTCCCAGAGAAGTACTTTTGTATTTATAGTTTTACATCATTTTTTGCATCATGTGTAATGTATTAGTTTCTGTAGAGCAGACTTATTCAAGGTTTTAACCAGAGCACAGCATGTTATACCTGGACTAGAATAACTAGATTAACATGCAGCGCTAAGCTGTACTGAATGAATGGAGGCTAATCTGCTGCAGTTTCAACAGTCACTCCTCTTTCACTGTTTCTTTTATTCAATCAGACAAAACGATACTGAGAATAAAAGACAAAGACAATGCAAAGGTTTCACTTCATGCAGGTTTGTTTTTACCTTGCCTCTCAATGCGGAAACGTTCCTCTGTTTAAAACAAAACAAAAGTCGACCTTGACTCTTTTTTTTAAAGATGCAGATACTCTCTAGATGAAATTTAAAATGTTTAATGAAGCTTTTTTGTAAATCAGACCGTTCACATGCAACAGCTGACAAGAGGCTCTTGACCACCTGCTGAGTGTCTGCTAGAGACACATTGAACTGCCCCCAATTCAACGGTCTGTCACAAGTGGGCCAACAAACAGCTGCTCGGGATGCGCTTTGTTGAATAGTTTCAGCCATGAGGTTGATGACACAGAAAAACACAAAAGACACAACACACATGAGGATGTAGACAAAAAAGTTGTGAAGTTGCTCTGTCAGTCCTGCATTTGGTTGTGGTAATTAGTTGTTTTAATGACGGATTTGAAGGAAACGAAAATCAGCCAAAAAGCCAAACCAATCATTCAAACATGATATTTTCTGTGAATATGTCCTTTATGAACTAAACATCATTATTGGTCTTTTTGATCAAGCTCTACCTTTTTGACTGGTTGATTGATGATAACTCATGAAAATAACTTTTTAAGAGCTTTATTAAGCTTCTACAGGATTAACGGGGAGGTAATAGAATGTACTCAGTTTAATTTACTCTGTTCGATACATTTTCTTTTCGATGAACTACTGCTGGATACATGTTGTATTGTATAAGTCACAGTTTGTTTTCTAACAAGCTAAAGAAAAGAGGAGTGACTTTGAAATGACTTCTGCTGGTTGATGTCGCTCTCTTTGTTTTCATGGTAAACATCAAGTTGCCGTCACCAAACACTGGTGAGTTCAGAGCAAACAGCTGACACCTCAGGTGGATTGGTAATAAACAGTATTGGCTGAAAGCTTCTGATAACTACACTTTAATATAATGGTCGGACTCTTTGGATCTTTGTGTTCAGGCAAGCATTCTGTTGCTCTCTTTGGAGCTGTGAGATAGCTCAATGATGCAATGATACAGTGACAGGTTGGGGACAAGATTTTACCTTTTTTGTGTTTCTTTTCAGGTGTTTAAATGTTTTTTTGAACCCTGACACACATTGTGTGTCTAGATGCACATAAGCATTAATCAAAAGAGCATGACAAGCATTTTCTGTGGTTTGCAATCTAGAATTAAGCTGCATTGTACTTCCAGGCATTATAAACAAACATGCGTGTCAGTTATGATTAAAACACACAGTGTACCAGGGCATTTCAGTAGCTAATGATCTGAGATGTTTTTCGAGTTTCCCTTGTTTAACAAGGCCTGTTGTGTATATACACACACCCATAACATGAAAGACGAGTCTGGATTGACACACTTTTGCGGATCCTCTCCTTTTTCATCCCTTCACTTTAACTGTCAGTTTGACTGGTTTTTTGGCCTCACCTCCTCCAGCTGAAAACACAACAACAAGCAGACCCACAAACTGTTTCACCCCTTGGTGTTGAATTTGGGTGAATACCCACACAGTGTCCCCAGTGTACCTTCAGTGTACCTCTGCAGTCACTCCCCTTATTGTCCTCTGTCCACTGCTACATTCCTCGTAATCCAAGCAGCTACCTGTTTCCCTCGAAACTGGTGTGTGTGTGTGTGTGTGTGTGTGTGTGTGTGTGTGTGTCTGTCTGTCTGTCTGTCTGTCTGTCTGTCTGTCTGTC
>JAUESF010000074.1:4535028-4547346 GCA_032274765.1 Malacoctenus tetranemus | reverse complement strand
TGTGTGTGTGTGTGTGTGTGTGTGTGTGTGTGTGTGTGTGTGTGTGTGTGTGTGTGTGTGTGTGTGTGCGCGTCTGTCTGTCTGTCTGTCTGTCTGTCTGTCTGTCTGTCTGTCTGTCTGTCTGTCTGTCTGTCTGTCTGTGAGATTGTAAATTTCTTGAAGTTTGTTTGTTTGTGTGGAGCTCTCCAGTTTTCAGTTGTGTTTGTTCCCATTTCCAGCTCAGTGATGAATGGACAGGAAAGGACATGAGGTTGTGAAAATTTTCTCACCGGGAGGCGTCTCCAGGGTCTTTATACAGTATTTCAGTTTGATGACATCGTCTGTCTTGTTTGCTGAAACTTGAGTTTCATACAGAACAGACTTACCAAAATGCCTCTGAAATATGAGTCATTACTTCCCCTATGTGTAATGTGCCAGTGTGTGTGTGTGCAGGAAGTAGCATAGCATATATTTGGGGCATAATAATACAGACACAGAGGCAGGCACATGCACGTAAACCCGAGCAGTTGAGGTTTGTGTGCTTCTGTCAGACTTTGTGGCCAAAGTATCATGAAAACAATGCACACAGTAAGGAGTTGTTACATATATGAGTTGCTACATATCAGTTCACCAGAGTTGTAAAATGAGTATAGGGTTGGATGTACCCAAAATAGTGACTGAAACTAAAAAAGGTCTGTTGTAGCCTGAGAAAAAGAGTTTTTCAATCATAAATGGCTGCAGTTATTTAATACTTATCAACAAAGGAATGACTGCAGCTCTTCTGTACATATTTTGGATTTAGAAAAATCCATGGAAGACCATAAAAACGTGTCTAGAAAGCCACTCTCACCCTGCTCTGTTAGAGCTTCTTACTTCCTTCAGATGAGATGTGAGACCCCAGTTAGCAGCAGCATCCCATTGTCAGAGTGTCAAAGTGCTGAATATCAGAGCAGAGGTTAAACCGTTTATTTTTTGAGTGGATATATTTGCGGTGGCAGCAGTGAGGAGATTAGAGCCTCGAAGAACGAAGGGGAAGAAAGATGGAAGAGGGAGGAATGTGAGAGAAAACCTCTGCAGTGGAGCGCCTCTTATCTCTGTTACTGAGTGGGACAAAGCAGGGAGGCTCTCCAAACCCTTCTCTTGCTCTCTTCACTTGATCTCTCTCTCTCTCTCCCTCCCTCCCTCCCCTCGTTCTATCCTTCTCCCAATCCTCAGCTCATCCTCAGACCTTTAACTGCTGACTCGCACCAAATCAAAGCTTCATTGATGTGGATCAATCCAGTCGACGTCAGTTCCAGAGTCCTTTCGTCCCGCTACTCAGTTGAGTGGCACTCCAGCTCTGCTCGGGCCTCTCCGTCTCTTGGGCAACACTTGCCTTGCATGATTGAACAACAAAAAGACAGTTGTTACACACTGAGATATGCAGCGAGAACATCACTTAAAGCCCCCGTAAGCTGTTTAATCCCTTTAATCTATCTTTGCTCATAGGATCGACCACGAAAATGTTCCTCAAATATTCTCAGTCTCAAAGGTTGGTTCTGAAAAGATCTCAGCTCCCTTAGGTTGTAGAGGTAGACGTCAATGTGGCCCCACTGCGAGAAAACCTTTGCTGGACTGCAGCAACACGTTTGTTCTCTGTTGCACAATGTAGACAAACAATATAAATGAAGCCATTTTGGATACTCAAGATGGCCCAATCGGTAGATTGCTTGTGAGTTATTGACTTTCTCTCTGTTAGCACTGTGATGGACCGAGGACCTTTGTGTCCTGCTTTAAACCTCAGTCAGGACAGGTTCCTCTTGCAACCATAGGCTTGACCATTTGTAAGAAATTGATGAAGCAGTTTCTGTCAGACCTCTCTGTGAGCTGTGATGAACATCTGGCAACTTTTTCAGCGTTCTATCTTTTGTTCCAAAGCAGCTTTCATTTCAAGCAGTGTAAAGTTGAAAAATAAGCCACTCTCTACAATCACTGTAATAGTCTTCCAGTCAATAAAAAGCATATTTAGATTCTTCTTCCTTGTTGTATTCGGAGCTCAGTCAGGCTTCCAAATGCATGTTCGTCCACATGTTTCTCACTGTGCCAGAAGAGCAGATTAATGATTTGTTCAGCAGTAAAATTGTATTGACCTTCAGCACTCAGCATCGACTAACCTGTTGTAAGAAGTAGTGAATCTTTCAAGGGATGTTGTCAGGAATGGTGTTCTTGTTTATTTGCCATTTGAAGAGTTTGAGCCTGTGTTGATTGAGGAACTGATGTCAGTGGTCAATAATCAGAGGGAGCTTTCAACAGGTTTATAGGGACTTGATTTACACAAACCACCGTGTAGGTTTTTCTTCCACTTTGTTCAAAACAGAGAGCGCTATAAAAAAAAAACATGTGAGAGCGTTCTAAAACAGCACATTCAGATGATTTTTTTGTTTTGTTTTATTTCTGGGAATAATCTTGCTATTTACAAATTTATTGGCTTCCTCCGCTGTAGCAACACTGAGGCTATCTAATAAAAACCTGGGCTCCGCTGGTCTTGCCAACATATGACTTTGAAGCTGCCGCGAGACAATGTTTGTTTTTTCAGCACATTTATCAGCTGAATATCTCATATAAGCAATTTGGTTGCAGCCTTGCAGTGAGACACATAAAACATGACAGAAAAGGTGATGGCAGCACAGTAAAATCTAGAGTACATGGAAGATGATGCCGTATATAAGGCCATATGTCTAACTGCCGTTAGCTTATTGAGTTAATGATATCTCGCTTTCTCTTGGATGAGATGGAGCGTGTTTGAAGCCTTATGAATACAGCTTGATCATCCGAAAGGCCCATCGACGCATGATAAACCTAAAGGATGACGTTCATAGACTCTAATGAGTCAATAAAAACGAGTCTTCCTTTGCACAGCCTCATTGGCACGACTGACTCACCAGCTTAAAAGATGTCAGCATCACATACAGTTTTGCACATAATTGTGCAGGTGGTGTCAGCTCCACCCAAGTCCGACCCCCCCCCCTGCTAATGGGACTGTCTGGTCAGCTCAGATAAATGAAGTGCAGGTGAACTGGAGCAGTCAACGTCTTGGCAGGGAGCCACACCTGCTGCTTCGCACGACCTCAACGTTTATTTTCCTGTTGTCACGAGACACAACAATAACAACACTCTGGGCTCCTCCTTAGTTACAGCAGTGAGTTGAGCTCAGACGCTTTCTAAATCAAAGCATTTCATCCCCAGACAGACTTTCTGTCCCTACTGTCACTGTCTCACTGTTTAGCATGTCCTAGACATGGATTGGCCTGCAGTTCTTCTAGACTTTACAACTTAAGAAAATGAAAAAACATGGAAAAAAAGAATAACTCTTCTAAGGATATTTATCTCATTTTATTTTTAGAATAAAGTCTTTTTTGCTGCAAGTTTTAGATTAAAAGTGATCATTCACATCAACAACATGAAAGTCGTATAAGTCAGGCCTTGAGTCAGTTCTTGTTTGTCAGAGTTAGTGTTTTTGGCTTTGTATCCAAAATCAAATGACACTACAATAACTGTGAGTTTGTGTGAGGGTCCGTGTTTTTCTTCCAGGTACTTTGTTTTTCTCCAACAGCCTAAAAACATGTCAGAGGTCAATTAGTGATTCCAAATTGCCCATGAGTGGGATTGTGAGTGTGCGACTGTCTGTCTCCCGGTGTTTGCCTTGTGATGGACTGCGACCTGTCCACGGTGTCCCCTGCCTTCGGCTGATGTCAGCTGGGATCAGCAACGGCAACATCTCTGCGATTGATCCTGAAATCCAGTTTGTTCATTGGTGTTTGAGTTGATTGTCCAACTCAAGAAATGCTGCGGCGGCAGCTTTTTATACGATGCACTGAAACCAAATGTTTTGTTTTTCTTCCTACCTGAGCCTTTCTAAGGTCAGCTGAAAATATACTTCCACTCTCCTCTTTGACAAGTGCTTCTCCTGAAGCTTTTGCAGGTCTGTGCTCTCTGTGTGGAACCTGCTGCTTTTACCAACATGAATCACATCTACTAACAGTGTTTTTGCCTTCTGTGTTTGTTTTGTTGCTCCTAGAACAGTTCCCTCTTAGTTGTCCACAAATTATTTCTTATTTAGCTTCACGTTTTTGAATATGTTTTGATCCTTGTGGGTCTTTATGGTTTATGTTGACTTGTATTTGTCTGAGTTTGAGGTACAGCTTCAAATATGGGTTGAAATGCATGTTGTTGTCTTTTCTCTCATTCACTCCCTGAGACAGAAAGACGAGGCACATTTTGTGATTACAAAATGCAGTTTCTCGGTTGACTCCTTGGCAACTAATTGCTGTGCAATTCTATCTTCGACGTGTCACTGTTGTGTGTTTTGTAATCTTACTCAGTGTTGCCCAACAACCGACGCATGAAACATGTATGACTCAACATTTTCTTTTTCAACATGATGCTGTCACGGTGCAATCAGTAGTCACCAATCATCTTACATTAGGCTTATTTCGTTGTGGAAAAATGATGATGTGTAGATTAAAATAATTGAGCACAGAATGGCGCTTTTATGGTGACTTATAAAGAGTTCCTGTCAGAAGGATTTTTTCTCAGATTTTAGTATCCTCTACCTTTTTTCTTTCATTGCACCTTTTTACTATTTGAGTGGTTCTTTCTCTCTCTACCTCCCACTTATTCACTTGCCTCCTCGTCTTTTTATCAGTTTTCTCCTCACCACTCACAGTACATTTCTATTGCAGCAATACTAAACTTAAAAAGTCCCTGTTTCACATAACTCTCCTCGTCATGAAGTTGACTGTCCAGTCTTGTCCCACCGTACAATGTCTCATACGTTACTACTTATGCTGCACAACTGTTTCTGTCCCTGGAAACATTGAGCGAAGAGTATTTTTGGAAGTTTTCAAAATGTCTGACTTGTATTTTCTGGTGTCAGTGCCAGAGTGTTACTCACTGCACGCACAACATGAAGTAAATTGGATTTGAAACTACCGTGTAATTTAAGTAATTCAACAAGTGTGGAGAATAAATGTAGGCTTTCAGAATGCGGCTTTCTTGCGTTGAGCTCCGGTAGCGCAGATACAACATACACATAATGTGTATGCAGGAGCCTGAAATGAAGGAAGGTGTCTCAGTGGCTGATATTTCTTTCATTTTCATCTTCACATCTTCTTCTCTCTGTGACTTCGGCTTCACTCAGGAGAGCAGCGAAGAAGTGAGAGGACGTCTGCATTTTAACTGGGTCAGACCCTGCAGCAACAGTCTCACAGATAAGAAAACATGGATCCTCTTTGGTTCAAACTCCGATATGAAGAATTATGTTGCTTACATGCTGTGCAGTGCAATAGAATCAAGTTGCATCTTGGTTAGAAGTTTAAATTTTAAAAGGCAATCATAAATATTGCATATTTCACTGGTGTTGATAAAAGCTCTTATATTAAACATTAATAAATAGGATGTAAATGTTCAATATTTCAATGGCTTTTTAAACTTGATGATTCATTAATATTAATGCTAATATGACTGAAACGAATCTCTCATAGTGGTAAAAAATTCTTCTTTGGCCAAAGCAATTTTTAGGACATGCTGAGCGTCAGGACATGCCGAGCATCAGGGCGCGCCGCAGCAGTTCAGTTAACAGCAGAAGTTGGCGTCCTCACTCAAAAGCCGATGGCAAATTGGATGCTTGGCAGTCCAACTTTCTGCTTTGGGGAATGTTGCAATTGAAAACACTAAAGATTCAGTTTTGGGAGTTACAGACTTGAGGCGAGTACAGAGAAACACATGCTGTAAATGCACACACATACACACAAATCATCCTGTAATTACTACTTTACTCTTCACAATCAGAAAGTGAAAACGGCCTCTGGTTGTAACCTACAAACACACACACACCCTGCGGGGGATGTTCCTGTCCATCAGTACCTGAAATGACAAGTTTACATTCGAACCTAAAATACGACACATGTGCCTCAATGTTCAGTAGTTTTGTGAGTCGAAGGACACTAAAACACGTTTGTCAGAACAGATTCAAATCTTTAAACCTCAATATAAATCAACTTCACCATTACGACGTATCAGTCAGCACATAGGAAATATAGACGATAAAAATGAAGCTGCTACAATCAGAAGAATCATTTTTTATTGATTATGTTTGGCTCCTGTAAATGTCAATGTTGTATTAGATTATGCAATTCTTTGCAGAAGTAGGATTTCTGTATTTTGAGTACTTGCAGCATTATTTGTTTGTAGGTATGTTATGTAAGGCAGCACTACATATGAAAAACCTCCACTTGTCTCTTCGCAACAGGTGTCAAACCGCCCACTGCGTTAGCTTGTTGAGCACTTTGAATTGTTCTGGAGTCTTGCGGGGGGGGCAGCAGGGTGGGTGGGTGAGTGGTTGGAGGGGGGGGGGTGGGGGCTTATTTTTCTCGCCACACACACTGCGTTTCTTTCTCTGCTGCAGGGAAGGAATGCTAAAGAGACCTTTATCCTTTGTTTTATTCTCCGTGACTCAGACTCAGACCCCATGATGGGTCTTTGTGGAGGTTCTGAGCTGCAGTTTGTGTGACACTTGGGGCGTGTGTTACTTGATTGCAAAAGGCCATTGACATACATTGAAATAGCAGCCGATTTGTTTTGGAACATGTTTCTGTACAAACACTGAGGAGGCGCATACAGCTGCCCCGAAGGTGCAGGCAGAGGATCAGGAGAGTTTTCAGGATGTTTGCAGGGTGATCGTTCCTTTAATGGACGCGCCCAACTCACTTTAAAATGAGATCTGCATGCGCAGCAGTTCTTCGTTAATCAGACATTATGGGCCTATAAAGTGTTTCTACAGCTGCTTTATTTATTTTCTCATTAGACACTAACCAGTTTGTGATCCTCTCAGGCAAACAGAGTCAACTCAGACTCATGGCAAAATGTTGTCTATTTGTTTACTTGTTTGTTTGTCTCCCTCCCTCCTCATCTTTATGTTTTAGATTCACCCAGATAACCAATGTACCTCTTCTGATTCCTCCATTCTTACTCATTTTTATTTCTTATGCCCCAGTTCGTCTCTCTACTGTCTGTTTTTTTGGGGTTTTTTTAAACCTGCTGCTACACAGTCAGAAAACTATTCCCACTCTCTCCCGTCTGTTTTCAGCTTCTCCACCTGCTCCACTGCCTCAGCTGTTCAGTCGTGCTGAGTGGAAGGTCTTGTTCTCGGTTGCATTAGAACAGATTTGAGCTATTTTTAAAGAGTAAAACAAGACGGAGCTCGACCTATGACCTCTCACCCATCACCCTGTCACCCCTGCAGACCCCCCCCCTCTGTGAATGTAGTGTTATTCCCACAGTGAAGGCATCTACTAACTGGGTTACCCAGACATCATAGAGTTTTACTTTTCTCTCAACATTGTTTACTTTGAATGTAAAGAAAAAACTTAATTGTGATATTTGTGACTTTTGAAGTGAACTCAATTTAATTAAAAAAAAAACCCAGCACATCTTCACTTCTTGGGCATCACTAGGACAACTATGAAGGGGCATTTCATCTTCTCTCCGTCATTGCAGATATGAGCTTGTTCATCCTTTAGTTTTGACCTTCAGTCTGTTTTTCCTGCAGGGTTGTGAGGAGGAGCCGGTGCGTCCGGTCATCATGTGCACTCGGGCCGATTCTGACCCTGTCCCCGAGTGTCAGCTGTTCCCCGTAGAAGTGGAGGAGCCCGAGGAGGAGGTGTCGGACGAGGCCAGGGAGAGGGAGTCAGACCGAGACAGTGCCGTCGAAAGCACGCAGGAGTCGGACACTTCGGACGGACCCACCAGACTTGAGGACAAGGAAGACGCACTGGGGGACCTGTTTTTCCCCGGGGAGAAGTAAGAACTGGTTAATCCTTCTGCTCTGACTTTCAGTCTGAAAACTACTCAGGGGTTCACACGCATGTGATCTGCTTTGTTCCCATGGTCCATTCAGGAGGGGACCCTCATTCAATTGTATTGTCTGATGCACAAAGTAGCCTATTAATCTGTGTGGTTTGTGCTTGCATCACTGGTCATTGCTGATATATTTTCTGAAATGTAATCATATCCTCCTCTTTTATATTGTATGTATACTTACATTCTCCAGCATAACCACACTAAGAAAATGAACCCTAAATTTAGAAGTGCTCCACAGTCACCCATTGCTTATTGTTGCTTCCTCGCACCTAATGGTTTTTCAGTTTTAATCTATAGTGCAAGAAGGAAATTACTTCTCCAGACTCAAACGACAGTATGCGGGAGTCAAACGTTTGCTAATGATCTGAAACTCAAGTCTGAAATAAAAACACAGTGTATAAATCCAACACCTCCCTCTGCTTCCTCAGGTGTGGTCAGACCAGTATCTCTGTGACCTCTGATTTATCCACGCGTTCCTCGGCTTCACTGAACGAGGAGCAGTTCGAGGACTACGGCGAGGGGGAGGAGCCGGACTACACACCCAGCAGCCCCTGTCCAGACGACGAGACCCGGACCAACGGCTACTCCGACCCCGGCTCATCTGTTCCCTCTAGGTGAGAGACTGGAACACATTGTGCTGCGCTATACTCATTAAGTCTAAGATATGTTACGGTCTAGTTTTTACAAGGTCAGATTTTTTTGAGTACTTTTAGTGACCGCATGTAATGTTTTCATCAATTGTAGAATATCCATGATTGTAAAAAAGTTACTGAGGTCCTGAGGACTAACTCATGCTTCCAACTCATCAATTAGACTTTATTTACACAACACCTTTCATACAGGTTCGTGCAGTTTAAAGTACATGACAGTGCTGTACTCTTTTAAACCCGATCCTTTTCCTTGTATTCTTTCTTTGGGTGCAATTAACCATCACACCCACCACTTGAGTTAGTAACCTGGTGATGACTAAACTGATCATTAACTGTAATTGTGACTTCTAAGTGCTCTAGTTCTCACTTTGGGTGTAACCTGGAGTGAATTACTCAATGCTTTACTTTAAGTGATTTAATCTCTTCAACTCCCAGTGAAACATGATTCAAAGACAAATCCGTTAAGCTTTGGCGGCGTTAGACCACCATGAAAGGGGGAGATAATGGTGCGTTTTTACTTGTGAGGTCGCGATAAAGCAAAATGTGAAACACTGACCAGTTCCTGTAGCTTCTCGTCTAATTTATTCAGTCGCTGCTCTGCTAACTCCAGAATCATTACCTGACCTGATATTATTCTATCTCAGCTATAGAAGTTGCAGCTTAGGAATTTTTTGCCCCGAAGGCCACATTAATATTCATCAAAGGCCCGTCTTTAATGGGATTAGGTTTCCCAGCTGATAGACTGGCAATAAAGCTTCATGCTCCTTTCACGCATACCAAGCAGACAAAACTCACCGAAATGGAGTTGGCATGGAGATTTAAATTCAAAATGAGGCTTGGATTTAGGAGAAGTCTGAAGCAGCCCAGCATGAGAAAGAAGTTTGAATGAGTACAGTGCAAAGCGGGGTTAGGGTTCACTTGCTCGCTTAAAGAGCGCCGCCTGAAACTCGAAAAAAAAGCAACTCGGTTAGAGGACGAAAGGTTTGAGTTACAAAAGTCAATTATTAGGTGTGTGTTGAATCAATTCTAAACTATAACTTATCACAAGTTGAACGATGATTGTTGCAATTATGTTTATACTTGGTGGACTTACTTTACACACTGAATTGTCAAGTTAATGCAAGCTAACTTTGACTGAAAACAAGCAACCTTTCCACAAGAATGTAAAACAGCATCCCGTGTCCCCCAATAATGGGCTTTATTTTTCAAGTAACCCATCTGTGTTTTTCTGTGTGTTTACAGTGCGGGCCAAACTCCTCATAAGGTGCGTCACCATTACACAGGTGAACTGATGGATGTCTACTGTTCTCAGTGCAGCAAAAAGGTCAACCTGCTCAATGACCTCGAAGCTCGCCTCAAAAACCTCAAGGCGAACAGGTGAGAAACTACACAAACATGCACGGTGTTACACACCCCAAATGCTGGACATTAGTTTTTATTTCTATGCTTGACTTCGTCCTCTTGTTCCTGCTAACTGCTGCACTATTCTGACTGCAATCAAGTTAAATCAACTCAGCCAGCATGTATTTTGCTGACTACAGTTGTCACATACACTTGTGTTTGTGTGTCTCTGAACAGCAGTGTGCACACAGTGCTCTGTTTCTAATGTTCTGAATGATCAGACATAATCATCTGACCCATTTCTGTAAAAACCAAAAGTTTTTTTTTTTTTTTCTGAACAGCCGAGGCATTTTGGAGGGTTGCAACCTCATTATAGACAACAGCGAGGCTCCACCGCACCACTGCTGTTAGGCAAACAGACACATCCATCGTGTGCATTGTTCAGGATGGAGATGTGGAGCGTATTCATCCTCCCACACTGGCTGACTGGAGAAGTGCCGCATGCTTTGAGGTTGAGCTTTGATACCCTGATAAAGTTTTGTTACAGAGCGTTTTTTTCCCCTCCTATTTAATGCAAGAGAGAGCAAATGATCGCTCACATGCACGCCCACTTGATTGATCGTTATGTAATGCCGACACTCCCGGGCTTACCTCTTTGTAATGGGGGAACTATTCTTGGACACGTAATCCCTCGGGACCGGTAATAGCCACCTGAAAACACATGCACACTCGGAGTGAGAACATTAAACCTAGAATAAAGTCGTGAGTGTGATGTGGGGTAACTTTTTGTCAACGTTGCTGCGACTCTCCGCTGACACTGCAGGATTTCTCTCCCCCGTAGAGAAACGGCTCTGAAAATCCACCGTGGCTCTAATTAGACCTGCTTCACCCTCATGAATAAAAAAGTAGGGACTGTCAAAAGAAAAGAGGTATAAAGACAAAAGAGCAAGACGCCAGAGTGAATGAGATGAGAATTAAAACCTCGATTGATTAGAGGGATTATGCTCAACAGGACGTGGACACAGATTGAAATTGATGGGAGCTAAAATGGATTTTGATCTAGTAGCTGGATAGAAATGCTTGCATCCAGAGCAGGTCATATCATTGAATCTGAAAATGTCTGAGGCTAATCAATACCTCCCCCGAGGCCAATCAAAAAGTGAGAAAAATTGGAGTAGACTTTTGCTACCAAGCTGCACAAAGATTTTTTACTTGGGGTTAAAATGTGTCTTCACACTCAACAAATTGAGCTCGTTATAGTTGTAGCACAGCACAAATTGAACACAAACTGCCCTGCATTTTAAAGCTTTGCCTAATTGGGAAAAAAAAGAAAAAGAGCATCTGTGATTTCACATTCTTCATCGGCTACACTCAGAACAATGGGAAACCCCTGATTCAAATGCATCAGTCCCCATTTCCTGCAGAGCCTTTTGATTTTGAGCAGCAGATAATGTAAATCATGCAAGTTTGCTGTTCATCAAAATCTTGGATTTAATGAATATTTATAGATCTAATTTTCTTTGGTGAGTGATAGTAATGTTTTCATTTTGAGCTTGATGTATTTTATGGGAGGAATGATGATACAAATGGAAGCTAATCATTTTACAATAATTATATATCAGCAATAGTCTATTGTTTCACAATCTATTGTGGATGAAGGGAATCATTATGTTTCCAATTGAGTTTGTTTGATCCAAACTTGTTTTATTCTCTGTGCAACTTCTTTCCTCTCTCTCTCTCTCTTTTTTTTTTTTTTTTGTTACTTTTCTCCATTTGCATGTGCTTACAACCTGCAGTGTTGTGACACCAGGCTGAATTTCAGTAGTTCGAAAGGAGTCAAGGTCCAGAAAGGTTGTTTTGAGAGGCATTCAGCTAAATCGCTTCAATACACTTTGTTCCATTGCATAACTGTCGTCTCTGTTTGCTGTGTCAGTTATTGATAATGACATAACTTTTATGTCAACATCAGTTGTGCACATGAAACCCTGCTGCAAGTTTGTTTGATATTTATGTTCTAATGTGAAATCCAGCACAGAAAGGTACATGCCACCAGATGTAAAGTCTGTGAGCTGCTCCCTGAGCTGAATGAAAAAGCCAACGTTTATGGAGCCAGGAGTAAAGCTGTACCAACACTGACACGTCCTTGAGAAATCCTCCCTCGCTCTTTTTCTTACATGCTGTCTGTCACAGTGAAAAGACCAACTCTTGACTGCTGTCAGCAGTTACTCCTGCTGTATTGTTGAGCTGTGGTCTAGACATATTCATAACGCCTCAACGCAGACGACAAAAATCTGATAAAATGTTCTTTTATTCTGTTGTAGCCCCAACAGGAAGATCTCCAGCACTGCCTTTGGGAGGTAAGCATTCATCTATGTGTGTGTGTGTGTGTGTGTGTGTGTGCGTGTGTGTGTGTGTGTGTGTGTGTGTGTGTGTGTGTGTGTGTGTGTGT
>JAUESF010000074.1:4509007-4525162 GCA_032274765.1 Malacoctenus tetranemus | reverse complement strand
ATGCGCGCTCATGTCTCACAGATGCAGTCGCTGGTTCATGCCCAGTATTCAACATCAACAGAGTATTTTTTGTTTTCCTCAGTATTCAGGTCATTCACTCGATGTCTCGCTGCCTTCTCCAGGTCCAGAGGACGTGTTGGACTGGTCGATGCAGAGTTCGACGCTGAAGGACTGGGGCGCAGCGATCGTTCCTGTGAGAAGCTGTTTCAAGCCATCTGTGTCCCACCCTCAGCCCGTACAGTGGTTCCACCTCCACAAACGCCCCGAGACGGACCAGTTTGAAGACGCTGAAGAGTAAGCCAGATGTTTTCATGCACAGAAAAGAAAAGACCGTCGAGAGACTGAAGGGAAGCCCACCCTTTGGTCACTCACTCCGTTGTTCTGGTTTGAAACGTGTTTCTGCGTGAGGGCAGCGTTCATAGGCGTTGACCACTTTCTGCCACTAGATGGCGGAGTCGATGAAAGATTTTGGATTCTGTGTTCTTTCCACACACCTTGGGGAGTTCATTGGGTTCATTCCCAAGGACTACAGAGACACAAGCACTCACTTGCATGCAGCTCAGCCCCATTTCCCTTTGCTGCTCGATCCAGAATGCAACTAAGAGGAGGGCTGCAAGAAACGTTACTGGGTAGATTGTCATACCTCTCGACAATGTACACAGAAATCAGTAACAGATTTAGGTTTCCATTTTGTCCTGGGTTAACCATTTAAGGGGGCCACGTTTCCAAATTTGAACTTACTCCAGTTTGTTCTTGGAGCATGAAAAGAAAAAGCTATACGTCACTGTCAGGGAGCTGAAGTCACTCCTGATGTTCCCCAGCCGTCGGGTGAATTCTTTTGTTGGTGTCAGAGGTAACATGGGAGCAGCGGTGTCGGGGAAAAGAGGCGATTATTGTTGCACTGTCGTGGGTTTTGCAGTCACATGCAGTTGGGGGATGAAGTGTTCCTGAGCACTGTGTGAATCCATCTGTTCAGACGAGCTTCGGGTTCTCCCCACTGCCGTGCTGAAATTGAGAAACTATTTGCAGATTTCAGAATAAAATGCCAAAGATGTGATTTATTTATTTTGTCCTCTTGTGACATAACAATGTGGTGTTGGTGCGTGTCGCCTTTTGTTTGTGTGGCAGAAGGGCTCACTCTTGGTCGAGTGACAACCTGTTGACGATATCGTCTGCGTCCTGACCATCGCCTGACTCGAGCACGCTCGCTCTTGAGCAGGATGATTGTTGTATACAGAAACTGGACGGATGGATGGTTTTGTGAATGTCGCTCCTAATCTGTGTTTGACTCCGTCCGTTTGAAGCGTTACTCTCCAGGAAACCGACCCGTTCCCTTTGTCGTTGCTAATTTACTCCGCTGAAGATCACTCATTGCTGGCTCGGCTGAGCCAAGGGTGAAAAATCCACTCCAAAGGCGAAACTTGTAAGCTATTTGTTTGATCATCTGCGGTTTAATAAATATTTATGACGCTGAATCGCTCTGTGCCACTTTGTGACAGATCCCATTGATGGATTAAACCCTCAGCGTGATTTTTCTTCCTTACATGAAGTATCACTTTATTCATGCCACCTGGTTTCTTTCAGATGTCCCGGTAATTTTTTCAGTTGAGTCCCTCAAAATACTTTGTGGTGAATTCAAGTCCACTCAAGATCGTCACTGTGCACAGGAGTCTTCTGTTCCACATGTTTCTCACATCTCTGTGACGTTGCTTTTGTTTTATAATTCTTAAGAATCGTTAAATGATCACTGTTTGGAAATGGGACGCGTCACTTGTGTTGTGGTGTTGGTGAGCAGTTGGAAGTCCAGTGGATTCATTCAAAATCTCCTCTATTTGGATAAATGACTCATTGAACCCTGCTGCTCCTCCTGTGCTCACACTCTACTGTCAGGTCGAGCTCATAGGTACTGGCTAACGATCTCGGTCACATTGGTCATCCACAATTCATTTATGTTGAGATGGAGGAAAAAAGCCAGAGAGATTTGTTTCCAGAATTTTCCAACGTGACTCTTTAAAAACCAGCTCTATGTCATTCGAGCCACACGTGTGTCATGCGACTTACCTGCAGCCATTTCATCTGGTTCCAGTAAGACGAATCGCAGCGTTCAACGATTGATCTGGCTACATTACGGTTTATTAGCCTGGTGCAGGAAGCGACTCGGCAGGAGGCTGCAAGGACGACTGAGGTCACCTCAAGCTCCTGCAGCTCGCCACAGCAAACAAACCAGGGTGTAGATGCATATTTATCTCCAAAATTCACTTCGTTTAAAGAAACACAACAAGCAAAAGGCTTGAGTTTGAAAATGAACAAATAACTGACTGAAGTCTGGTTTGGATGGGGAGCACAGTGGCATGTGACTGCAAGGAAATGTATACTTGAAAGTAGAGAACCTACAGACTGTACTGGTGTTTATGTTAGCATACACAAATAGATTATAGGAACACCATCCTCATCCCAGCAAATAGTTTTCCTCTAACGTGAGCCAACGTCTGCTCTGACTGAGAAATGCAGCCAAAAAGCAGTTGAATCATATGCTGTAGGACGAGTGGAAGGCTCCTAATGTTCTGCACCGCTTCTAATCGAAATGATCTTGCTGGTGCAGAGTTTAGTTTAACTGACGGAACGGACAGTCGGAGAAATCCATGTCTCTTGGGTGTCCCTGTATAAACAGCAGGCATTTTGTCTTGTATCAATAGAACAATGCCCCCCCCCTCCCTCCCTCCCTCCTTTAAATGACCTCCCACAGCACAAGATAAATTGTGCAGCCTGTTCAGAAAGGCCGCTTTATTCCCCCTGTGTGACTCACCTCCACTCGTGGCCTTTTTCATCCGACTTCAGTGTGTCCGGTCATTTTCTGTGCCGTCTCCTGACTGATCTTGTAAAGGCACATTGGCAAGTACAGGAAGATGCCTGTGGTGAGCTAACTACAGCCAGAGGTAACCAGTGCAAAAAGAACATAAATAAATTGCTCGTTTTCTGCTGTAGAGATTCCAGGAAAGGAGAGCAGCCATGTGCCGCCCGCTAGCCACTAGTCAAAGCTGGTTAAAACAGGGAACTCCAGGACCCTCCACAAAATGTACCTCAGTTTCAGGGAACTAAACCTGTGACATTTACCTCCTCACTATTTTGGCAGGCATCGTTTTTTTCTTATGATGTCAATTTTCAGTAAATGTTGAGCAGGTTTCCCCAGCTCAGCACTGTGAGGACGTAAACACGGGTCTTTCTTGAGTTACTCTTTGAGTCTGTGTCGGGCCATTTGTGTTGCTCCCAAAGAAGAAGGGTCACTGTTTCCTTTCATTGTGACTCGAGCCAGTCGGAACGCAGCCAGGGTGTAGAAATCTAGGTGACAGACCGTCAAGGTTGAAAAAAGAAACGCACATAGCCTGTGGAAACAGCCGGCAGTCGCCGACGGCAAAAGTTACAAAAGCCCGACGATAAAGCACGATGTGTGTGACTTCTGTGATTAAATGAGAGTTGCTGCAATCCTGCGTCCACTCAGTCCGATTGGGCGAGCCTCAAAGACCAGATCGCCATGAAGGCCTCAGCTCTGAGGCAGGTAACGCTCTGAGAAAGCTTCTTTCTGTAATTGAATCTTAGCATTTTTGTGTCTCTGGTGGCTTGTCCTTAAATGAGTCACTACATCTGGCGAGCAGAGGGAGGGCAAACGGATTCTGCTGAGTCAGAGTGATTGGAATCAGGAGGTTGGAGTGAAATCTTCACCATATGGTGAAACTGGAGCGCTGCACGAGCCTGGGTCTGGTAACTTCACTTCCTGCGTGTCATTGTAATGCTATTGTAGGACATTCTTGTAACAAGCATGACTTTGATTATGGGGCAGTTGAGGAAATGCATATGTTTTAAGAGGGAAAAAAAACCTCCCCCTGGCTTGAATTAGGGCAGCATATTACAGCGATGACACAACTGTCTCGCACATCGTCAAGTGAGACCAAAAATGTGCCACTCTTAACAGTACACCACAACAATTGTCCTGGGAGACCGTAGCACAGAAATGAGTTGAATTGTAATGCATGTATAATCTTCTGGAGAGTCGAATTCAAAACGCTGTGTGCCGTGGTTAAAGTTCAAACTGTCTCAGAATAGTTTGTAGTTTGTTTATGTTGTATTCAAGGCTTCCTCTTCAGTGTAGGAGTCGTTTCCTTTTTATTCCCTGTAGTTTCTGCCACTGGAAGCGCTGTCAGCGCACTCCACAGCATAAGGTTTGGGTCCATGTTCTGTATATAGACGACAAACCTGCTTTCACTGTCTGCGAAATTGTAATTTCGAATTTTGACATTTTTTAACCTCTTATGTGACAACACAAATCCAACTGTGGTTTAAAGTCAAAACTGACACATTGACGAATAGCTGATTTTTGCTGGTTTTGAAAAATGTTTTGGTCAGAACGAAACACGTGTGTTTATGTAACATACAAAACAAACCAACTGTAAGCCTAATCGACTTGTGTCATGCATTAAGGAGCTGAACCGCCTTTTCCTCCTGCCCTTTGAGCTGTTGCCATTGAAGCCAGTGGGCTGCACTCTGCTCTTTATTCCTCCAATTCTTAATCAAACCCTTTCCTCAGGTTTTCAGTGGCGATAACTTCACATCCAGCAAATAAAGGGTTGCTCGTCACCTCGCAGGCATTAATTAATACGTGCAGTACTTTGCCAGGCCCAGACAGCGGCAGTGTTTGTCAGCCGTGCAGCTACTGACCCTCCTGGCCTGTTGGGATGCTGGGCTCGTAGCTGGGCTGGCTGCTACGCACCGGCCTGTGACGACCTGCGTGTCTGGCAACTCTGCCCACCTGTCCGTCTCCTCCTCGCCTGCCTTTTGTCCATCGTCCGGCTTGTTTCATCGTCCCTTACTGACAGCCCCTCCATCTTTTTTTTTTTTTTTTTTGTCAGACTACTTCTCTGTCTGTCTCGGTGCTGCCTCTATGGACGTTCGCCGTCCAGTTAAAGATTTTTTTTCTTTTTTTTATTGCCTTTCCTCCTGCCTGTCAGTCTTGCTGCAGCAGCTGCCCAGCTGTCACTTTTTCCTTCCCGGTCTCCTTTTGTCTGTCTATCCGCTGCCTGTCTGGCGGTCTGGCTTTTCCCAGCCGAGGGATGTCTGGATAGGTGCTTGATAACAAACGCCCCGCAGACCCACCACTTACATACAAGAACAGAGGCTTGGAGGGAGGGTGAGAGAGAAGGAGAGGAGGCGGCAGTGACACATGAAAGGAGAGATAAATGGAGAAAAAGGAGGAGTAGATGAGAAGGGAGTGTTCACATCCAGTTACAGAGGGTGTGGAGAGAAAGGGTGAGAGGCAGGGAAGGAGGAACACATGGAGGCAGGCATGCATGGAGGAGGAAAAGGGTGAGACGATGAAGGCAGGGGGAAAAAAAAAACGGATGGATGGGTGGAAAGCAAAGGGGAGCGAGTGGAAGAGGAAATGGCACGAAAGACGGGTAGCCGGAGCAGGGGAGGGAGAAAAGGGAGAGGCTTCCGCTGTGAGGCTGTTCTTTTATTGAATTAACACGCAGACATACTGTTAGTCTGAGGAGCAGAGCTGCGAGTCTGTGGGGAATTTGCATGCGCACATCGGCATATCCCCACACATCTCCCTCGCTCACACCTCCTCATACACATGCACACCCACACAGGCAGTTATCTCGTGTCAGACTCTCGGGTCTCTGCACACAGTTTTTGTGATGAGACTTGCATCTGAATTACAGATGAGACTGTCTGCTGTAAAGTGCCGGAGACAGAAATACAACTCATTTGTTTAATGCATAACTTTGACTCCATTTAATCTCATCAAACAACCTGGGCCTTTTCTGTCTCCATAATGCTGTGGTCTAACACTCTGCCGAGACCCCGTTTGAAATGAATATTTAGAGGCTCAGTGGGCATGAAATAAACCCCTACCTTGAAGTTGGGAAATTAGTTATGAATAGAGAACATTCAGAGGGAAGATTCAGCCTCAACAATGGAAGTGTTGATATCCCCTTTTTCATGTCGCCATTAATGTCACCGCTTTGTGACTTTGTTTGATATTTCTTAATCGAATGGTCTAATTGGAACAAAACTCTTCTCCAACAAAGCCAGAGTCCACAAACACAGTCTCACAAAACACAACTAAATAAATGAGAGGATTTTTATTATTTTTTGTTTTTTTTGCAGAAGTCATTAAGAAGGATTTAATATTAAAACGGTGGCTCCCGACCTGCTTTCCTGGAGCTTCCTCTCCCAGTTGATTCTGGTTCGAGGATGAAGCCCACTGATTCTGCTCGACTTTTAGCCCAAAAAACAATCCTAAAGTCTTACAGACTTTTGTTGGAGTGAACTTTGTTCCATTTCAAGTGCATTACTATTTTGAAGCTCCCTGTGAGGTTAGTGCTCGCATGAGGGAAGGATCAAGCTGAGTGGTTACAGGATTGTGTGCTGTTGAAAATGCATGTAGATGTAGGTTTAAGTGAAGTGGTGAGATGAGAGGGTAATTCAGACGCTGCCACAGCTGAGCTTTATGAAGGAATGAATAACATGAGATGGCTTTCTGTTCCTTAAACGAATCCATCCACCTGTGTGATATGAAGAACAGTGCTGAGCGGAGAAGTCGTCGTTTATGATGAAGTGTTTGGCAGCTCAAGGGTTGTTGAGGCAGCGCGGCCGGGGCGGCCATGAAGGTGGCTCATATACCCAACTCATAGTTTGACGAAGACAAACATCCTGTAATTTTAACTGCTAGTGTACTGTAGTCAAATGTCAAGTTTGAATTTTGAATGATGGTCTGTTGTCATCCTGCTGTCAAGGATTTGTATGACTCGACAAGCAGGATAGTCTGTTCTTACCAAGTGTGTTGGACAAGTCAATGACATTTGATGGAAGGTTTCTCTTTCGAGTGAAATTGGATCAGAAAAAAGGCTTCACAGATAGCTTTGTTCGTTAAAGTGTCAGAATTACATATTCAAAATAAACCTGATTGGCTCGCTCGGGACTGCAGCGCGATCACTCACAGCATTAACACATGTGCCTTTTGCTGAGCTTGTGAGTCTGTCTGTGTTGGTCTGTATGAAAGGACGCGAACGGGAGGGGGATTTTTCTCTCAGCCTCTTGGTGTCTTTGATCGCCGGGGCAGAACCCAAAATCCTCATTCTCTACATTGCTCTGTGGAGCAGTAAGAGGAGTTGCAGCTAGCGAGCTTTCACCTCCCACACCTACTTGTACAATACACTAACACACACATAGACACACAGACAGACTGTGCATACCATACATCATGCAGGAATCTGCCCTTTTAAAGACGAATTACACACACTTTCCTGTCTGTCTGCCTCTCCCTTTTTCTTTTTCTAACGCGCACACCATCCGGACAGGCTAATGCATGATCATGTCCAAGGTTATCCAACTCCTCTGCCATCAATTCAGATGTTTTTTTTCCCCCCCTTGCTCTTCTTCCTCCCCGGTCTGTTTCGGCCCATGTGTTGTCTTTCCGTGCCTTGTGTAGCAGTGGTCATTGGAGCCATGTTTGCAGCTGTATCCACCGCCCCAGCTAACTTTCCGAAGGGGAAGGCCCATGTGACAGCACATAACAAAGGAATGTGACCTGACAGTCACAGCTGATAGAGATATCTGCAGCCTTGTGTGGTAATTTGCACCCTCGCAGTAGCCGTTGCCGGAGTTCAGCTGTTTCTGAACTTATTACAGTCTCGGTGCCTGCATGCATGTTTGAGCTATCTCTATCCTTGATCGTCACTGAAATGCACCGCCAAATTCTGTGTGGCAGTGTGATAATGATGGGGCCGGAACAGCTTTATTTGGCCACTCGAAGCCACAGCCTTCATTAAGCTGTCATTTTAAATTCTACATGTCATTATGCGTTTGGCCATCTGCTGCGTTCGGGTGCCGCTGAGGTTTGCAGGGGTCACTGGTGCATCCTGTAGGATTTTGTGGATTCTTGTTGGCAGCTAACTGAATGCCACTGCTTTTATTTCCTCTTCCGAGCATCAGTGCCAGACACAAAACTCGCCATGGGCGCTCCAAACTACACACCGACTTCTCTTCCACTGTAGAGAAGCTATACACTGTTGTTGGTTCTGTGCCATAAGACCTATACCCCGTGTCATGTAAAAGTAATGAGGACTTAACCGTTCAGAGGATGAGACGTGATGAAAACAGGTTTTGCTCCATTTCTGTCAGGCGAGCTCCTGTAAGCCTACACACTGGACCTTTAGGTTCGCCAGCTTGTTCTTCGCGCTGTGGTTCACCACGTCGACACTTTTAGAGTTGGATCAAATGATGTAAACAAAGTGCAAGCTGGTCACTTGTCATGATGCGTATATGTATTTTGCAGCAGAACATTCAAAGCGTCCGCTACATTGCAGTGTGTGCCGGGCTAAAAGCTTTCTTTACATTCAAATGGTCATTTTTTTTTCACCAGCAGAGAACTCGCCAAGAACTTTCGAAAATGTTTAAAAGAGGCAAAACAGCAGCAGGAATTCCTTCCTTGTGCGCGCCAACAGTAACAATAAAACTCTGTTGCGGGGACACGGTGCTTCTGACACTCGTCATGTCCTGTGTTTGGTCCCAGTAGAAGTTTGAGGTTATGGCTGCTTTTATTGTGTATACATTTAGATTGCATTTGCACTTTGCCAGAGTTTGTTGAAGGTCTGCTCCCAAAAACGTTCTCGGTTCACTTGATTGATGCAAAAGAGGATTTGAAGGGCAGCGTTCACTTTTCTAGAAACTGATCTCACTAACATAGAATGCACCCCGGAGTTGAAAGAGTTCTACTTATCCTTTGAATCTGTTGTTAGTATGTGGACATCCACTCTCGTTTGCTCTGCAAAGTTAATTTTTTCTTCTTTTTCATTGTTTGTTGGACAGATACAACAAATATAAATATGTCAGATTTGAGAATTGCTTGTTGAGGCACTGTAAGTGCTGGATAATTCAACTGTTGGATGGATCCTTGCTGGGTTTTTTGTTTCTCTTGTTTCCATGTCCTTGTTTCTCAGATTATTGTGACACATCTGAAACGTCTCTCTCCCAAAGATGCTTAAACAAACACATTCACAACATAAGTGTAACTCAAACGCAAGCAACAAGTAGGAGCCAGTTATTCCTGGTTATAAATGAACATTACACTTTAAATTAACATTTACTTTTCACTTGAATGTGAGTCTCTTAGTATATTTGCTTCTTTATAGTCAAAGGTTGAGGTCATTTACTTTTACGATGTCTTAGGAACACTTAACAGTGTTTTTAGTGAAGTCCTTTTGAACGCCTTATATTTTGTATTAGTTGGAGTGGTTGGAGTAAGGCCAGCTTTACACAACATCCACAATGCAGTTTCCAGTCGGTATCAGTTTCAGTATGTTAAGAATAATTAGTCTTGGACATTTGCTGTCTTATGAATCCCACTTCTATCAGTGGTTGCGCAAGGTCCTCAAAGAACTTGTAACATGCATGGGAAAATGCACAACTCGCAGGAAGTTCTCCTCATCACTCTTGCACTTTTACCTTGGCAGATATCCAGTTAACCACAATAATGTGTTTGGAATGAATAAATTACTTTACCGTCACGAGCACATCAGATTCCACCCAAACTAAATAGCTTGTGTATATTTTGCGAGCGCCTCTGTCACAGATCCTCCTTGAGCTAATTTGTTGACATCAAACAGAGCTGCCTGTCTCCGACTCTTGGCTCGGCGCGGGCAGCGGAGCGAGCATCTCGCAGAACGGCACCTCTGTGCTCGCGGCGGTGTAACCTGGCACCAGCTGCAGCGAGATGGCAGCAGGATGGCAGTGGAGCGGGCGAGCAGAGGGAAGCGGGCACTGTATCCAGGACACGCAAGGTCGCCGGCAGGTTGATTGAGTGCTCGTAGGCGTGGGTGACCTCCTTCGCTTCCCCTCGGTAGCAAAAGACAGAGGAGAATGAGGGGAGAACTGCGATCTTGTATCGCTGCTCGTCTGTCCCACTTTTCTTTTCCTTCTCTCTCCTTTTGTCGTCTTCGTGCCTGAACACACTCTCTCTATCCGTTCCCTTACATATTTACACCCTATAGCAAAGTGTCCTGCCACACACACTGAGTTAGCTCCAGTTATTTTTATTGGCCACATAATGCATACGTTTAGTGTACTTTTGGTGTGCCTGTACACCACATATAAGCACACTGGACCTTGACCGTGCTCACTAAAGCATTAACGCCCTAGTATTTATATCTTGTATGTCATTAATTTGTGGCTTTCTTATTGTCTCAGAGGCCTCATTCATCTCTGCCAGCTCCACCTTTTCACGAGTGTTTTAATGCCCATGAGTGCGGCCCCGATTGTGGTGAATGGTTGTGATAGGCAAGCAAAGTTGTTGAGTCACTGCGCACTCGTGTCCAAGTATGTCAAGGAGGGTCAACCACTGAAATGTTACAGTCCGGTTCTAAACCATGTGCAAATGTGATAAGCCCAGCTGGGCTCACGTGCACAGAGAGGCAGGAAAGTAAGTCAGGAAGAGTTGGATTTAAAGGAATAGTTAAAGGAGTTGTGGAGGCGTGCTTCACTCTCCCTTAAGCTGGCAGAATATTGATGTTACTTTCACGTCTGCGAGTTGAACTGGAAGACCGGCCTGCAGCCAATTAGCCCAGCATAGCTTAAGCCTGGAAAGAGCTAGCCTCGCTCTGTCCGTAGATAATAGAATCCTCTAAAGATCTCTCTATGTGCTGATTTTATCAACAAAACTGAGAATTAGAAGTGTAGCAAATTTGAGAGGTCTTGACTGGAAACGATGGCTTTCATTCTTAAAAGGAAAACCAGAAGTCGGATTAGCTGTAATCAGTTTGGATCGTTTTACGTGCAACTCTTGTGGTGTGATTCTCCTTCAGCTTGCTTTGCAGGTCCGTAATCATCTTCCATCAAAGACCCTTTTGCTCTCTGAAGCGTGGCTTCCTGCCATGTTTTCACCAACCCAAAATAAATCCATGTTGCACACTGAGGCGATGCATCAGGCCTGTGAGACTGTTGGTAATTCTGAGTGATGCTGGACACCTTTTTACCACAGATTATTTTGAGCGGGTAATCACATGTGGTCTAATTTACGTAATTTAGAGCAATTCAACACATGATCATCTGCAATGTGTTTGATATTTAGATGGTCGGGCCTTCATAAACATTGCAGAAAGGCAAATTGTAGCGACAAAACAAATTCCTACCATTCTGTTTCGACTTTTTTGGTTTTGCACCAGAACTTTTGCCTTGTTCAGCACTTGAATCCTTGTTTCTTGGCCTCTTTGCTCCAACCTTTTGCTCATGTATATTTCCTCCTTTCTAAAGTCTCTTTCTCACCTATTCTCCAGCCTTTTTTTTTTTTTCCTTCAGGCCTTCGAACGAGCCTTTAAACTCCCACACTCGCTCTCCTCATTGGCCTCGGTTGCTGTGCTGCATGTGTTTTGCTTGTTTTTATCTGCAGATACACATCTTCCCGGTGCAAGCCAGCTACAGATACGTGTGTGCTTTGCTCTGCTGTCTGAGGGGTTTTGAGGAACATGTCTTGCTTTTCCTCTCTCACACATCCACTAACACCTGCACCCCCCAAGCTGTGTTTTTCACTGTCTCGATGGGTATACATACTTGGTCTGGAACTGCGCCTCCCGGATGTTTCGAACAGGTGCCCTTGGTATCCTCTGTATCTGTGTCGACTGAGGAAATGTGGCCGGGATGATGTGTGTGCCCAGGTGTGTGTGTGTGTGCGTGCATGTTGGCATTGAGTCTTGTATCCTCTCTGGGGGGTCAGCAGGGGCACTCACTGTAAGCAGATCTTCGTGGGCATCAGCAAATCCCCCGGCTGGAGCACGTTGCTCTTTACCGTTCTATCATTTTCTCTTTTCCAGAGACACACAAACACTCTCGCACAGGCAGGCAAGCAAATAAACACGCCCACTCATGCATTCACACATATCCCTTATCTGCTGGTCGGAGGCTTCGGTCTCCCCCTCTCTCTCTCTCTCTCTCTCCCCCCCTCTCTCTCTCTGTCTGCGGACTCTGTCACACGGTCTCTCTCTCCCCCTTCTCTGACAGCGGGGCCTCCCGCTTGCTTTACCGTTTCCAGGAAGCGGGTAAAACCAGTCTTGAGTTTCCCTCCCGTCCGTTCCAAGCTTCCAGGTGGAGAAAATAGACTCCGCTGTCACCCTTGTCCAAATCTGTCCCCACGTCGGAGTGGAAAACAAACAGTAGAGCTGCCTGGAGGGTCCAGCGGGACGCACCAACCTGCAGACTGTTTGAACAGAGCCGAGACGTGGAGGGTTGCACTTAAAAGCTGCACTGCTGCCGCTCACACCGCCTCTTTTCTCCTGCGGTGTCATTTATTTGTCATTTCTTCCACCTTTTACCTGCTGCTGGACAAACAGCAATTCATCCGCCACCCTGAATAAAGTTTTCACATCCCGCCCTGCTGTTCCACTTCACTCTGAACTGTCTTGGATAGTCACTCACAGTCTCAGCTGGTGGCTTTGGCGCTTTACAAGCTGTTACACGGACAGAAATTTTAAGCAAGGAAAGGTTTTTTGTGTTTCTTTGCAAGAAATTCAGGCACTTTCCTAGAAGTCATTGGTGGATCGTGACTTGGCAATGTCGGTTTCCTCTTCTGTCTTTCCGTCCATTTTCTTTCACTTTCTTCCGGGATTTTTTCCAAGGGGCCGTAATTTCAACAGGGATGCCCGGACTTCCCTCAGTCCCACTCTTCCCAGGTCAGCTGGGTGACATTGTGCCGCCAGCGTTTCCTGAGCCTTCCCTGCGGCACTCTGACGTTGTTCCAAACCTTGCCATGGACTGCACTTGGAAAAACTGCATCGTCTCCTGCATTCCTAGTCTGTTGTCTGACTCTATATCTGTAAGGGGTGCGATCGATCAGGCGTGGGCCGCGATCCTTCCCAATCTGTCTTCACGGCAGGTGATCCATGGATGGATCCACGCCGAGGTGCCGCCGCCATCTCAAATCCTCCTCGCGAGCACGTCTCGAGCACGTCGCCAAATGCCAAACCACAAAGTCTTTAAGTGTCATTTGTCCATGCAAACTATGTGTTTTAAAGGATAATTGAAGGTTGTTTCACATTCAGTCTCCCCTCTGTCATCGCTTCACAGAGGCCACTGAGTTGTAAACTCGACGAAAGCGAAGTCACTTTAAAGGGGTTTTTTTTTTTTTCGAAGAAAACCTCGTGTATCGCTCTTTTTCAAGGTTGTATGGAAGGTATTTTTGTCACACTGCCAGGCAAAGAGAACATGAATTTTTTTCTACGAAAGTCCTAAACTTCCCACACAACAGCTTTCTACCACTTTGGCAGGCCTGCGAGTGAGCTGCGTTTTGGCTCCTCTCCCACCCGTGTGTGATAGCTGTTCGCCGAGTTTCAGGAAGGCTCACTTTGCCAGCGGGCCTGAAACAATGGAGCGCGGTTTTCTCAGCCTGTTGCTGCTCGACCAAGGCCTTCGCCTGCAAGAGCACGAGGGAAACTCCGGACTTGCCACCTCCTGTTTCTCCTCCTCCTCCTCCCCCTCCCCCCTTTCTTCTCTTCCTCCTCCTCTTTCTCCTCCCCTCCTCTATGATGACTCAGAGAAATGTGCTTGGCGTCGCTCCCGTGTTGCTAAGGCGCAAACCGAGGTTTGATGAACGCGGAATGAAATTTGACAGAAGATTCCTTTTTCTAAGAATTTGGCTGGATGAAGGCCTTAAGCCATTTCAGATGTACCCGGTTCAAGAAGTGCAGCAGAAGAGCGAGATCGGTTGGAGATGAACCAAATGGGTTCATGTTATTCATTCATGTTTATGCGCTGTGCTGTCGAGCTGGAACCGAGTGGCGGTGACCTGTTGCTGCCAAGCTCACTGGCGAAAATCGCAGCACATTCAATGCTTGGAGTGGTTCAAATAAAATGCCGATATGATTTAACTGAGAATAAAGCTGATTCATGTTGTCAGTTTTCAATATAGTAAAGTCAAATTTAATACTTTCCTGATATTGCGGTCTCCATTTCCTCTCTCCTGGTGAAAAAGACGGTTGAAAAGTTTATTCCAATTAATTAAGGAAGACTTTAAAATCTTTTATGTTGGTTATTTCATGGTCATCATCTATTAAAATTCTCCTCCTTTTGTGCCTCCCAGGGTATCTAATGTTGCTGTCCTATTTTACCTGAAAGATCCCACTGGATAAACTCATCAAGGTCATTTAAAGTAACGACGAGCCATTTTTAGCAACAATTTTCAAAGTTCCAGTGTGAAATTTTGCAGACTTTAATTATCTAGTTTGTAAAAAAAAAGAAAAAGGCTTTCGAATAGAACGTAGATGTTTTTTATTCTATAACATGATTGCTACAAAGCTTTTGTATCACAAATATGATCTTTTTGGAATTTATATATTCGATATGAATATTAAATGAACGTTTGTAAGAGAGCAGAGTTCAATGCGAGGTCCTTTCCTCACACAAAATTCGATTTATTCCAAGCTTTTTTTTCATGTCAATCACACGAATACAGTTGATTTGGGAATCTTAACGGCAGCCAGTTGATTCGAACCCATTAAACATATCCAGTACAAGATTGTTTCTTTGTTTCTGATGAGTACATGGAAAAAGTATTGGAGGACATTTTCTGATTGATATTGTTGTTAAGTTCTCTGGACAACATTTCCTTGTGGTCTACTTTTTTTTTCAAGAAGGGCGAGTCGACAAAGTTAACTGAAATTTTGTGGATGTGAAAAATGTGTTTTTTTTTACTTTTTCAGTAAATATAACTGGATAATATTAACGTGTGCTTTTAAAACGTAGACTTTAATTGAGGAAATAAAAGAGTTTAACAAACAAAAAGTATATTCCTGGTAATTATTGTATCGACTCGTGTTGAGATCCTCCTGAGTTTTAAAATGTATTTCCTGCAGTGACTCAGAGACAGTTTTCCAGATGACTTATCGTTCTTGTTGTTTCTTGTCTGACCGCTTTGGCGTCTTCGTTCAGGTTTTATGTGTCACCGTGGCGAATCTGCCGCTCTGCCACATTAAAATGGTTGCTTTGGTATTTCGGTCCAGTCGACCTTCCACATTTGGCTTTGACACAGTAGCTCTGAAATTACTGGCGATCGCTGGTGTGGAGGTAAACATAGTCCACCTTTTAGTGTATAGATTTCCTGAAGCCATCATGGATCTGTCATCTCTTCTCGCGTCAAGTGAGAGGCATTTCCTCCCCTAATTTCATTTGCTATTTTTATCAGGACAACCTATTGCTGGAAAATGCTCTCCTGTTAAAGATCTGGCAAAGTATTATAGTAATAATAATAATTATAATAACAAAAAACCTATCCTATATAAACAAATAAAACTCCTGGGAAAAACAGCAGCATTCCTATTTTAGTATATAATTATTCATACATTTTTTATAAATGATCATGTGTCTCTTATTCACGAACTGCTTCTTTTATTTCCTCATTTTTATTTTGAATAATTCTCTTTGTTTTTGTCCCTCTTCAAACTTCTGCTTCTCCACCAATTCATCACACACTTAACATTTACTCACACAACAGAAAAACTGTTGCTGGATCTGGTTTGAATTGCCAGTCTGTCATTACTTATCGTGTGAATTCAGTTCTTCTGTAATTTGTTCTCGTCCTGTATTCATCTCCTACCTCTATGTGCAAGAAAACCACTCAGCCAAACGCAGCCAAAAATACCCAGATAGTTTTTGACAGAAATATCGACTATTTGTTACATTTCACTTTCACAGAAGCGACTCATTCATTCGACGTTGTTAATACAAAATGTGGACAAAATCTTCCAAATATGAAATTACGTAACACTGCACACAGATGGTAAAATGTGTTGATAATAACACATCAGATTTTCTTGGCAGTGCTCTTAGTGCATTAGTTTAAACTGTTGGCTCAGATATCATTTGCCAACTACAATAGCGTCTCAAATGCTAGCATTGGAGAGGCATCCCTCAGGGTTTGTATGTTGGCCCCTGTGCAGTTTCTTTTCTGGAATAGCATCTGCTTTTTTTTTTTCTCCCTCCGCCCCGAAGTATCGTCCCTCAGATCACATATCTCAAACTAGTTTAATAGCTTGAGCCTACAGCCCGCAGATACAGCGACACCCACAGAGACACGAACACACAGGCTTATTTGGTCACCCGCTCACAAAGGGC
>JAUESF010000074.1:4476155-4498908 GCA_032274765.1 Malacoctenus tetranemus | reverse complement strand
TGTGTGTGTGTGTGTGTGTGTGTGTGTGTGTGTGTGTGTGTGTGTGTGTGTGTGTGTGTGTGTGTGCGCGCGCCTGTCGTGTCATTAGAAAAGCTGAGCTAAACAAGGTTGGTTGGATCGTTTACACACATTTTTTTCTCCCCTCACAGAGTTCAGGGGACGATCCCCTCAGCTGTCACTTTGCATACAGAGTGGAGGTCCCTTTGTCTTTTCAAAGGCGTGTGTGTGTGTGTGTGTGTGTGTGCGTGTGTGTGTGAGAGAGAGAGATACTGGGACTAATTTGTGGGTTTGTTCAACCTTCCTTTAAGAATTACAGATATCCCCATTAAATCTACATGGGGATATTTCCTGACTGTTGTGTGTACTTGAAACACTTGAAGCTGAATGACTGTCTGCTCGATTTCAGCTTCCAAACAACCAGACGTACGAATAGAATCAACTGTGTGTGCAGGTCCAACTTAAGCTCAGGTGTTCTCGCTCCAAATGTTCATGTGTCATTAGTTTTTATCCGATGAAAATCAGACGATCTTGCTGTTAGAAAAACCCTTCCTGGGACGTTTATCATTTCACAAAAGAAAGTAGTCCCTCATGTTTGCACTGGTGACTGCAGTATTGTCTGCTAGAAGCTACAACTATGTGAGGAAGTGACACACATTTGTGAGCTCTATTTAAAGATTTGGGCTTTGAGCTTGAAGCAATCGCCAGGGGAGACCAGTTAAAACAAATGGAGAGGCGGACGAGCTCACTGATACCGCGTGTGTGCGTATTTACTTGCTGAGCATTTTATAAGATGTAGTGAGACATTTTTTACAATTTGATTGTCGTAGTGGTTTTTTTTCTTCATATTTCCTGTTCGAAAGGCAGTGTTGCTTTGTGAGGTGTTCATTTGAAATGTCAGCTAAAGTGTGAGATTGTCGAGTAGACTTTTATCATAAGTATCATTTTTCAAGACAAAAACAAAGTTTTGACACAAGTTTTATTTTTTAAACAAAACTTTATTCAACAATTCACATTTGGACACCCTGCAAATACACAAACTGGTTGACATACCTTATTTTGCCTCACTCTGGGGTTTTTTTTGGTTTGCCACACTGACGAAGTCCTGAAGTCGTCATGGCAGCCTTCACTTAAAGACATCCGTCCCCGCATCAGCGTTCACATCCTTCTGCTCATCCTCCGGTTGCTCGATTCACTCCTCAATTAGCCACGGCCACATATAGGCCTGGCAATTTAAAGCTGCTTCTCTTGATTTTCATGCAGCCATCAGCAGCGCACCACACAATCAGCCCTTTTCATGTCTCCGCTGAGGATGAACCCAATAACTTTGTGTTAGAGGAGAGCGACCGGCTGCCCCGGTGCATTGTCTCTCAATGACACCTTGTGACACACACACACACACACACACATCTGCTCATTACTTGACAAAATTCAGGACACTCTTTCAGTCTGTTTAATCCAAAGAAGTGATGTGAGGTGGTAAACGTTCTCAGTCTTCTCTGTTTCTGAAAGAATATAAACAGTTTCCTTGTTGTGAAACGCTTTAGTAGCCATTTAAACCACTCAAACTTTTACAACCTGCCAATGAAACTTTGCGTGCAACATGAGGTTTATTTGGAAGCATCATACCAGAGGGCCCCAACACACTTGAAGAGGTTACAGTGAAAACATGAACACGGAAAGAAAAAGGAAAACTTGTCGCCGAAAAAAAAACAACCCCAAATTGTCACGTATAATCTGCCTGACGACAAAATCTGGTTATGGCACACGGGTTGTTGCTCCAACATAAAGATCTTATCACAATATCTGACAGTTAAGTGACTCATGTTAATTAACAAGACACTGAAAAGAGATTAGTTATTGAGATAAAACGGGATGTGTCACTGAGGTGTTCGCACTGAGCCCTGCCTGACTGCACGTGCAAATGGAGGCGTCGCGGTGAGACACAGACCAGCCGTTCTGACTGAGGGACATCAGGCCCCCGAGGTAAGACAGTTATAGGACGGCGCAAAAAAAAGAAAATTCAAAGGCTTCATTCTTGGGAAACATGAAGTCTTCTGCACTTCCTCCCTCCTCGGGTAAACGCTGCTGTCCTGGGGCAAAGCAGCTGATTTATGGACAAAGCGCCGCCTTGGCTGAGTGTCTTTAAAAGCGGGGGGGAATTTTTTAGCTCCAAAACATTTTATGGACTTTGAACCACGAGACACAGCGTGGCCAACAGGATCGAGACCTCATGACTGTCGAGCGGCGGGACAGGCAGCGAGGCACAGGCCCCTCCATCAGCTCGCTCTGTGGGACGCTTTTGTCCGATAAGAGGTCACGCACCACACCCGATTTAAGTCATGTGCTCCTCATTGCATGACGAGCAACACAAGACAACGGGGATGTGTTCTGCTGCGAGTGTTTGTGTGTTTGAGGCGAGGAGAACGAATCCTGGGTACATTTTGTGCATGTTTGCTGTCGAAGGTCATTTTCCTTCCTTGTCTCTCGCTCGTGTACGTCAGCGTCTATCCGAGCGCGCGTTTCTCTGCTGCGCTGCCAAAGTATGAAAGCATGTTCTGGACCGGAGAAGAGGTGCTGTGTCCCCGCGAGTGGGTGTATAGGGTCCGGGTCGAGGCTTTTTAGTACTTATAAGACCTTAGCTCTGCTCCGGGGGACTCTAACTCCACACCCACGCCTCATTCTATTAAACTCTGGACCACATCAACATTCCTGGGAATAACGTCGACTCAAACCCTATAGCAACTCGTACACCCATGCAGTATTTCACTGCTGCCAGATATATCCTTATAGATAGCAAAAGATGGTTTGTCAGCCCTGGTATGATAGCTAAATATGGCTGTGTTCAGATGAGGCTCAGCTGGGATGAAACATCCTGATGTATGATTTTTTTTTTCATGTAGAAGCAAAAATTAAAGTTATGTAAATCAATGCTGAAGTTTTGGGGGAGAAAAACAAAGGGAGTTTTCATTCAACCGCAGTTTCATCACTTTGGAGTAAATTCTGGTGCTCATCGTGCTGCTCTTTGAGTCAGGGTGCACTTCAAATAACCAGACCCGAAACCCCCCCCCCCCCCGAAGAGCAATTTTCCATCCATTCAACCCACTGACAGATGTCTGAATATATCCGTCACATAGAGGAAAGAATTGCCCAGACATCTCCGCCAGTGAGTTTAGCCCATCACACTGCATTGTTCTTTGAATAGCTTTTTATATTATGCAGGAGGGTTTTTCAATCTGTTTACATTTTTTCTCCTTTAAAAAATGAAAGTGCCAAACCGGCTTGATATATAATTATATATCTCGCTTTTCCTGCTTTGCTTTGGACCGGGGAACCACAAAAGTGTCACCCTCTTAGTTTACTGCCTCCTCATGTTGGCGTGTCGGATAATATAATCTTGTGCATTGACTTTTCTGAACCGTAACTGTGCGTTGGAGATTTAAGATGGCGCTTCCGTATCACTACAGACCATATTTATGAGATATCATATTTTTATAACTTGGCACGTCGCGCTTCCAAGTTTCTAAACCCGCTGTCTCAATGACCCACATTTAACCGCTGTCGGTTTGCTGGGATATCCAGATGCGACTAAACTGGTCAAGCCACTCACTTCTCGCTGACAACGTCTTGTGATCATCTCACATATTTACCCCTCACATTTTGTGCTACTCCCTCTGCAGCCATAAAAAGCCTCTTTATGATGCTTTTTACATGTGCGACAGAGCAAAACATCGAGCAGACATCTGATGTCAACCCGATAAACTTGTGCTCGCCATGTGTTTAATTTGCCCCAACATGAACACACTTGGACCGTAATCCTCGTTTCCTTTGACTGGAACGAGCTTCACAGCCACTTCCAGTACAGTCACCATGAGCTGCAAATTAAAACCTAACATCTCGTGGCTACTTGTAAGTTTTGGAATAACTAATTGGCTGGAAACTGCTTCCACTTCTGTTGTCACAGCAAAAAAAATAGCTATGCAGTGAATAATCAAGACCCCTGAGGTCCAATCAGCAGTGGTAATAAATGTTAATGGAGTTCTCTTCTGACAAACAGAAATTCTTTGTGTTAACATAGTTTGCATTATGCAGTTTTTAGGAGTTGTAAGTTAAGAGAAGTGGCTTTATGAACGCAGTAACAGAAGCACTTTGCTTCATTCTATGTGTGACTGCAAAACAGAAATACAGCTGTTGAATTGTCAAAAAAAATAATTCAAACAGAATAATTTTCTGCTCTGACCTCATGTTTTTTTTCCAACTCATAGGAAACAATGTAAACATGCAGCTTTTGTAATAATAACATGGGAATCGCCGCCTTAAGTTTCCACACATGCATCAAATTCATCTAATGACGTTTCATCGTACAGGATACACAAATCACTGGATTACATGCAGACAGTTTCTTTTAGTTTTCACTGAAAACTATGGAACACTGGAACTGAACCAAGACCACGCTGAACTGATTCCCTAAAGCAAACCCATGCTTTATGATTCATCTCTTCACATTTGGACGTGATGTTGGTCATCCTGTTGAAGAACATAGTGTCCTGACATACCTATGGAGCTCATGCACTCCGTTTCATACGGGGAGTAAACAAACCCCCCCCCCCGCCCTCCCGTTTCACTCCGACGCCGCTGACATGCATTCACCTTCAGTTAAGCCTTTAATCACAAACATGCTCATTTCCACTCGCTGTGTTTACCCAGACAGATCAATCCAGCTGATCCAGCAGCTGCTGGACCTTGATCTCACTCTGCCCCTGACAGCTCGCGCTCCTGTCGGAGGACACGCTCAGCTTTACATGTGTGAATGTGTGCATGTGGAGCGTATTGATTTTGTTTTTCTGCAAGAGGTCACTGCATTCATGGAGAAGAAAGACGAGGTCGGGGACCAAAGGAGTTGCGAAAGCCACAAATTATCAGCGCGCTATCATATGTTTGTATTTTATTCTCTTTTATCTGTTTGAATATATTTTTTTTCCACCTGTGCATGCGCCTGCTTGCCCACGATACTGGTTGTGTGTTTCTCTATTGGTGCCTGTGTGTGAGCACGTCAGGAGCCGGGGTTGTAACTCACTCTGACTGCGCTCTGAGGCCTGCAGCAGGGAAACCTGTGTGCCTGGCAGGTCTCAGCAGCTGCTCTGCAGCTCAGCTCAGCTCAGCTCGCCTCGGCTCGACTCGCCCGGTGGGTGCGAGCCGGTCCCCGTGTCCCCCTCCCCGAACTGGCTTTCACAGGAACTCCTAACTGGGAGGCCTTCAGCGTGAGAGCAGAACAATGTCATCATGTCTTATTGTTGGCAGCCATGTTCGCGCCACTAATGGCTTGAAGCCACTGAGCTGAAAAGAAGCACAGACATATATGCCAGTTGATTTGTACAGTGTGTGCCACTTTGCCATGATGGATGGAGGCGAGTGCACTGCTTCAGCTGCAGCAGACCTGATAGGCCTGCCGAAGCAAACGGGCACCACTGCTGCACCTCACAAATCTTTAACTCAAGATGTAGCGCAGCTTTTTTGAACTTGAATTTCTGCAGTCGTTTGGATTTAAGATTAATCAGGATTACTAATCGATCGCTGTCGTCTTTTGCCACACAGGGGTGCACGTGTAAAGGTGCCGGGATCTGTAACTTGTGTATTGAAGGAACCCCCGAGCAAAAAAGTTTCCAAAAGTTCTCCCAGGACATGTGTACAGAATAATATAAGGCACTGTTTTCTAAAATGTAGGCAAAGCTGCATGGAAATGTTCCCCGTGCCCACTGGCCGCATGCATCATGTCAAGAAGTCTGCATTCATAGCCAAAACCTACCCACCTTGTACAGTTGCAAGAACCAGAGCAAAGCCACGTGGTGTGAAGATGTTTGGGCTTGCTTGCTAATGAGATGCAACATCTGTCTGTTAACTTAAGCCAAGCATGTCCAAACACATCGATCCAACATGAAAGTCTATCAGTGTTGTTCTTCCGAATATTTGGAGTTTTTCTCTAAAACGTGGCTGTACTCCGGATCCTCCTTTTCCGCTCGTTCAGTCTAAAACACAAGCACAACTGATCGATATTTGAGAGAATATTTAACATTCGAGAAAAGTGGTCCATTAATTTGAAATGACAGTACAACAAAAATCTATATTTGCAATGTATAGATTGTTACTAACTGGATCATATTCATTGTTAAAACGCTCCTGTTGAAACTCGGCATCGTCAGCTGGCAAAGCTGCTGCCTTTGTGGAGCCTTCAGGCGGCACAGAGAGGAGAGAAGCTTCAAGGAGTCAGGCGGAATGAGAAGAGATGTGCGTATGAAAAATGGGTGAGGAGATAAAAGAGACTGAGAGGAGGCAGAGACAGGGTAGTGGGACAAGATGAAGGTGAAGGGTGCAGACGGGGGAGCGCGGCAGCGGCAGCAGCGGCGAGGTTACGGCCCGGCCGCTGACCCAGATTTTAAATATGGGCTCCGACAACCTGATCTGACCGTGCTGCTGTGTGGTCTTCCTTCTCCTCCCTCCGGTTATGGATGCATGACAGCCACACGTCTCCCCGCTCGACAAGCCGGGGCATGTTCATGTAACGCGGCGTTACAATGACGACAAACTCGAGGTCGGGGCATCACGAGATGCTCACACAGTTTTTCACTAAAAGCCACATCACAGTCAGCGCGTATGTGCTCGTCAGCCGAGCGTGGAGAGCTCCAGAAAATTGAGATTTGTTTTATTGCTCCATATAGTACATGTAGCTGCTTCTGAACAGAGCGCCCTCATTCATGTTATGAATAAAAACATTTTCCAGGCAGAATAAAATCTGTAATTCAGAGAAGTAGGGAGACAATCTCTCTGTGTACCAGTAAGAGAGGAACACTGGGTGCAAACTGAAGTCGTTGGCAGAGGTTGTTGGCGTTCGTCTTTTGCTTTTTTTCAGATTTTTTTTTTTCTGGCCACTCCTGTGCCTGTTTGGTTATTTAATGGCCAACCAGGAGCAATAACCGAGCCAGTTCCTTTCAGAAGACAAACTAAGATTTCAGGCATTTGGCAGAAGTAATGGGATTTTTTTTTCATAACAGCTATTAATAAGCCATGTTAAGCGTGTAACAGAAACACCATATCACAACGATCCTCACTTTTTGGAAGTGATTTGGGGTGGTTTTTTGAATTTGGCACACATTGAATAATTACAACACACTCCTCTTTAGAGAAACATGAGCTCGCACACCCTCGCACCTTTTGTTGTGTGTTTGGAGATTATTGGGAGTTCGGTGAGCGATACTGAGGTTTTTTTGGGCCTAAATTAGGCTCGGTGCTCCATCAGAAACATCCCGCCTTCCCTGCTTGGACCGTGATATGTTGCACTGTGATTTCTCACAAAGAGCACAGGTGAAAGGGTGAGAACGAACTCCTGCTCACGCCAACGCACAGTCCACATTTATTGTGCTTCCTGATTCTGTGAAACAGAAAGGAAAAGCTCTTTACTTTCTTTTTCATCCACAATTAAATATCAATTCAAACAGAGAGTAATAATGTTATTGCATGCTGGTAATTGGATTGCCTGATGCAATACTGCTGTTTGGGTTGTTGTGCGCCGGTGGAGTTTGTTGTCATTTGCTCGTTTGCAATATCTTTGCTGAACTATTTTCCTGATTTTTGTACAAAGAAAGGATTCTCCATCATTGTTTCCCAAAGCCAACCGATGACATGAAAACTCTTTTGGGTCGCTAGAAATTAAACCAAACGCACGTTTGCATATTTAATTCTTGTAGTCTTCAAAAATCCTATCTGCAAGTCAGTTTTAGACCGCATGATTTATTACTGGTGAGAGGAAATAATCATTATTTTGGCCTCATTTGACATGAATAAATCAAACATCAATTATCAAATATCCTTTAACTTTTTGACAGTGGAGCAGAACTGGCCTTGAATTTACCGATTCAGAGAAAAGGTAATGCAACGATGTCATTAAAAATGATTTCATGCACATTCGCTCTTCTTTTGATCAATGAAGCCGAATGTAAAGTGGGTCACAACGGATCAGCAGTTGTTAAAAAGCAGGTCCCCGGGATGGACTACGCTCTGAGTTTTGCCTTGTTTTAAACACTAAAATAGACCCAATAAATGTGAACTTTTCTAATGTCACTCTGAAGCTTTACATTGAAACTGTAGAGAGAGTTCCAGTCATGAAAACACTAAATCAACACATAAATCTGTCTCCATTGTGCCCAGTGGTGGATGGAGAAACCATAGCAACATCGGAAAACCATGAGGCATCACAACTTAAAATCCTGATGGTATTTATACTTTCTGCCCTCCCTGCTGTAACACCTGTAACACATTTGCGTAAGAAAAATGCCTTAAGATGTGACCTTTGCTTTAAATGCATCATTGTTCCTCTGTGTTATTACTCAGACCCAAAGCCGACCGTTTCCTTTGCGTATGGTTTAAAAAAAGGGAACGTATTCACCTGCATTCTTACACAGAATCACAGCGTGACCCATATACAGTAAGAGAGAGCCACAAAACTGGGTGGGAGCAGGGGAGGCGGAGGAGGCCAAGAGGGAGGAGCAGAATCCTGCACCACTCCGCTCCAGCTCCACTTCCACCAGTGACCCCGTGGCTGTAAATCTGAACCAAGAAGACCGTTCCTCACTTCTTGTTCTATGTTGGGTTTTTTTAACCTCTCCTCTCTCCTTTCTACTTTCCCACATCACACAAATCACTGAGTAGAAGCGAAGCCAGCGTCGGGGTTTAATATGGACTCATTGTATTCTTTTGGCAAATGGCAGCCTGATGTTAATCTGTTTGACAAGTGAGCCCAGAAGGTGTAATCAGTGTTCGGTTGCAGATGTTTCGGACTTTTTTTTTTCGAGGAGTGGCTGCAGTAACGCAAGATCTGATCTGGGTGACACAACAGCAAATGTTGCTGTGGGCTTTTTGTGTATTAAGAGACAACTTGATTAAGCTGTTGCACGGCGATGAAATTCAGTTCAACAGGAAGAAGTGCAACGCTAAATCAAGAATTAGGCCGTTTTAACTCTCGGTCAGTAAACATGCGCGTCTTCTGATTCCCGCCCACTTCAAAGGTCTCTTTGTGTGACAGTTGCCAAATGAAGAAGGAAAAAAAAACCTATCAGTGCTGATACAAAGTGGGCTGTGATGAGTCGAATATTTCTTCTCTGAGCCAGAAGTAGCACAAAGGTAAAGTGATGGTAACCTGCTTTACTGCGTGCGATCTTGTGGAGGTCAGCCAGAGGGTTTCACTCCCAGTTCAGAGCTGCTCCAAGCTCTCAGTGGCTTTGACCAGCAGGGATGGAGGCTGGATGACTCCCATACTCACTCTGCAGATAGAACCATCACTAGCGCTGTAGCAGCAAAGTTGGGCCAAATACGTCCTCTCGGTGCAACTTCGGGCGCTTTCACACCAGACAAACCGAGACCCACATTGTCATCTGAACTAGAGTTCAGATTCACTTTCACACCTGTCAAAGTGAAGCGAACTATCCGAGGAAATGACTTTTTGGTCCGTTTTTAAGCAGACCAAACAGGCGCATGTGTGAATACGACAGAAAGAGCGATGGCTGGGCCCCCATCTGTCTCATGCTTGTCTGTCGAATGACTTGCAACACGAGAATCGAAGGGGGGAAAAAATGATCAATTGTTGTTTTGGTTTTCAAAGATTTGTTCATGGAGGACAACATGTCAAAATAACCAGATCAGCATCTCTGACCTGCAGTCCCAGGACACTGTTAGTCAGGCCCGTCCCTGCCGGATCGAGAATTACTATGATGCACTGAGCCAAAGATCCCTGTGAAACAGCCTATTATGTATTCCAACATCTATGATCTCAGATCTGAGCTCCACAATTGTGAAACAGTGTCAACACAGACTGGAAGCTTGTGCTTTAACTCTTCAACTGCTACTTTGTTCACCACCAAATCCTGTGCCTGGAGCTCCATCGCAAATCTGTTTATAACTGCCGAAACTGCTGACTGTCACAAGTTGGACACAGTCGGCCTGACAGAGAAACCTCCAGCAGACGACTGAACAACAACACAAAACAGAAACAGTGTTCGGTCTGATCCAAAATAAACCGACTGCTGGTTAAACTTCAGAAAGACTCATTCAGTCCGAGAGGTCTCATGACGATCACATGTGGAAAAATTATTCAGCCTCCTGAGAAAAACTCTTAAAAATGACAAACACTTTTGTGAGATCACGGTGAAATGAATTCAGATTTGTGGACGCTGTGGTTTGTGAGAGTTCAGGACGGTCGCTGTGAGGTGAGAACTGAAAGGAGGCTTCGCCCTGAGCAACCTGTTTCAGCTCACTTTTCGTGGCCTTTTTTTCAAAACGACTTGTAGACGGGAAGACAAGTGTGCCCAGTCTATCTGCATTCCCCTCCAGCAATGAGGTGACTCCCATTGAGGCCACAGGGGCTCTGCGTTATTCGACACACAATGGTTCGACAGATGGATGATGTGGTGAAACTGTTCTCTGATCCATTTTCTATGCAAAGGGTGATAAAGATTAATTTGCATCCAAAATGTACTTTTTCATCACCACATTTGGTTTGTGATTGCCAAAACATTGTGGTGTGTTTTCTTTATTTTCTTTAGTCAAAAGAATCCCAATTTTAATGGTAGAAGTTTGTTCTAAATTTGATGTGCAGTCGGAGTAAAGTTGGAATTTCCACATCAGTGCAGTGAACCACACAATCTTCTGCTCTGAGGTTAATGACTCAGCTTCTAAGTCATGCAGAAGTAGGAGGGTTAACTGATGGTAATGGAACTCAACTATGAATAAACTACACTCGCCGCTCCTCCAAAAGTAGCCACCAGCAGCCCTTGTGGCTGCAACCATATGCCATCAAACGCAGGAGTTAATTAATAGTCCATCTGGGGTTAAATCCCGAGGCTGGAGATGTGTGCCTGAGCTAATATTGCAAGTCTGTTTCTTCATTTGCTAACCTCCTGTAATAGCTCATGAGATGGGGTTGATCTTTCATGGTCAGCGTCTGACTCAAACCTGCCAGGACCTCCTATAACAGGACGAGAGAGAAAAGAAAGAAGTCACAGAGGCTGAAAAGATCATTGATGACTCAAATCTGCCAGAAAGATTTGCATTTGAAAATGTTACAAACTTGCCACAAGTTGACTCATCTGCAGTTGATCCGACTCACCCTGATACTGTGTCGCCCGTAGACAGCGGATGTGTGTGGTTTTATCCGTCCGCATTAATTCACAAACGTTTTGCTCAAGCTGTGCAAATAGAGGAAGTTTCTGCATAGAAGTCATCATTTCCTTGAGCTTGATACTTGGTTCGTTTCAGGTTAGAAGTCGTTGATTCATTTTCAGTGGAAGATCGTAAATATTGTGTTTGCCGATAAATATTTCAGACTTGTTGAAAGTGATAGGAGCTCATTAGGCTTTTCATGTTGTTAATATTTGATGTTTAATTTGATTTGTGTTCTTTTCCGGTGGATGGGAGATATATTGCAGAGAATACAGCCACTTTTTATAGTTTTTTAACATCTTTAGGCTCTTCTCACCAAAAATATAATGAGAGCAATGGTGGACTCCAAACTGGCACACAGCAGGATCAGAACTGATGAGGGGAATTTGGTGCACTGACAGAGTTTAGCCAAGATTACCCTCCAAACTCTTTCTGACCCCCCGACCCACCCCCGTCCTCCCATACTGCCTTGGGAAAAGGGGAGTGTTTATCCTGTTATGCACATGTGCCTTTTAACAAGTTGATTTATGAAACAACTTTAACTGTTGCTAAGGCCCTGCTGGCAGGATAAGGCCTGCTGCATTTATTTTAGCCTGTAGATCTCCTCCACTGACGCTGCCGAGACGTCTTTATCCTCCCCGTGCCGAATGCAGCCAGAGGCACTCTGACAATTAGACGTACGGACTGTTTCAAATGTCACCAGACGTGAGTAAACTCGGAGAACGGGGGTGTACAGTATCAATATTTCAGGAGTGGTCCTCTGTTTCATTTTTTAGATATGATTAAAACTGATACCCTTAAGTAGGGCTGCGCATGCATGCGCACCTTTCTGGCTCTGGAGGTTTGTGGAGAATGGAAGTTGGGAATCGGTGAGGCAGAACTGTGTGCGTGTGTGTGTGTGAATATCTGAGAACAGATGATCAGAAATCTACACGGTTCTCCACGTTTCTTAGGTTTGTTGAATCCTGCACCTGCTGGTGGCCTTTTCGACGTCCTTTGAGGGAGACGACTGGCAGGTTTGGTCTGCAGAAAAGCTCACGTGAACACCTTTCGAGCGTGCTACCGAAATGCCTCTGATCTGTTTCAGTCTTGTGACGACCTGCTGGCTGCTGCTCATGTTTTCAGCAAACGTGTGAGCTGAAGTGACGTTGCAGTGCCAGCTGATATAAGACTAGGACCTGATGTTTTTGCTGGTGCAGCACGACGATGCGTCAAACATCATGTAGCTTTAACTGTTGTGTGGTAAATGGACTCCACTTACGCAGCGTACTGTCATACTGTGTTCAGAAGTCTTTACGCTGCAAGTCATTATTCACATAAACACTCACTCAACAGTGACAAACGCTGCCATGCAACGTGTTCACACACACCACTGGCAGCAGTTTCAGGGTTCAGTGTCTTGTCGACAGGGCAGCAGAGGGCATCGAACCGCCAACCTTTCTTTTGAAGGGCAAACCGCTGCACCAGCAGAGCCACGGTATGTAGATAGTCAAACCATTAAAGGAATGACATTAATAGAGATTTAGAATAATTGTTAGTTGCAGCACTAGCGATGCATACATTTCCACAAACAGTAAGAAGCACATACATGAGTCCAGCTCGAGAAATGTGCCCTGAACAATAACAGCATCCTATTTATCACGCAGTCATATGTAACAAGTAAGACATAGCAGGCATATTATCGCCACAGAAACATTGTAGCTGATTACTCTCTGCTTTATTTACTCTAGCCATACCAAAGCCCGTTGTCACAAGCTGATTGGCTGAAAGCAGGTCAGCAGGGTTCATTCCCATTTTTAAAGAGGGGTGCTGCAGGGATCTACACAAGAAACGTCTGCTCCAGTTTTTATTGCCCCGCTCTCTTTTGTCTTCAGTGTTTGCTCTGGATTGTAACAGTTCTGGTGTCGGAGTGCTGCGAGCTCACGGTCTAATGGTTAACTTCACATACTCGAGATGGGGAAACGGCAGAGTGCGACTCGGGCCAAAAGCAATACCATCAGCCTCCCAGCACATTTGAACCTCACTAATTAGCACATTATAACCCAATTATATTTAATCTCACCTAAATAAAAGTTCTTGACATGTTTTGGTTCAGGGATGAATTACTGATTGGAAAACTCAAGGAAACAAAATGGTAGGAAGTCAGTTTTACGAGACAAAAATAGATATTTGATCAGCTTGAGTGTGAAAGAAGATGAGATATTATGGTGAACACTGCACTTCAGAGGTGATGAGAGGGGAGCAGTGTCTTAACATGCGGCCTGCTGGATCCAGTTGCAGGATGACTGAGCTTCATTATTCCACCTAATTTGTCTTGAACTGTACGAGTTAACTTTATGAGCAGGCATTAAAACGACTCTTGAGATGCGAAACTGAACTAACGATCGTTCCGAGGCCGCAGCGAAGGCTCGCTGCCTTTTGACCAGCTCGCTAGCACGAACATCTGCGAGGGTGATTCGCTGAGAACGGGCCCGCTGCAGCCCGCGAAACCTCACAGCCCGAGTTACGACCAACTGAATCTCGAAACCACAAAGCTGGCGGCGTGCTTCATCGTGGTGATGAGCTTTTATCTCGTCCTGGGCAAGAAAATAAGTGCTGCCTTCAGGAACTTTGAAGAAAGGTGCACTGCTTAAAAAAAAGAAACATCAAAGTGTTGGATTGACATAAGCTGTGTTTCACCTTCAGCGTGGCAGAAAAAAAATGTATATGAGCAGTGTTCCTGCATGCAGTCACACTGTATGTCAGGCACATTGTTTGCAGCCAAGCATCAACGCTGCCCAAAATAACTCATCCCGTATGCCGAGGAGATGAGTCGGCACAAAAACAGCCAAGTATGACAAGAAAACACAAGAGGCTTAAAGGAGCAGAAAGGAAAGCAGTCAACCCAAATAAAGAGCGCGTCTGAATGGTTGGGACGCAAATGTAACATAGTTCCATGTGCTTTTTGGGGAACCGTGCCGCTGTGCCCGATGAATGGGGGAGGGGCTTCCAGGAAGAAGGCCCCTTTTTTTCCGGGTCGCCCCGGGCCACCCTGTCACTAGTGGCTCCCAGTTTCTTTATCAAACAATTCTTCTTTTAACGCCTTGGAACACATGTACACCTCGGTGCACATACGAGCTCTGTCTGGTCTTCATGGCAGTTGGAAAAGTTGCAGCGAGAAGAAGGAGGCAGATGCTGATATTTCACAGACCTTTCAGCTCGACATGTGCGCAGCAGACTAACAATACTTGCATACAACACCCGAGCGTAAAGGGTATAAAAACATGCGCACAGTCGCCCTTTCTGCTGAAAAACCAACTGTGGAAGGATCACGCTGTCCACATGACCGGTGATTCTGCCAACATAAAGGCCCACAGAAGAAGCGATTGATGTTTTCCAAAGTGGCTCGAAAGAAGAAATTCCATTGACGATTTCGATCGAGGCGGAAAACCTCGTTTCTCCAATGGCAGGAGGTTTTTAGGGGGGAAGATGTGTTTTGCCTTTTTCGTAATATCCTTCGAGCCAAAGCTTGGCACCGCAGGCCCTCTGGACAAGAGGATCTTGGCTCGGGCCACACAATGGGGCTGCGAGTTCGCCACAGCGTGCAGGAGAAAAAAGATCAGAGCAGCCATGAGGTTCTGTCATGCCCCTGATTATCTCGAAATGTTTACTCGGTTCTCTTGTTGACAGCAAATGTAACGGAGAAGTTTGGGGAAACAGCAGCTTACCTCCACTGCTGTCTGTTTTTACTTTGCCCGAGAGTGCCACACTGAAGCTGGCCTACCGCAGCTCGCCATTAGAGCTCATGGGAGAGCTGCGAAGAGGTGGTTTGCGAGGAGTAAAATGTCTCCCTTCTCCGCTCCGACTTCAGAGGGAATCGAAACGGATGAAACGCGGTGCCGCAGGTTTGTTTGGTGAGATTTGGCTGTTGGCTCGTTTCTTTGGCAAATGAGCGCTCTGCCAAAACAAACAGCGGCTTTTTTCCTCACCCCCTTTCACACATAAGCACACGCACTCCTTTTCTGCCTGCTGACTCCACACTGTGGCATGACTGTATCTGCAGCACCAAAACCCGACATCTGCCAATCGCCCCGCGGAGCTCATTGTTACTCAACACTGGGGCGCGCAAACGCTGAGCCGAGTTCAGCCTTCCACCGATTTATGCAATGCAAAGAGCGAGTGCCGACGAGGTCTGCCAGCATGCATCGTTGACCCCAAATAGCCAGAAAACAACTGGAAACCAACGCCGTCAACAGCGGGTTAGAATAGAGCGGAGGGGAAGAAAGGGGGGGGAGGGGGGGGGCGACTTCTCCAAACATCTCGGCTGAACTGGAGTGCCGCAGCATTCCTCCTCATACTATAGCAAATAGTTTCTCACAATACAAACATCGGCACCGTATGGAACGGCCCTCTGATTATGTACAGTATATTCAAACATAATCACAAAGATAAACAGCGCGCGGCGAGGTGCGGCTGCTGAGTGAACTTGGCACAGCCTGGTGCAGAGGAACCTGCGAGCACGAGGACGCACGCCGCATGAAGAGCAAACAGCGAGAAGGGGGGGGGGGGCTGGGGGTCGAGAGGTGGAGAGTTAATGTGTCTGGCTCGCCTGCGTTTGTGTGCACCCTGCTCTGAGTCGACTGGTCTATAGCTCTCATTTTGAAATGTGCATGAAAGAAAAGGGACACGCCTCCTCCTATAGCTGAAGCCTGAGGAGAGTCCTGTGTGCTGTTTGTTTTTGACCTTTCGGTCCTCCTACAGCTTGATCTGCCCGCAGTGCGCAGCTCCGTCTTGTTATGCTGTTTGTTTAGCGCTGCAGCCTTTGGTTTCCAGATCCTCTCTAAAGTGGCGACTGGAACCGAGTTTCTCCCCGAGTTTGTTTGTGTGAGGCCCGAGTCGGCGAGAGGATTTCTCACGTCTGTAAGGTTACAAGCCACTTCTGCCAGCTACTTGTAAATCCATTAGTACGAAGGTGTCGGGGCCTGTCGAGGTTCTAACTAATAGATCACTATATTGGGTTCTTCGTCTTAACGTCGGGAATTTCTGAGCTCGGCGTGACAGGGATCGTGTGTCAATGAGTTGCTGGGAAAACGACCGGCCTGTTGGAAGGATCTCGTCGGTGTTGATCCACTGCGTGACCCACAGAGAGGCTGCAGCAGGAACCTCCAGCAGCTCTGATGAATCCACATTCAAGACTTTTAGTCACTGACTTTAAAGTTAATTGGTTGAAATAGTGTAAGTTTAAAGGTCCGATTTTACATCCACAACCTGCCTGAATATTGAGGAATAATGAGCAATTTTTACTGTCGTCCTTTTTTATTTATTTACCATTTTTTAATGTATATTTAAAAAATATTGTTTTCTCGAATGGGAGTTTTGTTTCTCATGTTAAACTGCTATACAGAGCAATTTTCCATTAAATACTCTTTTGTATCCGTATAAATAAAATAACAATTCTTCATTCTTCGGCTCTTTCAGATTGATAAAAATGAATAACTAATCCTTGTGTTGTCCGAATTGTGTCCCGCTAAACTGTTTTAATTATTGGCGTAATGCAGGAGTGAGTCTGGTAATTATTCACTGGATGAACATAAAGCATGATGGGTGTCACGATGTGGTGCTTCCATTGTTTTTTCTGAGAAGGTAAACTGAAGATTATTAGTTTTTGGGGGGATTAACGCTTTAGAAGTTTTCTGAAACGTGATCTACAAGACGGAGGATAATTGGGGAGAAGACCACGAGAGACAGATGATAGCAGATTACACCCCTCTGTATTTACTCTAGCCATACCAGAGCTGGTTGTCACGGGCTGATTGGCTAAAAGCAGGTCAGGAGAGTTTATTCTCATTTTTAAAGAGGGGTGCTGGAGGGATCCACACGGGGAAGCTCTGCTCCAGTTTTTCTCGCTCTCGCGCTTTTGTCTGCGCTGTTTGCTCTGGATTTGAGTGGTTCTACGGCCGTTGGAGTGCCGGCAGCCCACGCCCAAATGGCAACCTGCGTCGGAGGCAGACATGGGTCTGTGCCGCCATCAGGAAGAGAAGGGCCTAAGCTGGTGTTATGGGCGTTTACATTTCACCTGTTGAGTCATGCCAGTAGGATACACTCATCACTGTTTCTTTTGCCGTATATTATTAGATTGAAGCTGTTGCACATTAAAAAAGACGTCGGGGTGACAGGTGCACAAGTAGCTTGTGTCCCATTTGTTTTACAGGCGCCGACTTCCTGCTGACTCCTCCATTCTCCATCATGGCGCGATCTGTCCGCGACGTATTCACCACAACTCATTTCCAAGGACTTGTTCAGATTCTGCCGCGGAGTCGAAGCAGAAACGGCTTTTCCTGCCTGTGGTCCTCTCACCCATATTTTCACTGATGTGTCATCACGCCGTGCGACCGTGTCATCCCCGAGCTCGCCGGAGTGACGCATTTATCTCTGCTAAGATGGATTTACACGGCCATGAAAGAGCTGTTCTGTAAGCTGAGCCAACCAGGAGGAGAAGCAGCCACCGGACCCAAAGCGTCGCGCCGTAGATCCAAACTCATCGCGCCGTTCTCACTTCTCCTTTCTCCAAACTTTCAGCGATTAAATAGTTTGACAGTGTTGCCTAATTTGGAGCACACGCGACGGAGCCGGCAGCAAGCTGCTGTAATTCAGAGGCTGAATCCGTCCAGACGGCGACTGATGTAAATCTGCCGTTTCGAGATACCTCGATATTACCTCACGTGCTTATTTTAAACCCCCGTCAGCCAGACATCTCACACTTTTCCATTCGTACCTACTCAGCTTCGCTCGGCTCGACTCGACATGGTTTTGGAGCGTTTCCATGAGATACTGTATCTGTTACCAGATACTTTTTTTTACTGACCCACTTGTCCGCGGCCCCCACTGAGCTGAGCTCCACGACGGCCACTTCTTGTTTTTTAAGCCCCTCGATCGACCAGGTAGAACGGCGACCCGGTGGTAGACTGAGCGACAGGTAAACTGCTGTGTTGGTTTACGTGGCGTCAGACCGGCGCTGGGCTGAGCAGTGAGTGCAGCATCACCTCAGCGTCTTCTACTAGTTGCCGTGTTTTTTGTCACAAGTTTCGGGTCGTGTTGGAACGCGACTGGTTACATCCCAAGGCTGGACGAAAGGGTTGTGGGAAAGAACGCGAACTGCACCGAGTAGAGAGTAGAGACGAGCTCAGTGATAAAAAGATCCACTGCATGTCTCTCATCCATGTGCCTCAGTGGGTGCGTGCGCGGCCCCCAACTTCACAACATGAAAGCCAGATTAACAAACAATCAAATACTGATAGAAGGGGAAATGTCACTTTACTCACTTTTAATCAAGATCTCAGTTGTGAATGCTTTTATTCTACCAGTGTCTAATGCATTCTCGTTGCTCCCTCACAGCTTTTCCCCCTGTTGTTTCCTACAACAGTGGAAGTCACCGCTCCCCGTCGTTACTCGTCTACCTGATCAGGTCAGAGGCAAGTGAACAGGTTCATGGCAGTTCAAGTGAAAGTGTGTGGTATGCTAATCAGGTAGGCGAACTGAAGTTTGATTCGCATGTCTTAGTCAGATAGCGACGCAGTATTTCCAGCCATGCGCTCCTCAGTCGCACCAGAAAGCTGAAAACATTCGGGCAGACTGACTCAACTCGAACGCAGTGGGCTCGCTTTCAGTGAAAGAATCAATTTATCACCGTCAGAGGCCGCGCGCCGCCCCAACACGAGGAGGCCCGGCAGGACTGAGAGGGCTTCAAAACGGGAAGGAAAACCCCCTGGTGCCTCGAGGGTGTGACCCCCGCATCACCCCCGGTCCCCCCACCTCGGCTGGCTTCTCGGCTGGTAAAGGCTGACCAGTGTTCAGCTGGTGCCTCGGGGACTGATGGCAGCCGAGCAGCAGCCATGGGGGAAGCACACTGTCAGTCCTGTGATAGCCGTATGAGATTCCACATGCTCTGATGAGTAATTCCTCCCTCCCCTCTCCATCACCATGTGGTTCGTGGCCCTGAGTCATCATCCACACTTTCCCTCACTCCCTCTCCCCCTCCCCTCCCCCCTCTCTCTCTCTCTCTCTCTCTGTTTTCCTCGACGTGAAGAGGACTCTTCCTTCCCTCGGCGGCGGCCGTCCCACGGGGGAACTCGACAGAATAGACTCCCTCCGATGACTCATTCGCCAACATCGAGAGCTCCACGCCACCCGCTCTGCAGCCATGACAGCCCGCCCCGCCACACCCCACCCCGGGCCTGGATCCCAGTCCTCCACGGCCTCCCCGTCCCGCTCTCCGCCTGCGCGCTCGCACTGTCCGCTGCCTGACTCCCCCTGTCACTCCGGTTGCCATTTTCTATATCTCACTCTATAACTGCCGTCCTTTCGAGATGTTTCATTGTGTATCTGTTTCTTTCTCCTGCCATCTGTCTGTCTGTCTGTCTGTGTCCCTGCCGCTCGATGCTGTATATCTCCTGACTGTGAAACTGTTTGTGGCTCCCCGGCCTGCCAGCTCGTCTCCTTTGTCAGCCTACCTGTCGCTCCCGCTGCCTTTGTCTCCCTTCTGTCCCGCTCGAGCTTAATGGCAACGTCAAAACAGCCGAAAGGACACGGAGAGTTCACTTGTCTGTCTGCGTGATAAAAGCGCCACTTCAGCCAGAAAAAATGCAATAACACAACAGGAAAAACATTGTTGCAAACATATTGTTAGTGACAGGCTCTGCAGGAAGACGTTGTTTCGAGCTCTGCGCTCGGTCGTGTTGTGAAACTTTTGGACGGGGGGGTCGCTGTTCGATTTCAGCAGCGTCCTGCGAGAGCGCGCCGCTCCTCTTTATTGCCGACGGGAGCGACCCCGACACACCGAACGCCGTTCTGGCCCTGCGGCGCGACGTCGCGTCGACCTGAAACCCGACATGCCGCCTCGAGATCTTCCACATGTTGCAACAGGAGATTTGTTGACCATTGCAAGAGCAATAAGGATTTTTAGGGGCATTATGACTGGGTTAATAAAACACAGCTGCCCCTAAAAGTCCCTCACTTTTCTTGCTGCCTTTTCTCTCTCTCTCTCTCTCTCTCTCTCTCTCTCTCTCCCTCCCTCTCTCTCTCCCTCCCTCGCTGAATCTTTCTGTCTCATTCCAAACTTTTGAGATCAAACTACACCACTCGCTGCTTCCTCTGAGGCGATTTGGTGCCTGCCTTTGGTATCTGTTGGGTCAGCAGCTGGGGAAATGCAAGCACTTGGATCGGCCATAATGCTTTGGGGGGCCCGATTCATATATTACAGGGAGAAAAAAAAACTGTGCACGCTTTTCCACTATTTATGAATTGTATATTTAGAATGGCGGAGTTTTATTGGGGTTTGCAGTGACGTTTTAAAGGGGGTTGAATGAGTTCAGAGCAGAATTTCCGAGAAAGAGCACGCTGTGTGTTCATTAAGAGTTCAGCTTTCATGGAAAAGGTAAACACAATTTGAAGCTTTTACCTTCACGCTGGTTTCTGTACGACGCTCACAACAAGCGTACACGTGCGCTGATTGTCGGGTTCTTTGAGAACCGGCTGAACCCGGCGACCCAGCGCTGAAAACAAGCTGGGAATTGTAGCAAAAGTCTATTTAAAGTAGGTCTACAACCCTGCTAACAAATGGTGTGAGGAAAGAATATGAGACAGCAGCGGTGGGGAGAAAAAAAGATGTAAGCAACACTGTGCGGCAAGTGGCGAGATGAGTCCGATCGGGCCTTCTAAACAATGTGAAATGCCACTGAGAAAGGCTTGGCAGGCAGTAGCAGCCAGCACTGTTTAATATCACAATTTTAATCAGCACACTTGGTGACTATCCCAGAGCTCCCCGTAGCCACGCCGCTTATTCAAACCAGGCTCATTCCACCAAGCCTCCCTTACTAGGCCCTCCGTCCTTGTGCTCTCCTGCAGCATATATGGCAAGCTCTTGGCTGGAGTGGTTTCGTCTGCTTTCTGTGATGTGTCACTGCGCTGTAGTGGGCCACGTTGGAGGCAGTCGTTGGTGGCTGAGCGTGTCTTCACCAGCCCGAGCTGGACGAGGCAGAATGCTGGGATTTGAGTTTAAATCTATGGGACTTGATGAGCAGGAGCACGGAGCCAGTAAAATTTGACTCTACTTTTGTCCCCAGTATCAGGCGAAGGGAAGTACATTAGACGTACAGGAGAGTGTTGTCTTTCCTTTCAGCTACTTAAGAAGAAGTTAGCGCAGACGTGTGAGAAAAAACGACTTGCCACTGATCAGCGATACCGAACTTACAAATATCTTGTGATCAAGGGTTCATTTAATGAATGAAACCAAATCTAAATTTAGCCGCCTCCGTGATTTCAAAGTAAAACTTGTTTCATTAACAGGACGAGTGTTTGTGTCCACAGAGATCGTCTGTTTTGTTTGTAGTATTTTTTTTTAATAAAACGATCCCATACTTCAGCGAATGCCTTACCTACGTGTCACTTGCAGCGTGGAGATGCCACCTCGACTGTCCGCTCTATTAATTACATAAAGCATCTCGTGTCAGGATGCTGAATTCATTAGCGAGGTATGTACGGCATGCCAGGGTCAGGACAGATATAGAAGCAGGTCTCCAAAACAACATCTTCCCCACTTGACACGCTTGTTTGACATAATAGCACGAGGCACTGTGATTTCTGACGGCTCTGACTCCTTTTATTTTTGCACATAAATGTCCTTTTTGTTTCGTCGTCGATCGAGGTGAGCCCATGTGGAGATGGTGCGGTGGGCCTCCACAGTGACGGCTGCATTTGGGGTTAAAATGGGCTCATCTGCATTCTGGAGCCGAGTGCAAATTCAGATTCTTCTCATGTGTTCCGCTTTGAAGCGGGAGATGAATCCAACCAAAATAACTGATCCTCCCTGGAAGTTTAACTGTCTGTCTTTTTTTTTTTTGCCTAATTTGGCCCATGTTTGATCAGGCAGAAGAAAGCTGGAGGGGGGAAAAAAAAACCAAACCTATTGTTGTGAAAACTATTTCTCAGGAAGTGTTCGGCGGAATGAGGCCGGCTGAGAAGAGCGGAGGCACTGTGGAGAAGTGGCATCGGACCATTTCCGCTGTCATGATCTTTGAATGCGTCTGCTCCGGTTTGCTGTGGCCCTTCAGTTTCACTCACTCACTCTGTTAAAAGTTCCAACATTGGAGAACCAAATGTTTTTTTAATCTAATTATTGAGCAAATATGTTTGCAGCGTGGCGCTTTCAGCTATTGAATCGCTCTCTTTGCATCATATTCTATTCATGTTTTCCATTGGCTCGAGTACCTGAAGTTGTTTTTGTTTTTTTTTAATGGATTTTTGTGTAACATCTAAAGAAATACAGTTAGAAATCAATTTTATTAATTTTCTATATTACTATTTTTTACGACCAAAATCACCTGAAATTTGCCACAAAATTGAACAAAATGTTTTAAGACCATCTGCTGTATCAGAAGTTTTATTGAAATTTCTCCTTCTGAGAAAAAAAACCTTAAAAAAACAACCTTTTTTATCTCTATTTTTCTGTATTTCCTTCAACCTGCTTGCATTGGTTTGTATTCTCCTCCTGCCTCCCGTCTGTCTCCTCTCT
>JAUESF010000074.1:4446643-4457815 GCA_032274765.1 Malacoctenus tetranemus | reverse complement strand
GGAGGAGAAAAGATGGAGGCAGCTGGCGGACAGACTGGTGCTGGACGGCTCCTGTAAAAGACGAGGCCTCAGCTTTAGTTTTGAACCTCTGTGTGCACCCAGGTGAGTGTCTTCACCATCTTGGCCTCAAAAGTTTTGGCCGTTTGTTGTACAGCTCTTCGTACACCTTCCTTTACTTGCTTCTGCGTTTTCCAGTGTGTCCAGAAGAAGGTTCAAGCTGAGCAGGACGCTCCTGTGCGGTCAATACTTCAGCCTGCTGGGAAACAGAGAAGCGGTCTGCGTCGACTACATGCCAATCCTGCGCTCCATCTGTCGCTCTCAGACAGAACAGCAGCACAGCGAGGAGCCACAAAGGTTTGTTTGGATGTTCACTCTCAGTCCTGGAGCCTCTGCAGTCAGTTCACACAGCGACTGAGTCAGACTTAGTTTGGTTAACATAAGACTACAGGTTTGAGGTGTGAGTTCCTGGTACAAAATGAAATAATCTAATTTAAGAAAAATAGATGTAGGATTCAAACAAGAAGTAACCAGACCACTAAAGTGAATACAGCTCGAAAACACACTCAACTTTTACTTTTTAGTTGGTTCAAATCCTTTGGAACTGATTTTTTATAGTGGCATGATCATAATAGTCACAAGCATCACTGGATAGAACAACTTTTCACTAAAGCCTGAATGATTTATCTCCCATATTAGGTGTTCGAACTATCTCAGCAGGGACCATCTGGGAATCTCAAATGTCACAATGCAACTTCTGGCAGAGGATTTTCCATGAGAGAAGTTTGGACAGACTCGCGACTCCTTTCAGCATTTATCACAACTCACAGGAATTTAAAGACAACTGTGACAAATGCTGTTTTATTAGAGTAAATAAAATCTATTTTTGTAGGTGAAAGGTTTGGCAGCGTTTTCTTTCATAAAAACTGTTCACGTGTCTGACGTGATGTCAAAGAGATCAGTGCAGTTTTCCATTTATTTTAAATGTCACTTGTTCAATACAATCCAACATGAGTGAAAGTTTTCAGACAGCTTGAAGATGTCTGACATCTGTCACTTCCTGTAACGATTAAGGTTGATAAAAACAACACAGCAGCACTCATTTCCCCTTCCCAGATAGATAGGTGAGCGTCTTAACGGTATGGATGTCCCATATTTCCCACACGCCATGTCCCTGTCCAGTTTGTTCCTGAGGTGCACACGCGTCTCACAGCTGTCCCTCTCAGTCCCACTGGCGGCTGCCGACTGTTCACTCAGCAGCTTCACTCAGCAGCTCGTAGAAAGCCACGGCCTGGAGCAGCGCGTCGCACAGCTCCTCTCCCTCTGCGCTCCTCCGGCCGCCCATCTGGAAGGAGTTCCTGTACTTCATCAGGAGCTCCTGAGGGAAGTTGAGGCGCGGGAGCTTCTGCGTCACTGACTCCGTCATCAGCTGCCGCACCGTCTGCGCCCCGCTGGTCCGAGACTCGCCCACCATCAGTCCGAAGTGACGTCCTACAGCGGTCCGCATCATGTTGAGCACCCTGGGGATGAAGAAAGACGGCGCGGCGTCAGTCAAATTTCTCCAGTTTTTCCTCTTACATCTAAAGACTTTTTAACTGAAACCTGTTTTCTCACCTTGGAGGGATGTTTGTATCTGGTGGAGTGTTTTGGGGCTCCAGCAGAGCAAACAGCATGGCCTCCACCGTCCTCAGATGAGCCATGATGGGAAATAGAGACGTGTTCTGGACTGAGATGGAAGATTTCTCTATGAGGTAAAAGTCTGCAGGCGGCAGATGAGCCACAACTGAAGAGACCTGAGGACAGAACGGAGAAATTACAAGACTGAGTGTGAAATAAGATTTGAGCCAAAATATTTGTGGCAAAGTCATGAGACAAGTGTCCCTTTATCCAGAACGAAAGCTCACGTCAGTCGTAACTGGGCACGTTGTCCAGAACAGACCGGGTCACTTTTACTCACATCATTCAAATACGCAGAAGCCATGTAGGTTCCTCTCAGGAAGTTAGGACATTCCAGCTGTTGCCAATCCAACAACCTCATTCCTCGGTCCACATGTGCCCAGGCAATCTTATTAATCCCACATACGATGGACACGATAGTGTTGGCTTCCTGAATGGTGGAACAAAACAAGTAGAATGTTGATTGTGAATTGCTTGTGCCTTTAAATGACCTTTGTTGCTGCCGACTCACCTCCAGCCAGGACTTGTCCACCTCTGGCCTGATGAACTTGGCCAGCTGGATCCTCACTTTCTTCTCCTTCTTCACTGGGTTGAGGATGGAGTTGAACACCACCACGGCACTCTTGTGCTTCAGCAGAGGTACGTTCACCACACTCTCCAGAGTCTTAAAGGGTCCATTTTTAGTCCTGTACTCCACAATGTTGAGGGACTTGCGGCCTCTCAGCAGCTTCACACCCGCCAGCTCGGCCGCTGTGGCGTTGTTGAGGAGCTGCAGGATGACGTCCCGCTGCTCGAAGGTGTAGCAGGCGTCCAGGGATGTGTCCGCGTCCTCCTTGCAGGGCTCCGGGGAGGACAAGGTGGCGTTCAGGGTCTCGAAGCCAGCCACGGGCACCCGGCTCCTCCAGCAGCACGTGCACTGGACGTAGCGCAGCTCCAGCTCCGGGAGAGAGCTGAGCTGAGGGCGGAGGAAAACTCCCGACTTCCCCGCATACTGAGCTGATACACAAGAATCAATGAACAACAAAATAGCGTCAGTTCATCACCTGACACGTGACCTGCAAAACATGTCTCTTAAAAGTCGAAACAAACTGTGCACGACTAAAAATTTACACTGACCAAAAATATTAAGCAACAGAAAAACTATCAATTTATTAACTCGTGAGTTTATTGCGTGTCAAAAGGCTTCATTTAACCCAAACAGCGCGCGTGTACCTCACAAACATTTACCTCTCTGTATGACCGACGACAAAAACCGTCTGGCGACCCACATCATCGCTGCTAAAAGAAAACGACAGAGTAATTTGGAGGAAACAACATTGCAGAAGTGTATCAACGTCCTCTGGTTGTTTGGTGTCAACCGACCGGTGCAGCGACCACACTGTGGCTCGTTTCCGGGTTTGTCTTCTTCGCTGCACCGTTCGCACACAACGCGACAGTCAGAGACTTAGCGCCACCAGCTGGCTCGGAGCCCGAATCGACATAATTGGACACCGTTTTTTTACTCAGTATTTAACCGTACGAGATAATCAGGTGTGTGCGGGATTATTCGGTGATGAAACCTGCTGCATGTAGGTTCACGCATTCACGGTGTCTTCTCACATTACACCACATCGCATGTTGACTGTGTGCTGCAACTCCACCGGCCTGATGTTGTAAGTCAATCACTCTGTAAAGAAGTGACGTGTGTTTCACTTCCTTTCTCTGTTATTTCTGGACTCGTGTTTTTGTGTGCAGAACAATATACTTCATGATGCTGCCCTGGTAAGAGGAAATACTGGGGCGCTGAGAAGAAACCATGTTTTCACCTGTTTCCCTGCAGAGCCGCTCTGTACTCGGAGACATGTGGAGTCACCATGGAGCTGATACCCAGTAGCTGTTTTGTTGGGGTCTGACAGAGGCTGCACACTACTTTTACTCATGGCTGCTACAGAGAGAAATAACAGGATCCTGCTTGACTTAGTGCGACAGCCTGGTAATAATCTGTGTGCTGACTGTGGAGCTCCTGGTGAGTACACTGACACGCATCCGATGACTCAACCTAATTTACTAATTTCTTGTCTCACAAATATTATGTCTTTCTTTATTTGTTTTTTACTGTGATAGTTGAACCTTATTTGACTGTATTACATTGGGTTTTTTTCTCAGTTCAAAGAGAAGAACTACATCCCATATGCTTCATCATCATCACGTTTTGGCATAAACGTTTTTTTAAGAGGAAGAACTACCTGCTGTAAATCTGGCATGACCTCATTGTTCCTCCAATAACTCACCACAGTTCAGTGAAAATAGTTCCAATATACAAACCCTACACGAATACCAGGAAACCTTATTTAAAGAGAAAAAGTTCTGTTTAGGAACATGTTTATTTTTAATTCAGCATTTACCACAGTGTTGTGGCTGTGGAGGCATCTTAATGGAGTTTGGATTTGATTCAGTTCCTCCTCTACTAATAAACATCACGCTTTGTTTTGCTTACAGAGCCGGACTGGGCCTCCTACACTCTTGGTGTGTTTGTGTGTCTGAATTGTTCTGGGATGCATCGCAACTTGTCTGCTGTCAGCAAAGTGAAATCCATACGCCTGGATCACTGGGACGATTCACTGGTGGAGGTGATCATTCCTAGTTTGATCCATTCAATACAGCTTTTATCTTCTGTACAGTTTGCATGTTTTGTTAGTTTAATTTACAGTGATGATGCATTGTTGAGTGGTTCACTTGACACTCAGAAGCACTTTTAAAGATACACTTTTAGATACATTGTTTATTCACTGTCACATGCTTGTGGTGTTAGCTACATGTCTAACCACAGCTGCTCTGGTGCTGACTGACGGAGGCGTGGCTGCCATTCCACCAACGGCCCTTTCAAATAACCACCCGACATTTATTGACACACACAGACAACCTGGGTGGTGTCGTGCCCAAGGACGTAACGGCAGATTTAACTGGGAGGGATTCGAACCACCAGCCCTTTGTTCAGTGGAAGCTCTGCCCCCCTTGAATGAGCTGATAGCTATCGGCTCCTTCGGGACTCTATGTGCTTCATAGTGCAGCGTTTGTCAAATTGTCGCAGTTTCAAACTCTTTTTTCCAATTTTTTGTTTATTTGTTACTTCGACCATTATAGTTACTTTTTTCAATCTCAACTTTTTAGCATCACATCATCTTCACTCCACTGCATGTATTTATACATGCAACTGACCGAAGTTTTTGGTTGTTTTTTTTTAACTGTGCCTCATGTTTAATGAAAAAATCTTGTTGAAATTTATGTGGAAAACTGTTTTGTAAATCTGTCTTTGTTTGTTCAGACAAACAGATTTTCTTTCAATGCGATGCTTTTCACTGCATGCTGAGAAAGAAAGAAAGAAAGTTGTCCAATTTATGTACAATTGTGCGGTCGGTATGGTTACTAGAGGTATCTAGAAAACTCGCCTAAGTCTAATTCCAGTGTTTTAATCTGTCCTTCTTCCATTGAAATTGACAAGGAATCATATTCTGGGCAGAACATCCTACTAAACAGAGAATTACAAATTGCCAAAAGTCTGACAGGAGTTTTAAGCTACAATGAAATAGAGCCAGACACTTTTTAACTCCTCACTGCCACCCGACACACCAAAAGAGACATCACCAAAATGTCTCGTGCATCATTCTGAGTGTTTGTCTCTGTCCTCTGGTTTCAGTTCATGCAGGAAACCGGGAATTCTGTGGCCCAAACCATCTATGAGAAGTGCATCCCTGCATTTTTTTACCGACCTCAGCAAAACGACTGTGTGTGAGTGGCCGTCGCTGCAGCCGTCGCTCATTCACCTCGGGGAGATTTAGCAGAAGTGGGAAATGAAGACTCGACAAACGAAAAGCTTGTTTAGTGAATGAGAGCAGGGAGGTCAGTGCGAGCACACTGAAAGAAGAGCGGTGGGGAAGTGAGGGAGACATTTACAGAAGTAGAGCTTTGAAAAAGCCCGTCGCAGCAATATCGGGTCAGCGAATTTTTAACGACTTGCATGTAGAATTAATGAGGGTTGTGACTGGAAGTGTTTGTGCTCTCAGTGTTCTTAGAGATCAGTGGATCCGTGCCAAGTATGAGAGAAGAGAATTCACAGGAGAAACAGACTTCCCACAAGCTTACAGTTCAGGTAATTCTTCTAATATGATGTTACTGAGAAAGTTTCTTGACTTGGAAACATTGTTTCCAACAGTGAAACCTTCTGAGCTCGGCTTTCGATCTGTGCAGAGCTGGTGAGTTGCAGTTTTGTTTCTTTGATGTGTTTGTATCCCAGATGAGTTCGAGTCGACACTGTGGAAGAAGGGCAAAGACAACAAGCAGTTCCTCAAGAGGATTTTCCTGTTGTCGCGGAGGGATTTTACCCTCCGATACTTCATTAAAGAGGATGTAAGCTTACGTTTTTCAATCTGTCTTCATCGTTTATCACCAACAAATAGTTCAAATGTTCCAGTTTCACCTCTACTCTCTCTCTCTTTCGCTCTTTTTATCTCCTCTTCACAAAGTGCAAGGTTCCTAAAGCCGTCATCAGCATGAAGGATCTCAATGCAGTTTTTCAGCCAGAGAAAATCAGCCACGCTCACGGCCTGCAGATCTCCTACATGGAGGACGAACGCATGAGGAACCTGTTTGTTTACCACGAGGACGGGCAGGTGAGACCACTGGCTAGGACCACCTCGAACAGATAAATGTCTTTGCTTCATAAACGTGGCGTTCAGAACTCACAGAGAGGAAAGGTCAAAAACTGTGATCAGTAAAATCTCTTCCAGTCTGACTTTATATTTACCAGTTTATACATCTGTGGTGTATCTACTATTTGTAGGTAATTGTCTCCTTCTTCAACGCGATTCGAGCGACGCGCTTGGCCTACCTCCTGAGAAAACACCCCAGCCTTCGACCCAGTGACGTGAGACATACATCTTCATGAACATTTGCTTTGTATATTATGTATTCAGACGTTTTCGGTCCTTCTTGAATGTGCACAATGATTACGTGATGCCGCCTCCATTCAAATTTCATCAGCAACAAAGGTCAGCATTTAAATGTCAGCAAAATAATGAGCTGAGACAAATTAAATCAGGACGCCTCCACGAGTATCAACAAACCTGCATGTGTCATTCTGCCATGTTTGTAATTCAGCCTAAGCAAATAAAATAGTGGAACTGAAATTGGAAAACGTCAGTCCAGTTTTTCTCTGTCCTTTTATTTGCATCCTTTGAAGATCAGTGATGACGAACAGTCAAAAGCTTCACAGCATCTGGGAATTTATTTAGTACTGACTGCTCCACACCCAGATTAAAAATATGCGTGTGTTTTAACAATGGCATAAAGCTTATCTGACATATTGCCTATTATTTCATTGTTTCATGACATTGTGTTAAAAGTGTTGTTGTGTCTCTGTTCACAGTTAATACCTCAAATAACAGCAGATTGTTTGAAGGAAGGCTTCATGGAGAAAACTGGCCCAACGGTTTGTCACTAATCTGAGTCTGAAATTTAAATCAGCTCAATGAATTTACCTTCAATTTATTCACCCGACTACTGTTGGTTTGGGTTTTTGTTTCTGTTTTTTCAGCAACGAGAGCCGTTCAAGAAGAGGTGGTTCACACTATATTCAATGAAAAGGAAGCTCCTGTATTTTAAAACACCTCTGGTAACGTTCAGAAAATATTTAACACTATCTGAAACAGATTTCATCAAATCTACATGAATTAATTGATGTAATTAAAACACAATGCCTGTCTGAGCAGTAAATCAGCCTGAATCAGTGATGCCGTCCGTCCCGTTCATGCTTTTCACTCCGTGTGTCCCGGTGATGTCTGCTCGCACCGTCAGGACGCCACAGAGCTGGGTGCGGTCTTCATCGGCACTGCGAGTCACGGCTACTCTGCTGCGGAGAGCAGCGGGCGCGGTGCGAGGGGCGGCCGGCTGCACTGCGGGATCACCCTGGAGACGCCCGACAGGCAGTTTGTGTTCAGGTGTGAGCAGGAGCAAGATCAGCAGGAGTGGCTGGAGGCCTTCAGAAAGGTCATCGCACAACCAATGACACCAGAGGACTACGCCAGTAAGCTACGACACCCATTTGTGTTTATACCTGATCCAATAAAGCCAATTTAAATGTCTCCATCTTTTGCTTTTCATATAGATGAAGCCAACCTGAGAAGAGGAAAGTGAAGGGAGCAGTTTTACCAGCCAACAGTTCAAGCCTTCAAAGTGTTTCATTGGACGGAGATGATCCTGAATTTGTCAGAGACTCAAAAGTGGACACAGACTCTCAGTGTTGCTCTGAAGTTATCAACACTTTGCACAAGTGACTCACTGTCATACATGAGATGGTGCTTCTCCTTCAGCTCAGCGCACTTGATTGGCCGTGACACTTGGTTTCCATTGACCTCTTTTTGTAACTATCACCAGAGGACCACTTGATGCATTTAAAAAAAGCATTACCCAATATCAAGTACTGTATTTATTAAATACCAGGACTTCACCTTTTGTAATTATAATGTTGGTTTTGTGTTTCATCTTTTGTACTTTTTTGTATGTGTACATATTTCTCAAGCCTGCTGACTCCCATTTTGTCGTGATCCCTGCGTATCTGTAATTCAAGAAAATATTCTCATGCACCGTGGGAACTGAAACCTGTTTCAAACCTCATGAGCACAACTAAAATTCACACCTTGCAAATTCATCTTTTCATCCTGAACTCACACTGTGAAGGAGTATCACTGAAGTTAAAATGAGTGCTGCTTTAGGTTCAGGGTAAAGAGTTTAGGTCAAATCATCTTCCGCACACCCTCGAAAGAAAAAGGTTTCGTTGTTTTGCATGTTTGTATTTCTGATTGCTCCTCAGAGAATGATCGGATTGTGTGTCTCAATGTTCGAAATTTGTTTTCATTCAATGCAAAGCAGCTTTATTTATGCAATACGTTCCTCACTTGGTGCACCTCAACGTGCTTCACTTGTAAAAGAAAATTTAAAAAATGCACAATAAAAAGTGAATATGATCTTTAACTAACATGACTTTCATTTCTTTGTGTGCTCGCATCCAAAAAAGATGTTTTGCCCTTTTATTGTGGAATCAAATGACTCTGTTTGGTTTTTTAAAAATCTCCTCTACAGGTGTAATTTTCTCATCAGTTGCGATTTAAAATAATGCATAAAAGTTGCTTTATCTCCATAATCCACAATGAAGTCTTTTATATCACTGGACGCTGACAGTTTCTTGGCTGTAGGTGGCGCACGTTGACAGATTCCTTCAAAACAGGGTTAGAGAAATTATATATCTGGTCAAACAACAACGCTAATTATTGCAGTGAATACAAGTATTTCTTTTCTTGTATAATTTGGTATTTTTTTCACAGCAGTGAAATCTTTGAAGACGCCACTCTGCGTCTGAGCGCTCCCTCACGGTCTCGCGGTCAGCTGGCTCGGAGGGGGCGGGGCGGACGCGCAGCACGCTCGGCTGCTGTCACAGTCAAGTTAGTGTGAAGCGGCCTGATCGTCTCCGGAGCGCCGCCGCTTCAGACCGGCCGTGTGGCAGCGACACCGCGTCCACCAAAAACTACCGGAGTTTGCGCAGATCCGCGGCGCTGAGCGGGGCCGTTCTGCCGGGAGCCGCCGGCCTCGACCGGGGACGCCGACATGCGGACGTAACCGCCGTGCGGCGGGCGGAGCCAGGCCCGGAGGAGAGCCCGGCTTGACGGTACCCTTCATCCGGGCGGGAGCATAAATGTTGCACACAAAGCGGTTTAGCGACTCGGTTGACGACGCCGGAGAAGATGCGCAAGGACGTGAGGATATTATTGGTGGGCGAGCGTAAGTACAGCTGCGTTGTGTGCACAGTCAGCCTTCGTGGCTTGAATGGCTCCGTCGCCTCCAGCGCAGCATGTGATGCTGAGCTGCGCGCAGCCTGGTGCCGCTGCTCATTTTAGGTCACTCGTCCGAACATGCATTTGTGCCAACACTATTACATGTGTTGCATGTTTTTGTCGCTGTACTTCCCAGAACGCACGATGGTGACCTACAGCTTTTCCTCACATGCAAACGACCTCATTTGACCTATTGTACGTTGCACAATGAGATAGGTGTAAAGCTGGTGGAGTCACTGTCCACAAGAAACTGCTGTGGAATAGTGGAGTAGAGTGTGCACAGCTCCAGCTGCGCTAAGACACCGTGATATAATGTTTCAGCTTGAATCCGCTCATTTATCCATGTGTCTCGTACTGCCGCTGTATCCAGGTGAGGGTCACAGGTGCAGGAGCCATCCCCGCCTGTCATTGGGTGAAGGGCAGGGTGCACCTCAGTCAGGTCACTGGAGAGAGAGGGACAGACAGTCCACACACTGACACACACACACTAGCTGACACATCCAGCCAAGTGTTCAAGCAGAAATACAGCGAAGAAACATGAACACATGCAGGAACAGAGAGGACATGCAAACTGCACAGAACAGAGCATCACATGTGATTGGTCGGGTTTGCTTCCTGTCAAGAAGGTCTTTTAAACCCCCCCATCAGAGCCTTCTGATCACCACCTCTTGAGCTTTTGATAAAAGCTAAGATGAAGGGAGCGATGCCATGTGACCATCATATATATTCATATGTCTGTTGTGCATTTCATTCCAAACTCCTGCATCGGAAGCAATGGAAGTCGGAGTTTTGAGGTCAATGCTGATTATTTTATGTGTTCGTTAATAAATGATGTCTCTGATCATCACGCTCACACACTCGCTCTAATTGTAATACTCAAGTGAGTCAGGCTCTGTTAAGCCGGTTCAGCTCTGACGCGGTGAGTCACCGGACTGTCCCTCTGTGTCCCCACAGCCAAGGTGGGGAAGACGTCTCTCATCATGTCGCTGGTCAGCGAGGAGTTCCCCAATGTGGTCAGTGAGACGCTTCGTTGATCCCAGTGTCCTGTGCTGTTGCTGGAGCACGCTGAGGCCACGTCTTGTGTGAACGCATGCGTGTGTGTGTCCCACCTGTTCCCGTCGCAGGTCCCCTACCGAGCCGAGGAGATCACCATACCGGCGGACGTCACGCCGGAGAGAGTTCCCACGCACATCGTCGACTACTCGGGTACTTTGGCCGCCGAAGAAAAATGATAAACACAACTGCACAGCGTCCTCACTCACTCACACAACTCGTTTACAAAGTTAGAAAATCCAGCCGGTCATCTAAGTGTCTAATGAGGCGAGTTGTCCCAAAGAGAAAGCGTTGAATAAGTAAAACACACTGTTACTCCTACCTAGCGCCCCCCCCCATTGTTCCTGTCACTCTATTGCTCTTGTTCTCACTTCAGTGCATTTTTCTTTGGCAGAGGCCGAGCAGACGGATGAGCAGTTGTTCCAAGAGATTTCCAAGGTCAGTCGCTGAACTGTGCATCAATCATTGAACCTGCTCAAGATCAAGTGAAGGCCCAACAAGCTTCAGTCTCTCTCTCTCTCTCTCTCTCTCTCTCTCTCTCTCTCTCTCTCTCTCTCTCTCTCTCTCTCTCTCTCTCTCT
>JAUESF010000074.1:4415959-4428885 GCA_032274765.1 Malacoctenus tetranemus | reverse complement strand
CACACACACACACACACACACACACACACACACACACACACACACACACACACACACACACACACACACAGAGGCAGGAACCACGGGAAAAGGCAAACAGAGACCGGCTGAACTGACAGACGGCGAACGTGCCCCTGAATCGAGTGCACACACTAATACACACACGCATACACTCGGCTGTGCACAATTACCACCACTGTGTGTGTGACTGCTGCAGCACCTGCTTGCTCAGACTGGGCCCCCTACTTCCTCCTAAAGAAGTGTGTGTGTTCATGTTTTTGTGTGTGTGTGTGCGTGTGCGCGTGTGTGGGTGTGTGTGTCTGTGCAGGGGTCAGCTGGGATTTTTAGGGTTGAGTCTGAGGCTCGTGTCAGGCGCACTCTTTCAGGGGGAGATGGCGGTCCCATGGGATTACAATGTGTGTTTGTGTGTGTCTGGGTGTGTGTGTGTGTGTGCGTCTCTGTGTTCATAGGCGGGCATTTAAACGGGCCTCTCAGGCTGCTTTCTTTATGTGCGCCGCACAGTTTCCTCAAGTGGGCGTCGGTCTGAAAAAGAAAACGTGGGTTTGTCCAAATGGCGTCGCTCCATTTGTCAGGGGCCTGACCTCAGAGACCCCCGGCTTCTGGGAGGCACCGAGAAATGAAAGGCGGCTGACGACCCGTTTTATTCCGCCCTGACAACCGGTGTTGCTGCATGAGGGACAAAAAGATAGATGCTGCTGCAAGACAAAGAGCAAGTTTCGGACTTTTATTTATCGAACGCAAAGAGGGACACGCATCACAAGTGCGTGTGTGCATGTCAGTTCAAGTGTAGCTCCGCTTATTTAGGATCAAAATGAAGTGGCAGTCCTGAAATAACCATCAAACAGTCGTAGTTTGAATCCATGGATATTTCTGCTGCTGTTCTTTGCTTTTTGTTTGACTGTAGAACGGCAGAGACGTGAACTGAGAGCACAAGGCTGGATTCAGGTCTGGCTGGGATTGTGACGAAGGTGGGAGAAGGCTGCGGACCCCCTGTCTGGTCTCTGATGCACCGGAAATCGTTCCAGTGAAGCCAAATGCTTCACTCCCCACTCCAACCTACAGACAAAAGCAGGAGCCTTGAAAATGACATTTTATCCTTTTGGTGCAGATTGTCACTACCTCAGAGCAGGCAACGCCTTGTTCATTCTTATATAATATAATAAACTGAGTTTTCTGATTGTCCCACACCAGTTTTTGAATCACTTTCTGTCTGCGGCTGTAAACACTCTGATTTTCTTTCTCATCCACACTGTTTCCACAGCAGAGTGGAGACTGGATAGTCTATTCCTCACGTGTCTTTTTTTGTTGTGGGGAGACTGTGAGTTTGGCTTCCCTTCAGTGTCTTTAAAGCAGCTTGTGATCTGTACAGAAACCTCTGCCATCGAATCAATTTCCCCGGCTCCCGTGTGACTACTCGCTGCGTTCCGCCATCATTCCTGGGTTTTAAAGCATCGGCGGGGAGAATCAAAGCGTCGCCTCGCTCCGCTCGCCGCTCCCCTCCGCTCCCCTCCGCTCCCCTCCGCTCCTTCGTTTCTGTCCCAGGGGGAGGATTTTGTTGCCGTGTGAGTGCCGTCCTCCCGTGTGTGCGGGGAGTCAGAAAAAGCGAATCTCCCGATGCGCCGCTTGATGTTTCTCACCGGGTGAAACAAACCGAGGCCGGAGGCGGCGTCTAATAAAGTATTGAAGATGCTGTTAGTGGGACAGCGGCTGAACTGCACATTTGAGGATGAACCAGAGTCTACCTGCAGGATTTAGCTTCAGATTAAACTCACCAGGTCACGCACCGTGAAATGAACCACTGTTCTTTTTGGGGGGGACGGTCAGAAAGGACATATTGCTTTATGCTCTTTGACTGAGGGAGCTAATCTCCAAATGTTGGCTTTTCTGTAACAAGTTGCCTTTTTATAGCTTTATTGTGTTTGGATTAGAAAGTGGCCGCGTGCCTCTCAGGCGATAACGTGCCACATTTATGGTGCACACGTTGTTTTAGGGGGCTTGGGGATGTCCCAGTGTCTGCAGCGTCTCAGACTGGAAGTCTGATTTGAACTTGAAGCTGTTGCCGTGCTTGTAGAGGCAGGATTCATAGAACCACGAGCCGTCGTCTTCTCTCATCCAAGCTCTTTATTGTCCTCTCTTTCTTCACGTATTTAATTTCGAGGTGTTGCAACAGGATTGGTTTTGTCGTCTCTTGGTGCAAACTGTCATTAGACTTGTCTGAGTGTGCGCGTCTCTGCCCGCAACCTGCAACTGTCCACAGCTGATTTTTGCAGCCTGCTCGCGTTGCCACGTCGAGATCCCGCAGGCACGCGCCCACAGGAGCTTAGTGATTAAACAGCTTCACGCGGCTGCGTACCTCCCATGGAGGCGTTTCCCTTTTTAATTTCTTGGTGGCACAGCAAAGCCTCTGACGGGTGTGTGATCTCCAAACACCTCATTGAAACCACACAAATAAATATCTTCAAGGTCTACTGGGAGTTTCTGGCTCACCAGAGGAACTTGTGGATAATTGTGAGAGAAACAAAGTCCATATTTTTGATCCACATGATTTATTATTGTGGGACTGCGATACATAATTGATGTTCACTATCCAGCAGCTCCGTAATTATTCACAGTTAGTCTTTGACAGTATTGTCTTGCCTCGGTGTCGCTCCCTTTAACGGGTGAATGGTCCACCTGCCAGGTAACTGGCACTCACTGGTTAAGCCACCGGGGCCTCAGCTGTGTGTTTAGCAGCGCATGCAGGGATAGGATGTCTGGCCACGCCCTGTCAGGCTTACCTATGTTGCAAACAGATGGAGGGTTAGATAATGAGGCGAGCAGTGGGAGCATCTGATGGCTGCGTGTGTTGGATGAAGTGAGGAGGCTCCTTCCTTTTGTCCTGAAAGACGGTTTGGACGTCATGAACTCAGAGAAGCAAACACGCTCGCTTGGAAGAATTGCATCCAAGTCGCCTGGAAACAGTTTTGTAATATAAAACAAAACTTTACATTTCAGTGTATGACCTATAACTGACAAACTGTTTATTTGACTTGTTTGTACTGTATTTTTTTCTGTTTTCCTACACAGTCCGAACCTTTTCAAACCTTCGCAGTGATTGTCTTGCAGCTGTTTGCATAGGGCATCACAACTCTATCGCCAGTCTGCTAAAGGTAGTAATTCACCAAAGCGTCTCATTCAGGCTTTAAAACCCTGTTATTGCCAGTGTACGTTGGAAAATCCTGCTGTGTGATCCTGGGAGCCGTAGTGTTTGCAGCATTTGCGTCGCGACCGAGGCAGTAAAACCTTGGAAATGTTAGTTTGGCAGGATTTTCAGGGGCTGAACTTTTGCGGGCAACACGTGTTGGAAAAAGTTCAGTTGCTGTTGCGCTTCTACTTTTTTTTAATAGTGAAACGTTTGAAACCAAATTCAGTTGGTGGTGTTATCTCAACTAATGAAGTTTAGTTTGAATTAATACTTATTACATTTGAAGAGTGAGTGAAGAGTGGAGAGAGGACTCCACAGTGACTGTTAATGTGCTGCTTATTTCAGTGGCTGTTACCAGTTACCATTGCAGTAAGCTCCTGTTTACCTTGTCTGACTGCAAAATTACAATTGAGTTGTAAAGAAAAGTTTTTAGGATCTGGTCATAAAAAATGACCAACAACAAGTGACAGCAAATGAAGGATCAATCAGGTCAGTTATGGCTTTGCATCAGTTGGCCCCTTGTTGCATCGGTTTCACTCATGCATTGATCCCTCCACCCCTCCATTATATTTGGTATTCTGATGTGCTTGTCAGCCTAATTGCCACTGACACATACACAGATGGCGGGGTCACAGTTTGCTGGCCCGCTCATCTCGCACCACACCAGTGATTGACACCAGCTGAGCCTCGGAGATAGCTCAGCAGCAAACCGTCTGTGGCTGATATCGAACCGCGTCTCGATTTGGGATCATAAAAGTAGTCGCCGGCAAGAAAATGACGCCCCGCCACACTCCGCTGAGGAGTGCCGGGGTAGTGTGGAGATAAAATGCCAGACAGAGCCTCAAACATTTTCATTGAAAGATTTAATCAGAGCTCATCTTTCCCCCCCTCTCCTCTGCCTCTCCCCCGCGCTGCTCTAAATAGATTTCCTTAATGAAAGGCACAGTTCCAGTTGGCGGAGTGTGAAAACAGTCTCTGCTTTTATGCGGAGGTAAAAATAGCTGCCATGCTTGTCGATCTGTAAATGGGAGAAAGAAGATGTGCCAGTTTATCCGTAATTGGCCTCTGTGTGCAAAAACTCGTGGCAGCGGTGGCATGAAATCGAAGTGTCTATTTTGATAGGTGAACGGCTCACTAATGTGGCACCCTCCGTTTCTTTGTGAGCGCGTGCGTGCGTGTTTCTGCACGCTGACTTTGAAAATGCGAATCCATTACTGGAGGTCACAGCAGGGCAGCGGTGTTGGCCTGGGACGCACGCCTGCTTTTTAGGAGCAGTGTCAGCGCGCGTCCTGACGGGGCTTTCACCCAAATCAAACCTGAGTCGCGTGTTTTGTGTCGTCACTTTCATCCCACTTTCACTCGATACTTCTCTCTCTGTCTGTCCGCTCCTCTCTCTTTCTCTCTCACTCTCTGTCTTTCGCTCTCATCTTTTTTGTTCTGAAGTCCGATTTGCCATCAGAGTTAAGTGGATGACACTGAAGATGATGTGACGAGTCTCGGTCGGCCCTCGTTGCTTTCATCTGCCCTCTTTTCATTAGCTCTGCTCACAGCTCCCAGCAGCCGCCACGCGCCAGTTTATCAATTTTGTAACGAGGACACAAAAACCGGAGGGCTCCAGTGGACCAACATCAAATCAGGCCTTGATCAAATAGCTCAGAGTGCTGTTGCAAATAAATAGATGAATATAAAGACAGATACAAGGAAAGATAGACGTTGTTGATAATGCTGCAAAGGAATGCTCATTATAGAGAATAAAAGTGCTGTCGTATTTGATTCCCATTTGTTTTAATTTTATTTTCACATCTGTCTTTTCCTTCAATGTGCTACAAAACTACAGTTTTGTTGCCAGTGCCCATTTATATACTATTTATGGCTGGATGGGGATATTTGTATACAGCTAACAGTGTTTTCAGTCAGAATTTCCTAAGCTAAAGCCATGAAAATCTCACTAAATGGAGCTTCCCAGTTTTGCTACGACCGAGCCTCTGCAGTTCTCAAGCAAAAGCTTTTGTTATTTGCTCTGAGCTCATTTTCATGCTGCAAATAGGCAAAATATTCCAAATCTCCGCTTTTTAGGTGTGAAAAAACCGAATTAGCATGAACACAAAGAAGATAGAAATGAATGAAGCTTGTAGATTAGGTTTCGTGAGGCTTTTTGAATATAAAAAGTGGTCATGTTGTGTTCAGTTTCAGCTGAAGGGAAAGTGTTCAGATATGTTTTCAACATCAAGAGAGAAAAGGATTAAATATAGTAACACGATCGTGTGTTGAGGAGCAGATATTCTTACAAAATTCATTCATTTCTTGTTCCATTGTATGTCTGTATGACAAGTCCTATTCAGGTTCTTTGCAACCAAGTGATGTGTGTATGTGCTTGAGTGCCGCGACAGCACATCGTATTATGTGGTGAGTTTTGTTCTTCCACATTCCCCAGGAGAATAATGCATCGTATTGATGCTGGATGTAAAGACAGGCGAGGTGTGAGGCTGACGACTTATTGAACCCGTGCATGACATCATGTTTACCTTTTGTTTATTGTCAGCTGAAGTCCTACACCAGTGTGAGGAAAACAAGGTCCAGCTCTCTGTTTCAGCCCGTCACTCTGATCCTCCGGGGGGGATAAAAGACGCAGTGCAGCTTCATTCACGTCTCCTTTCAGGGACTGAATTCTTCCCACAGGTTGTAGTTACAGAGCTGTTTGACAGAGCTGCTCATGAGCCGTCACACCGGCGACTGGAGGTGTGGGGTCTCTGTGCATGTGTGTATAAGTGCGTGACAGATTTGCTGGCCTGTTTCTCTGGTCTCTCGTGACGGTTCTGTTTGGGTTTTCTTGTTAGCAGACTTCACGAGACACGAAATGGGGGAAAAAAAAGAGTCTCCTCACGTGAATGTTCCCAGAGCAAGATCCCGGGAAACGCGTGCATAGTTTCAGACGCATTCCTGTGTCATAGGCCAAGCTAGGCGCCGGTGGAGCCTCGCAGGTGCAGTGCTGACACAGGTACAATATAACCCTGTGTTTGCTGTTTGCGCGTCGGAGCGCTTGTGTTACCTGATTTCTGCCTCTTCAGTCAAGCACTTCCCATTAAGGACTGTTCCACGCTGAGCGCTCAGCCACGTTTCATTCCCCTCTGTTCCTGCTGCAGAAGAACAGTTTAGTGTTATGATTGAGACAGATGGCGCGTTGATGACCGCCGCATATGAAAGCCGACAACCACCCGCACAGATGTTTCTGCCTGCTTGCTGGATATACGACGCCAGCTCCTTTTTTTTTTTTTTTAAACTCAAACTCGCACGCTGGCTTTCAGATCACTTTGTCTGAGTACGTGTTCAGCAGCCCATGAAGCACTGTTCTAACAAACTGCTTCACCAGCTTCTCCTTGTTTATTCCCCCTTCTCTGTGTCTCCCTGGAGAGTTTGCATTCTCGGCAGGCTGTGGTGCCGACAAGACAATGCAAGTCACACACTATCCAAAGGTACCGGCAGTTCTCTGCTGCTTTATACACACATACACACACACCCACGCTTAATCTGCAGCTCGCACGTTCATTTTCGAGCCACTGGGTTCACTTTCCACAATCTCTTCTCTGTTTATTCACCTTCTGCTTCATCATAAATCCTGCACGACATTACCTGTGGAAGAAATCGCATGCAGCGGTCCACTAACATGTCGTCCGTCGGTGGCTCCTTCTCTGGTTCATGCGACAACTTTCCCTTGAAGCAGAGTCTCCTTTCATTTTACACTTCATTGACAAAGCAGATGGGGGCGACGAGTCAGTGTGGAGCCTGTGATGACCCGTAGTAATCACAGCGGCCGCTCGCACAACAGTATTTGACCCCTCACAGCGTGCATCAGGTTCTGACCATCTGACCAGCGCAGCAAGAGCGCTCAAACAAATGAACCACACGAGTGGCGTCCTCTTACACTTTGTGATCCGATATCAAACTGTGGAAAGGTGGATGCAGTGTTATTGTTATTGCAGCATTGCAAAGTAGATCATTTGCTCCGGTCAGCTTGTATTTAGGCATCTGGCCTTTGCAATGACGAACAAATTAGGAGCTGGTGTGTGGCACAACTTTCTAACTTTCTAAGTTTTTCATTCAACATCCCAACTAAGTCTCCCACAATAAAGGGGACAGTCCCGATGTTGGAAGAGAAAAACTTACGGTACTTCCCCAATCAAATTTTCCTTCATGATTTATAATAACTATCAGTTGTACTTTCTGAAGTGTGAGCTGTCAACAAGGACTTTTATTATTTATCATCTTGTGCAACGCTGTTAGAAAACATTTAGGACGGTGCGCCACGAGCGCACAATTAGTTTCGGTCCCTTGTCAGTTTTCGGTTGCACATTAGGAAGCATAAAAGCTCGGCGTCTCCGCTGCTCAGCTCGCCTGCTTGTTTTTGATGTCGCTTGGCAGCCGCTCCCTCATGCAGGCCGGCGGGCTCAGCAAATGCCCAAGGTGAGCGACAGTGCTTAGCTTTCACACAGATCTCCGTTCCAGTCCTATCCCCTCTGTGTCGTCTTACAGGGCACCGCTGCCAAAGCCTGCCAGCCGGGCCAAAGTGCTGAAACGGCTGACTGCGACAAGGACAAACTCATATCAACAACACAAAATGGACCGAGACGAAATTTATAGAAATATATATATTTTTTTTATTCTTCCGCTGTAATTTTCTAGCATTTTGGCTAGCTGTGTGTTTTTATTGAGAGATAAATTAAACATGCTACTGAGCTCACACTGCTCATTCAAAATGTGGAATTACTCTGTATATGAACTGCAGCCAGATGTCTCGTATATGAACGTTTGATGAAGGCCGATGCCAAAAGTGGGAAAATGAAATTAGGTCACAGATGGAGTTGGTCCCGCTGATAATTCAACTTAGTTGAGGGTACTTTAAAGTTTTGAGCTTGGGAACGGATTTTACGGTCTCTCTCTTTTATCACCATTTAGCAGTTTGGATATATTGTTTTTGCCGAACTTGTTAGAAAGAGATTAATCCCACCGGTCAGCAAAGAGGGAGAAATCATTGAACTCCAGTTTTATTGTCAATTTATCAGGGATTTTGGCAGATCCAGTCTTTTGAATCCTTCAAGTCAATAATTTAACCCGGCCTGGGCATTAACTAAGCCATTAACCTATTTGAATGTGAGGCTTTGTCATGTAGATCGACTGAAGTTTTCTTTCTTGTGCTCATTATTTTACACCAGAGGCCGATTATTTTGGGGCTTGCACGTTCTTCCTGTGCGTCAGGTGTTTCCTCCGTTATGTTTGGACATGCTTGTTTATTAGATTAGATATGGAAGACCTGAAATGGTCTGGTGGCTCCACATGATCATATTATATATGTCTGAGTTCCCTGTTTTGTTAAAAACTCCATCTATACTTTGACTGCGTGAATGGGAGGAGCAGTTGAAGCTCACTATCAGGAGAACAATATTTTCTTTGCGTTGGTCACATCATGTGAGCAGAGAAAACAGGACAGACAGCCGGTCTGCCAAACGATCGCAGGCGTCGCTCGGCTTCCTGCAGCATGTTTTTCTTGACTTTCTGCTTGGAGAGATAAAATGTGATGCTTGTTATCTGTTGTTTAGAAGCTGAGGGTGGATAAATATTTCTATATCTTTAACTTATGCCGATTAAACTGCAAGAAAACAAGGTTCCTTTGAATGTGTTGCCAAAGCCTTCAAAGTGAAACTGTCCGGATAATTTTTTGCAGCTGCAGTGTTTCAGTGCATCTGTGCTCGATATTTAGAGGACTAATTAGAAAACTTCCATCCCAACTTCTAGCCCAAAGCCGTCAGAGTTACTGAGATGTTGTGGTTGGACTTATTGCCCATAACTCTTCTCAGCCCACGGGCGATCTGTTATTAACGTTTTGTGCTGTGAGCCAGTAAAAAACCTAATTTATTGCACCAATTCGAAGGTTCCCCTCCCTGCGAGGTGCTGAATGCCCTCTTGCTGTTGCTGCTCTGTCCTAAAAAACCATCAGTAACGGTTAGAAAGACACGCGGGATGGGACAATACTTTAAAATGTAATTAAGCCTCGAAAGGTTCCCTTTGTGGCTTTGAATATGGAGGCTGTAAATCTATCACTAATTCTCTGTTATCCCAACTCAAATTTTGTCCTCATGTGAAGCGATCTCACCTCCAAATGTGACTGAGGGACGTACCTGAACGCGTCCTTGCTAAATTTGGGCGCAGTCTTTTTTTTCCAGCTGTTCACGCTGAAAACACTGTCACCTTTACACTGTTGCTGCATTTAATTGAAACCCTCTCACAGGACAGACTGGGGGGATGGGGGAGTGGAGGGAGTCGGGGGTGATGGGAGGTGGGGAATTCTTATCTTCGTCAGGGAGGCTCAGCTCAGCCTCAGTGAGAGCGGCAGGGTCTCATCAGGGTGCCTGTCGGGGTCCGGCTCTGGAGGTGTCATTATGATAAGACTTATCTCGCAGAGTTAGAACGGCAGCCAAGGTTATTATAGCTCGCGCTTCCGATTCAGGTGGGACAGAGATCTTCATTCATTCACTGCTCTCACGGCTGAGTCTTTCGAGGGAAACTTTTTACTGGGACAGACAACTCTGTTTTATCACAAACATTGCAACGATGCCAAAGACCCAAAACTTTTGCATTCCCAAAGTAGTAGGAGGAGGTTGTGACAGAGGCCAGTGGTACCACTGGGTCGTACCAAGTCTGTTACATCTGCAATGTGAGCTAACATTTTCTTTCCTTGTTTTGGGTGCTGGTGACACTCAGATTATGATTCCTTCTATTTCATATTGATAGTTGATCTTAATTTAATAACATATCAGCTTTTAATACAAAATGCAACATATTTTGGTTCTGACAGATTTCAGTTATCTGACTTGATGGAGTCCTCAGACACTTGTTGCTTGAATAAGTCAGTTGTTTCTGAACGTAGCTTTCAGAGCCGGGAGGTCCAACTGCCTGTGGGCCCATTTTGTGAAGACGTGTGTGGTAAAGGCTGCATAAACCGAGTGCCCTGCAAAGCACATTTATAAAAGAGGCTTTTGAAAACCTTTTAAATGACATGAAATATAAACAACTGCATTGCATCACTTTTGTGATTGTTAATAAAATGTCACCATTTGCATCAACATCTACATTGTATGAAGCTGTTTGTGAACTTTCAGCTGCTGCAATCATACAATCTGTCTGCTTTATTCTTTTGCACAATGAACAACCATTTTTTTTCACCCTTTCAGCTCTTGTGAAGTGGTTTGAAAGAAGCCGTTTCTTCCTCCCTCTTAAAAGGAAAGGGGAGTCGGCCACGGAGGCGATGGGGATGGATTCTTCCTGCTGACCTTTTAGGATTATGGCAATAGGATTATGAAGTAGAAGGGTGCCCTCCAGAGACCCTCCACCACCAGGCTCAGCAGACAGCTGACTGGCTGACCGCCTGACTGTAGCAGATTATTATAAGCGTCTGCTTTGCTACATTTCCCCCCCAAAAAACAGTGCAGGAAGTGAAATGTCAGTGGTGACAGGGGGCATTTGTTCCTCGCTCTTGTATAATATGTCCTTTGCCTCAATAGTGTGATCCTTCTGTTCAGGGAGGGCTTCTTGTTCGAGATTGACGGACAGCTTGAAAGGTCCCACCCGGCCCAGATGGCAACCTTGAAAATGTTTCTGAGCTCCCAATAAGCCCCCCACCCCCCGGCCGCGGCCCCTCCTCAGCCTCGCGCAGCCTTCCCTTCTTCCCTTCTTCTCTTCTCCTTTCTTTAAAGAAATCAGTCTGGGGCCTCCCCTCAGGCCAGCCCCAACCTCGGGTCCATTTGCCAGCTATTAGAGATCATAAATCTCGACGGTGAATGGGGCCGCTGCCATCAGTGGGGTGGGGATTTGATGGTGCGGGGGGGGTGTGTGCGGGGCGGGGGTTGACCTGAGGGCAGGCCGGGAGCAGAAGAAGGGACTGAATGGGGGAGAAAGACAGCCGGGGGACGGCTCATTAAACAAATGTTTCTCCTCTCTTTTTGTTCCCCGTCTCATTCCGTGAAGAGCCTCTGAATGTGCGGAGGAGCGAGGGGCTGTTTGATGGAGGCTCCGGCGTGGTGGTAATGAGGGGGTCTCACCTCCTTGTAAAGGGGAGGTTTGGGGAGAAAAGGTCAACCAACCTCCATCTTTGTCCTGGAGGTGACCTGACTGTGGCCTGTGGCTGAGCGACACAGACACACTCTCGCTGTGGGTATTTGCGTGTTCGACTGTGATTTTCTTCACCTCTGTTCAAGCTGCCGTCGCATCAACTTTTTCTTCTCTTGTTGACTATTTTGTTTCCTCGGCGTCTTCGATCAGATCCCCGTTTGCGTCCCGTCGTGTGTTTCTGTTTGAATGTGTCCACACTTGCTTTTCTCCAGCGTGAATACTTTTACAAACAGCGACAGGGGGTAAAGTGTTTATTTGAACACATGCTAGGGAGCCTGCTGAGGGCCATTCAGCCGTCTGCTGCAATCCCCTCTGCTTCTGCAGACGCCCCAGGGCCAGCACAGCTCTCTTTCCCATTTAGTCTGCCTCTCGCTCCCTCTTTCAAACTGTCAGCCCGTCCGTCCCGTTTCTCATCGCCTTCTGTCAGCCACAATCAAACCGTGTCCGCACTAATGCAGATAACTTTGAAAGCGCATCCATTTCTACTTTGCTTCAATCCACTTTTGGGTGTCGAGCTTGTCTCCGTGTAGTTTGCATTTATTTAGAGTGCATCCTTTTTCTACAAAGCATCCTGCCACATCACTCGCTCGAGAGCTTTGCCAACACTTGCTGCCGCTGTCTGCGTGACACTGAATGAGAGCGAGAACAAACAGAGGACTGAACATCCTTGCTTAAAGCTTTCTATCTGGGTGCATGTGAGTTTTGTCAGCCAAGCTCAGCTGCATTTAGGAGGGTTTTTCTAAACCATGGATAAAGAGCGCTGCCGCGCACACTGGCTCCTCAACATCAGGTCTATTTTGACATTTAGTGACCATGGCTGTTGTGATGGAAGCAGTTTGGAAGTGCAGAAAGAAAGAAGGTAGGTCTCTAGAGGTTTTCTTGTGAACGCTCGCACAGGCTTCAGCTCTTAAACCGATCCTTTTGACATTTCACATGCGCGCTGCAACTGTTCAGACAACACCTGTTGAGTTTGGTTGACTTCACTACGTAATCCAATTAAAGAGCTGAATAGGTACGTTTCTGTATCAACGGTTTGAGTGCACGTGGCCACTGGCTGCAGGTTGAAGAAGTAAAATAACACTTGATGACCACGATCGAGAGTCATCAGTGATGTTTCCCTTTATCGAATGAAAACCAAGTAATTTCATTGCCTGAATCTGACCAAAGACAACCTGTGCATGTCGCGGCCTTATTGTCGATCTTAATTTTGTTTGGTTTTGTTCGGTTTTCATGAAACAAGTCCACAACTTCACCTGCAGGAAGGAAGTAATGCGATTCTGAGCCTGCATGATGCGTCTTCCCGTGCGTGATGCTGCAGCATCTGTCAAAGAACAGCCCAGATGATATTCTGACTGCATCTCGTCTCCTAGAGACTGGAGAGCCTCTCTGCCTGGAATAGCATTAAACCTTGAGAGGAATGTGGTTTGAAACTTTGGGGACCGAACTCGTGTTGGGGAAATAGGCTCTGTGTAATAACAGAGCACTGAAGTGTGTGTGTGTGTGTGTGTGTGTGTGTGTGTGTGTGTGTGTGTGTGTGTGTGTGTGTGTGTGTGTGTGT
>JAUESF010000074.1:4359644-4369889 GCA_032274765.1 Malacoctenus tetranemus | reverse complement strand
TGTGTGTGTGTGTGTGTGTGTGTGTGTGTGTGTGTGTGTGTGTGTGTGTGTGTGTGTGTGTGTGTGTGTGGCTGCTTTATGTCGGTCATGTATGTATGTGCACAACTGATAACAGCAGAAAGCAACAAACATCACCACACAAGATAAAGCTAACAGTGACTGAGCAGCAGTGAGTGGGGCTGAATGACAGATGATTGAATAAGTGCCAGGAGGCCTGAAACACGTCCATCCTCCATCCTCTCTCTCTTTTTCCTCTCTCCATCTCTGTCTCTTCTCCGCAGACACTCAGTGCGGCTGCTCCACCTACTCCTCCCTGCTCTACGCCCTGTCCGCCGCCGTGGCCGTGCTCCTCCTGCTGCTCCTCGTGGGATTCGTGGTGATGATGAAGGTGAGCGGCGGGTGGCCCGCCTTTTACTCTTGGGGAGCAGAAGGCGGCGAGAGCGAGAGAGGGAAAACCCAGGTGAAACCGGAGGGGCGGCGTTTTGCTGTGAGCAACAGCTGCACGTTGAGAGCATGCCAGAAGTTTCCTCTGCCGCTCGCCACCAAACCACAGCGGTTTTATCACCTTTTTTTTTTCTCTTTTCCAGCGCTGGCATGTTTCAGAGGAAGACCGTTCAAACCATGCTTGGTTTTGTGTGTGTTTAAACACATCATAAAGCCCCTGGAAGGGATGAACAGAATCTGATTGTTAAAAGTCGCTGACAACAAAAATCATCACTCTAATCTTTCATTCAAATGTGCTGCTCATCCACCCAAGGGACTTTAATTGCCTTTAATTGATTGGTCTCTCTGTTCATGAAGGTGCTTTATAATTAGAGGATTTTTTTTGATTCACTGGTTTGTTTTTTTCACACTAAATGTGTCACACACCAGGTGAAGTTACAGACTCTGATTCCAGATCAGCACCGGAATGAGAAAGTTTGGTTTTAACACAGGAAATTGAAAGCGTGCATCACCTGCCGTTGTTCCCCTCACTGATTTGTTTTTGCCTCCCTTGCTCGTCGGCTGTCAGGGCAAAGCTCGCCGCAGCGACAAACCACACCCTGCCGCGCCCATCTATGAGGAGATGGTCGGCGTGCAGTCGCACGGTCGCAAGCTGGCCGCAAGCCATCCGGAGGAAGTGGAGTCCGAGTACAGGAACTGCTCGGTGAAGAAATCCTGCACCGAGAACCACTACGAGAGGCCGAGCGGAGGCTTCAAGTGAGGCGCGAGCCGGCCAGCGGGCCCCAGGAGTCACAGGACGTGAAGAAGCACCGAGCGTTTCTTCATCAGCTCCAAGTCGCTCCCAGCACTCGGAGGCAGAAAACGAGACTTTTTATTGTTGCGTTTCAAAAAAGAGATTAGGAACAAAATCAAAGTCCAAATCTTATAACTAAAGTCAAAATTTTATCGAAATTGGACTGTCAAAGAAAATCTATTTTCTATTGCAATGAAACATTTCCAGCACATGAGGAAATAAAAAACTTCTCCGTGCTCTTTCAGCCGTTTTTGGTCTCCACCTTCTTTTGATACAATTAGTTTTTTTTTCACCATTCTAATGTTCAGGTTTAGTTTTTGTCTCCATAATAAACTTGTCAAACACAAACTGGCATGAATGATTTTTTTTTTTTTACAGTAGTTCAATTTGAGAATTTCTGCCAGATGAGCTCTTACTTAAAAAATACATTAAATAGCAGAGTGTTTCTGCAGGTGTTCAGACGCTGCAGTGTGAATTTGAGGCGTTTCAAGAATTTAAAAAAAACAATATTTTAACCAAACTATATTAATTCATTTGAACCACTGCACACAACCGAATGTGAGGGGCACTTTTGAGTGGGTAAAGCGCATCAAGTCCATTATATTGGCTGCAGTTTACATGATCCATCACAGCCACACACCATTGGTGGAGACACAAGGTGCTTCGCCAACGTTTGGGAGCAAATTAGGGAACCAGCGTCTCGCTCGGAGACACTTCGACCCATGAACAGCCAATAAGGTGACGGCTCGAGGGAGAAGAAGGAACAAATAGGAAGAAAATAAACAGAAGAGACGCCCGGTAACAGCCAAGAAAATTCGTAATTTATTAATATAGTCCGAAAGAAGCTCCATAATTCATGGAAACATATTTTTTCCGGTGCATGTCTTTAACAATCACATTCTATGAGGAGAAAAAAGAACAACAATAAAAGCCACAACTTTGTATTTCAGTTACAGACATTTTTCCTTAATGTTTTTTTTTGTACGTTTTTTTTTTTTGTTTTCCAAAGTAAAGAGAAAGGCAAAGGCAAAGTACCCCCAAATGCCCCCCCCCCCATCCCCCCATCCCTCCCCTCCCACCTTTAAAAAACAGACAGCCTTAAAAGTCATGGGCTTTTTTTTCTCAGTACAACCCACAGTGCTTTAGCAGAAGAATAAGCGCTCATTGGTTAAGGATTACACAGCATGATGACGCAATGTCAAGATTTGCTCAAACATTAGATGATGAAGATGATGATGATGATAAAAGAGGGGCGGGAGTGGAAGAGATTTTGAGCAAAAAAGTAACAAAACAAAACAAAAACCCAACCCAACATCGAACCCTGAACCCCAGAGTGAGTCGGCGGACGCCACTGGCGGCGGCGGCGGCGGCTCGGACTCGTCCCTCCCACTTGTGCATAGATCATGATCCTTTAAAAACCAGCTTCATCCCTCCACTTCAACCTGCCTGTGAAAAACCGTCCGATTTAAGGAATCTCTCCACGGCCTGTCGCAGGAACAGACGCGTCAGCAGACCGGAGAGACGATTTGTAATTAAAAACAAAACAGAAACAAAGAGTTGCATGATGCTCCTGAACTACAGGATGGACACAAACAACAAAAATGCTTTTTTTTTTTTCTTCTGTAACTGTCCTTTTGACAAACCATTGATCGTTGTTTCAATGTAAAGCAATTCCTACTTAGATTTCACATGTAAAGCGCTCCACTTTTTCTCAAAGTTGATTCTCAGTCTTATTTGGTAAATAACTTGCTACGAACATTTTTTTTTTTCCGTTTTAAAGAAACAATGGTACTCTCTATACTCTGTTAAACTCAAACTTCAGTGCTTGCTTGGAGTTTAATAGTTTTCAGTTGCTTTTTTTCTCTCTCCTCCTTTTTTCACCCCATTTTTCTTCTCCACACAAACATTAAACTTAGAAATGATGGAGTTGGTATCTGGAACCCTGGCCTTCCTGAGACAAAATCCACATCTTTAATGAGTGTGCAAGATAGTGAGCAAAACTGCGTCGGTCGCAGCATCACAGAGAACATAAACATCACAACTCAGTACAAACAGAGATAGTCTATCGACACGGAACTCAAAACTTGAAATATGACACAACACTGATCAATCCCAGAGTTCTGAAAGTAGCATAAATCTTCATTTTGCAAAGATTTTCATGTCCACGTTTGATGGAAGATGAAATTTGTCATTTCTTTTGAAAAAAAAAAACAAAAACATTTTGAACAACATTCCTGTTATAAATTCCTATTTTTTCCTTGAACTTCAGAAAAAAAATGAAATGCTTGTAAACGACAGGTGGCTTTTTGCGAAAGAAACAGAAAAAAGATAGGCACCTCTGAAATGAGTTTTGTAACAAACTCACCTCCCACACGTCATCCCTTTCCATCTCTCCATGAAGTTAACATCGGGATTACTAGTCCTTCTACTGCTATCTATGGCCACAGTTCTTTGTTTTTTTTTGTTGTTTTTTTATGTTTAACTTTTTTTTGCATTTTTTTTTAAACTCTTTGTAATTTTTTTTCTTTGTTTTTATTATTCGGGTATAATTGAAACAAAATGGTGCAATACTCACTGATAACCCTAGTATTGGATTATTCCACAATAAAAGCCACTATAAGGTAGATAAACTTTTTACAGATAGAGTGAAATCAAAGTCCTTGAGTAAACATGTACACGTGAATTGTCACCGTCACCCCTCCGTACTTAGACTCGTTTTACCTACGATTAGCTGAGTGAGGGGTAGAAGACACTCAGTGCAACGTTAGAAGATAACAAAGGTCTATCGGAACCGCTCGACAGAACGACAAAACAAACAAACCAACGGACACAAAATATAACATACTGAGTGGAACATAACAGCAGGCCGTGTGTCCTGTACACACAGTTTCTTGAGCACACATTCATCCAAACATCTGACTTTCAAGCACACGTCTAAGATGACCCCCCCCCCCAACAACTTTTGTATTAGTAACTTAATGCAATACATATTTGATGTCCTCTAAAAGCCCCTAAAGTGTACCTGTCAGATGGCGAGAACGCAAAATACTAACTGACTTCACATTATGTTATTGGCGCTCCATGATTCAAGTATTTCTGTTCAATATTTTGTCTCGTTTTTGATATGTCTGTGATTTTCTGTTTTTTTTTTGTCATCAACTGGGTAAAATATGCATCAAAAAACCAGGTGATTCATGTTGGGCTTTTAGACAGGCTAATTTAACAAACAAATACACACATAGTACAGTACAAGCGCTTCAGAGTACTGCAATATGTCATCGAAACCAGAACGTGCATATCCAACTCCGTAGTGGAAAGACGCAGCTTTCCATCAATCAAGTATCAGTTCACACCCCAAAAAACTCAAATTCTTTCCTTTGTATCACTTATTTGCGGGGAAAATACATATTGCTCTTTTTCAGTTGTATCAAACCGAGATGTTTCAAAAACAAACAGGAAAACAAACACAAAAAAAAAAGAAAGAAAGAAAGAAAGAAAAAGTTTCAGAGGTTTACGATCCAAGAAGTCTGAAGAGGTGATAACCACACACCGTACTCACAGTATATATATGCACGTAGCGGATACATATATGTACTGCTATCTAGAACAGAGCTGTAGAGAGGAGAGCCTCTCGATGCTGGTGCAGCATGGGAAACCCCCTTCACTGTCAGGGTTCTCCAGTTAGTACAGGATGCTGGGAGGTCCTCGGCTATTGGGTCTGTCTGAGCTTGGATCAAGGCAGTTACAGAAACAGGCAATAGTGATTTTTGCTCGTGTGCTGCAGGACGGCGAGTCCTGAAAGGTAGCCTTTTCCCGTTTTTTTTTCTTGTATTTTTTTTGTGTTTTTTTTTCTTCTTCAACATTTTAAACCTTTTTTTTTCTTTCTTAAATTTGTTTCTTTTTAAGACTTTGTACCTCTTGAAATGTGCCTCTCCCCTTGCTGCTGGCGCAGAGTGAGAGAGCGAGGCTGATACAGTGGGCCCAAGCCGTCTGGGTCTGTGGAAATGTACAGTTCAGTGGGCCCGCTTTGAGCAGGACACAAACATTAAACAAGATAAATACAGCATCCACAAAAAAAGGCACCCCGGCCACCGCTCCACTCCTTCAGATGGTGGGAGTGGAGGCTGATGGCTGGAGACATTTCAGCTAGAAGTGCAGAGCTTTTTTTTTTTCTTCTCCTTAACATATTATAGATCTTTCTCTTTTTTTTCCATTTAGATTTTTTAAGCATTTTTAAGATTTTTATGTCAAACTTCATAAAAATGATGTTAAAATGCGATTTTTCATTTTTGGTTTTAAAAAAATATGTACCCGGGATTACCCATCATCAACTGTGCACTGTAGCAAACTGGAACCCCCAACTGAGTAAAGATTTCCTCCTTAGCGTGGGGAGCCCCCCCCCACCCCCCCCTACCCAAGACCAATAGAAAAAAAAAAAACAATAACAACCAACCAAACGAACCCAAAGCAAATCTCAGTCATTTGAGGGCGTGATGCTGCCACCCGTTAGTTTGATCCCTCCTGTCCCCCGCTGCACCTTCTGCAAAGGTTATCAAAAGCTCCTCTGAACAGGGAACACGAGTGCTCTGTAGAAACACACGCTATGACACGGCAAATATTGGCACAACACGTTGGCATCTTTTACATGCAATGACGGTTCCCCCCCTAAACAGTAACAATAGGCCGTCTTTAGGGAAAGAGATTCAATACGAGCCGCTCTCCTCTCCAGTAAGGATTCAATTATCGAGGCATGAGGTCTGCACATCTTGTTTTTGCCGGTTTTTGTGTGTGTGTGTGTGTGTGTGTGCGTGTGTGAATTTAAGATGCTGCTCTCACAGTAGAAAGGACAGATACGGAGAGCTGCATCTCATACTTGGTATCATCAACTCCCCAACCCTGAGATCAAGCTGGACAGAAGTGTCTTCAGCGCAGAGAGAAAGGCCGGACTTTCAATAAAGTGTTGTGAGTGTTCTGGTGGCTTCGCCCGACTTTACAGAAACTGCGGCCGCTTGTTGTTTTTTGCCGACCAGAGAGAGAGAGAGAGAGAGAGAGAGCGTGCGGGACAAATTGTTGCGTACGCCAAGCTCTGAGGGGGAGGAGTGCTCGGTCCCGGGTCAGGGTTGGCGTGCTGTAAAGTGGCCCCAGCCTCTAGTCTTTGCATAGAAACAGATAAACGAGGGCCTGTTGCTGCCTGGTCAGGGGAGGGCTACTGGGTCTGGTTGAGGTGGAGGAGGCGGAGGTTATAGCGTAGCAGCTAGACAAAAGGACAGGGGGGGACAGCCTGCGGGCAGGCGGAGCAGCTCGGAGCAACAAACACCCACATCCCTCCGTCTGAGACGCCTCTTTTTTTTTTTTTTTCCTTTTCTTTTTTCCTTTTTACACATTTCAAGATACTACCTGGAAGTACTACAGAATACTGTCCAACACAAAAGCATGATCAGTTCAAAACAAGTAGACAATCAATAACGGTCTGTAGTATTGATCCTCATTTTGCATTCAATACACAGGATGAACATACAGAGGCACCTCCGACCAAAGTGTTTCTGCATATGAACAGTGAAGGGCTAGTTCAGCAGCCAGGTAATTCGTAGACCACTGCATGTATGCAAAAATAACAATAGAACACATTGAAAAAAAAATAAAGTCAGAGAATCTTTTCCAAAAAATACAAAGTACACTGGGAAAAATTCCAGAAATATGACTATTACATCTTCCAGCTAAAGTGATCTTTGTGTCAAACAACTGAGAGATGGTGGGAAAGGAGTGAGGGTGAGGGGGGGGGAGTGGGGGTGGGGGGGTGTTTAGGGCAACAGCAGGGTCGAGTGATGCTCGGGCCCCCACCCCCCCGTCCCGTTGGAGATGCCATGATTGGCCAGTCGAGGAGGAGCTTCGTTTTCTCGCCAGACTGAGGGGGAAGAGGGTCAAGTGGAGCCCAGGAGGAAGTGCTGCGCTGTGGGGTGGGGGTGAGGGGCTGCCGCCTAACACCCAGAGGACCACAGCAAAGAGGCACTCAGTGGACACTCCCCCCGTCCCACCCCACTCCGACTCAGCCACCCACTGACTGACTGACTGGCCAGGGAGGGGGGGAAGGGTCAGAGACAGCCGACGTTGCAAAGTCTAAGTGCCTCCAAACGGAACAAGGCGAACGATTTTGGAGTAACAGTGATATTCACTTCGATAGAGTTCCACCAAGGACAGAAACGAGACTGCAGTTTCCCCCCAAAGTCCAATGGTACATTTCACTTTTGCTTCCCTTCATCCTGCTACCAAAGGAACGACGCCAGACACATTTCCATGGAATAGATACAGTACATAAAGGAGCAGTCCGTTCTTTTTCTCTTGTCGTTTTCAATGTTTTTCCTGCTCCTTGTTTTGATTTATTGGATTGCAGTTGAAGCAATTTTGCTCTTCATAAGTGCTATGATAAAACCCTTTGAATTTATAAAAGTCTTAGTCTCTTCTGTTTGTACAGTACCAAACGCAAGGAACACTCGTAGGTCTACTGCATTAGGAGAAACCCCTCTTATTTGGTATTGTGCCAGATACCCAGAACCATCCAATCCCGCTGCGGTTTGAGTCTCTGTTGGGTGTGGCTGTGGCACGCAGAGAGGAAGTGTGCGCCGTTGTGTACTCAGTGTCACTCTTCAGTACAGTTTTGCTGCATGCACAGTTCAACAAGTTGCTTCTTCCTCTTTGCAGAGTTTTTTTTCCCAACAGTTTCAGTGGGACTGGCGGTCTGGAGGGAATCCAAAGTTTTGACAAGGGGGTATGCTTTTTTTTGTTTGTTTTTTTCATTTTTTTTGAAGTTCCAACATCTTTTCTTGCTGAAGTCAGCAAAAAGAAAAAAAAATCCCCCAAAAATCAAACTGAAGAAGAAGACGAAAAAAGGACAAACTCCGGTGGACATTGAGTATGGACGGAAGAAAAGTCTGGTGTATATTGCACAATGTAGCTGTCACATGAAAGAAAAATTTAGGTTTTTTTTCCTCAGAGAAACACAAAACAAAAAAATTAGACGACCAAAAAGGTCCACTGGGCTTCATAACAAATGGGACAATAGAAAAATCGACAAAGCACCAGTAAGCGACCGGGTTCAGAGTTGAAGGTGACCAGAAGGGTCGAGGCTCGCAGATGATTTGGTGCCACCGGACGTACAGAAACGGACACGCAGAGACGCCGACAGTTAATCTTCTCTCAGCTTATACATGTCGTGATGTCCAAAAACACTTTTCGCTTGCATTCGGACGCCAAAAAGCAGGAACACACAACAGCTGTGTCGATCCCTTCGAGACAAATGAAAAGCAGATGATTGGTAGTGCCAGTCACATGGCCAGGCAGTCTTACTGCCCAGTGACAGAGTTGGTCACCAGTCGTTTCCTGTACCACTTGCTGGCTCAGAGGTGAAACTGTGCAAGATTTCAGCTATTTCATCAGTTAGAAAACAAACTAAAAAAGGCGGCTTGGGAAGGACCTGGGCCAGAGAGCACTTAAGGCTAAAATTAGTGCTGAGAAACAAACATTAACATAACTAGTAAAGGTCTTTGAACAACATCATTGGCCATGGATATGCTGGGAATGGTTGTTTTGAGTCTTATTTTGGGATGATTTGTATTTTTTTTCTTTTTGGAGGGAAAAGGAAAGTCTCAGATGGCAGCTTTGATTGCTTCTCCTAAAACACTTCACACAGAATGTCATGTATACCTATGGACAAAATCAAAAACACTTAAAAGGTTTCTTTGTGTCGTGTCTCCTTTCAGGTTCTTTTGTATAATGCATTTCAAAAATACCCCCAAAAAAGAGTTGTTTGTCTCCGTAAAACGTAAACTAAAATAAAAAGGACCAGAGTGAAGGAGAAGGACTGAGCTCTGCAGTCTGTGTGGGAGGAGCCTCAGCCTTCTGATTCACAATTCACAGTTCAAAACAGTTCTAATTGATACTGATTATCGCCACATGATTTGCTTGGGTTTTGCTCCTGTTTATATTGAACTTTTTTTTCTCCCCCCATCCCACTCTCCACCAATGGCTTACATGACATGGTGGTGGTGGGCTGGTTGGTTAGTGTAACGTGGCGTCATCCTACATGGACTCCCCACTCAGCAGATCTCCAGGCAGCAGGGTGTTGATGGGTGTCGGGCTCCCGATCACACGGGTGTCCTCTCCACTAGGCGGCCCCCACAGGCTGGAGTACTGGGGCACCCCACCCCAAAGCAGGTCGCCGCCGCTGGCCTTGCCTCCGCCCGCGCCGCTGCTCCACTGGCCAATTGAATGGGACTGCGCCGCCCCGCCCATCCGGTTTTGATTGGTTCCCGGGTTGGCCTGCCAGCTCGTGGTGTTTGCGCCCAGAGACTGGCCTTGTGCAAAGAAGCGGTTCACCTCCTCTTCACCGGCAAACTCTGCCAGAATTGTGGTGTTTCCGAGCACACACCTGACAAATGCCACAAACAAACAACACCATTGGTTTTCACAATAAAGGAGAAACACCACACAAACAAGTGCACAGTTTTCACTGGTGGCTGCTGTAACCACATTTTGTACCGCTGATATTAAAAAGTGGGTCACACATCTTTATGCATGTTGTTTCTATGACAACCAGCTGCAGTGGCTATCAATATCAACTCAGCAAAAAAAAAAGAAGGGATTTGTGGAAACAGAAATAACAAAGCTCGTGTACAGCTCTGCACAGGTCTTTTCACACTGGAACCTGTTAATTATAACTGTCATGTTATGATACAGCTGACTGGAGCAAGACTCCCCACGTCCACCTCAATGTGGTTGTCCAGACAAACCAATAAAAAGACATCACCTGCCAATATTTAGAAAGCTTTATCTTTCTCAGTTTGGGAAAACCCCAACAAGAAACCAAAACACACTGTTTCCCGATGGTGTTCCCCATTTTCATAACACTATTCGTGTTATTGGGACAAAGGCAAAGGAAGTGAGGAGAAGGATAAATAAACTCGGGTTTGTGAGGGTGACTACACTCAGGCTTACATGTGCAGAGACTTCTG
>JAUESF010000074.1:4309439-4325249 GCA_032274765.1 Malacoctenus tetranemus | reverse complement strand
TGTGTGTGTGTGTGTGTGTGTGTGTGTGTGTGTGTGTGTGTGTGTGTGTGTGTGTGTGTGTGTGTGTGTGTGTTATTGTGTGCAGTATGTGTTGTGCAGGCATTAGGCAGTTTGTGGCATAGCTTCCTTCACATTCATTCTTTTCGGTTTTTGAGTCCATTCGGTTTCCCCTCCATCTAACATGAGACAATACACACAACTATAGCAAAAATCTGCCTCTAATAAGACACCCAGTAGATTTGACAATGATAGCAGGGAATTAAAAAAAAAAAACAATACAGCAACAACACTCAGTGGCACAGAGAGAAACACAGAATATAGGGCAATACAGATGCGCTATTATACCAGTGCGAGTGTTCATCCTCCTTTCGTTTGCTCAAATTAGAGCAACTCAACGACATCCAGCTTTGTACATCCGCTAGTTTCATCTGTTTACCACCAAAATCATGGTGGCAGAATTGTATCCGGTGACTTGTGTTACTCTCACAAACGGGGTTTGAAAGTCTGGGCCAGGGAGATAAATAGAACAATGTCACAACCACAAAAGGCAATTTTCTTGTGATCCTGACTTCCTAGCTGTCAATACTTTGCTGAAGCATTCAAATGCTGTTTTATAATCAGAACAGTTGATTGGAAACAAGCCTCACAGCCTCTGAGTAAAACTGCTGGTGAAATAAGAGAGCACGCAGTTGTCTCTTAAGCTGATGTCGTCTGTGCCAAAGTTAGCTTCATTCCTGACCTCCGTTACCCTCACATATACTTTTACCTGCCGCTCCCTGTCTCTCGCTTCCTCAGTAGTGCCGACACCAGCACTTTCTCAGAAGTGACCCTGGCTTGTCTCTTGTGTTGCCTTCAAGCATCAGGTTTACCCTCTCTGGGAAAATGAAACTGCAATTAGGCAAAATAATGTCCTGTTTTGAGGTTGGTGACCTACAGGGCCAGAGCACCTCACTCAATTTATTCCTATGTTGAAGGTAGAACAAGAAGGTGGAGAAGATTTTGACTGTACTATGTTTGCTAAATTAGCCTATTTATCTACCAGACAAACATAATGAATCTGTGACAGATTGGTGCATTTTAATCATTTTCGAATGCTGATCCAACTAATGATCCTCATTGTCTTCGTGGCTTTTCTTGAGAATTTAGGATTGGGAGGAGAAACAACACAAATCTCAGCAAATTTGGGCTCCTGGAAAATTACTAAAAGAGGAAAAAAATGCAGAGTGAGGCAGGATTTTCTTCTCCTATGCAGAACAAAACAGTTCCATATCTGGGGATATGGGGCTAAGCTACAGAGAGAGAGATGCGACAACAAGAACACACTGTACAGGCTAGAAATTCAGAACACACACTAACCCAACATAAAAAAACACAGACACACACAGGAAAGCAGTCTGGCTGATGCCTGTCTTCCTCGCCAGGGATGCAGAGAAGAGGGAGGTGGAGGAGGAAGGGAGGGCAGGCGGAGGATGAAAGCAGACGCAGAGCAATACCAATTAAGAACGACAGCCGCCGGAGAACCAGACAGGGCACAGAGAGAAAGGGAAAAGACTATACTCGAAGAGGGTAAAGACAGAAAAAAAAATCCTCACTGGAGATATAGAGGAGTTGGAAACAAAACTGAACGAAGCACTATTGAGGCTGGCAGCCAAGAAGAGGCAGGATGACATGGGGGTGGGTTGCTAAAAAAAAACATCTATCCACCTTGATCGCAAGTGTCTAGAGATGGAGGGGTAAAAATGAGGGGTGAGGGGAGAATTATACTGCAAGGGTGATTGGAAATGTGAATAAAAGGAAGGAAAATTGAACTGTGCTGCAATGAAGCCCAGGCAAGACAAAGGAAGAATGGCACAGAGAGAGAACTTCAAAAGAAAGGGAGAAGCGACGAAAAAACATGCAGCTTCGTGTGTTTGCAAAAGCTGTCAAACCTACTGCAGACCAAATACCAATCACAAAAGAGGAGGAAGTGGAGGAGAAAAAGGACTTTCCTCTCTGAGCACAGAGTACTCTGGCCAGACTATGACCACAAAATGTGGCAATCCACTCTCTAGCACCATTACCATTCAGCAACCCACCCATTCCTGTGGCATTACCGAAGCCACAGGACTCTCCTGAGCCTTATTACATGGAACATTATGGGCAGCTTTTACCTGGGGAATAATTCCTCAATACCTGCTACTGCTGCAATAGACCTCAACCACTCGCCACGAATTTGTGTGGGTGTGGATTTGTGTTTACTCAACCTGAACGGCTTGAGGAAAACAAGCCAGTAAATTCCACAGTTGATAAGCAGCAATAACAATGTAGGTATGTTTTTCTCTCCCTCAGTCACAGTAACAGTCTCAGCGGCCACTCGGTTTGTACGCATTCTGTGCATACCAGCTTTGGTCCAAGCAGGTGGGGACAGCAGCTTGTGAAGAAAGGACAATGCACTTTATTGCTACTCGACTGGCCTCAGTGAATTATGGCAAAACTATTCTTGGTTTGCAAAATCTGTGGACACAAGACTGTCTGACTGCGAACAGGTGGGAGTATAGCCGTGATGAGGGGCGCAAGATGGAAAAAAGTCAAAGAATCAGATGGTAGGAGAGTCTGAGCAGCGCTATAAATAACAGCTTTGAGGTTTGCCTCAAGAAAATTAGCTTGCAGAGTCTTGGCTGCTGCCTCTGTCAAGTGGATATGAAACTTTAACATAGTGGCAGCTCATTAAATGAGAAAACAGCACAATGCACAAGACCAAGCAGGACTGCTGCTCCCTGGTATCAAACAACTGAAACGTAAGAAAATAAAAAAAAAAAACAATTCTTTCAGCAGAAGTATGTGCAAGCCTTCTCTTAGGAGCACTTTGAATTGATCTATACAAAATGATTTTCATGACTATATGAAGTTGTGTCTTTTGTGCCACTTTTTGCAAGGCATACATGACACTAGGCTATTATAGGTTCAATGGATAACCAATGAGAAGTGCACCTAATGATAACCAAACACTGATAAAACACAGTTTTCTTTAGTTCACAACCCATCACGAGTTTCCCACAATAAAAATGTTTAGGTTTTTGCAACTGTTGAAACTACTTAATTCAATGATTTGCCAGTTTATAAATTGCACATATTGGGAGCTACAAAACGTTCAATCATCAAGTACAGTCATTTTCTGAAGTCATCACAAGTCAAAAGGTATGTCGAATGAACAACAGACATAACATTCACTCAGTGCTTTCTGCCTCAATCCATGTCAATCTTAAATGTCTCTGTCCAAATATCAAATACAGATCTATGGCTGCACTCCAAGTACAGATTTGAGCCAATACAATAATGGCACAAATACAAATGAAGAACCAAACTATAACCACTTATGCTGGCAATTAGATTAGGTATTTGAATACCTATTTTCACTGTATGCTTACTGACTCTTCTTGTGATTCCTTTAAGGTCATTAAGTGAAAAAATGGGGGGGGGGGCAGAAAAAGACAATCCAGGAAACTACCAAAGGCAGTTCCCAGTAGAAAGCAACTGCTGTGTTTTTAGTTCACTTTTTATTTGGGACTTCAGAAGAAGTCGGAGACCATCTCTGTCAATGTGTGTTGCTCTACTTCAATTTTGGATATTGCGTAGCCTGCATTCACAGCCATCATCATGCTGTTAGAATCAAATGACATGCACGAACATAGACAATGCAAACTCAGACAATGAACTTCACCTCTAATAGACAGATTATGCACTACTCAAGGTTACTGACAATGCATCTATTATTGAAAGAATCATAACAAAATGATTTTTCTTTAGTATTGCCTGAACAATCTTCAGACCACATCTGTACCCTCAAACAGCTCCCTGAAAATGTGTCGCCAAGGACAGTACGGCCCCTAAACATCTCTTACTCCCAAAATCCAAGTCTAAAATTGTGCTCCAAGAAGACAGCTGTCATACAACGCCGACAAACACACGATGTCATTCCACAATTAACTGGCTGTCAACAATGTAAACAAACATTGTGGCTCAGAGAGAGGGAGACAAAAAAAGTGGTGTTATCGGGAAAGTGCATTGGCGGGGGAAAAAAAACAGACAGAAAAAAACAGGTGTACAGAATCCAACAACTGTACATCGTTTAATTTAGAATGAAAGCCGAGAAGCTTGCAATAAGGTTAAGTTATTGTGAAGCTTGGGGAACAAAAGATTCAGAAAACAGATCATGCATGTAATGAAAAGCTTACATGATCAGTTTTTCACAGGCCACAGTCACTTAGGATAGATCAAACTATCCCCTTGTCGCATCTCGTCTGTCATAGGATGTTTTTCAATTGTAACTTGGTTATCACTCAAATATCAAACAACAAGTTCTGATGATTGAAGAATCTCAGATTAATAATTAGCTCATAGAAAGCTAACATTGAAGACACACTGTAAAAGTAAACACTTGAACTTCCTGACTGTACTCAAGTTTACACTAAGACGATAAACAATCCAAACAATTGGTCTGAGCTTACTTGCCTAAGCTGTGGTCCCAGTGTGGGGACAGGCAGCACATGCTCATGCTATTTACATAGCCTTAACTGAGAGCTTTGGAGCTGCTGTAGGACCTAAGTCTTGTTACATAATGAGTGAGGCTGTCTAACGTTGGTTGGAGAAGGAATGGAGAACATTGCAAGTTGCACGTCCTGCGTATTCTCTCTGTCAGTTTCCATGTGACGGCCATCTCCTTCTCTCCACGTCTCCCCAATTAGCCGACATGGAGCAGAGGGAGGGACGGAGGCCCCCACCAAACCTCAGCACATTGTACATTCTCCTGGACACCCGCCAAGACTCACAGGCAGCGGCTCGCCGTTTTCAGCTTCGCTTCCTCGACCCCCCCTCTATTCCATATTGGCTTACCCCTGGTGGGCCCCCTAAACCCCTGCCCCCTCTATTGGCACACAAGTTAGACAAGGAGGAGGGTTACAGAGCCTGTCTTGACTGTGTATGCAAGTCAGAGACAAATACTTCATGGAATTCATTTCCAGACCTGAAATCATACTTAGTCCTATTCTTAACTAGCATATGCATTTTATATCATGGAGAGAGCAAGTTTTTTTTTTTATCTTGTACATTTTTCAGTGAGGAAACACTTTTTCACTCTTGAGTCTAAACATATTTCTGTGCCAAAGACTAAGTACTTTGTTTTCTTTGTGACAGCCATCCACCAAGGGATATTACAACTATTTCAGACTGCTTGGCCTCCCATTAAACCACTGCCAACACAGATCCAAAATTGACTCTTACTTTGTGGGTCTGCACACACAAACACCCATTTCGAACAAAGGGCACACCAATCAGATCTGACTGGCAAATCTTTATTTTGCTTCCACTGATGTCAAAATAGCAATACATAGAGCAATGGAAGAGGGCAATGGCTTTTGGCAGCTTCCTATTGAATCCAGCTGATTCTACTGTCAACGCATCTCCACTGGAGCAGCACCCCACGGCGGTGTTAAGCAAGTTATCTACCAGGACTGAGCCAGTTGTTTGAAAAGCCTCATAATCACAGGCTCAGTGTCTACAATGGTCAAGGGTTAAGGTCAATGAGTGAGGAAAGGATATACACAAAAAAAAGAAAAACGGATTTATGTTAATGAACACAGAATCTCTAGACAAAAAACATCAACAAGGAAGAGCTATATTATGAAACATGAAATCTTAAAGATGCCATATCCAATACAACATCTGGCCTAATTTTCTAAAGGAAAATTAGAACAAAAGTGTAAACAATGAACATGCACAACGTAGTGACACAACAAGCAGTTCCAGTTCAATATGACCTTTCATTAGAAAAATTGCTGATGGTAGCATCCTGAGGGAGAGAATTGTGTTGTGATTTGTTTTGTTTTGTCTATAAGGGGTCAGATAAGGGAAGGCAAGCCTTGGGTTCCCTTTTAAATAAATGATTCTGCCCCTTCAGTGATAGGGGGCTGCAAATGGAGTTACTGCCAGTATTTGTCCTCACGGCTTTGGTACAATATAGTCTAATCAAAACAATGTCAAGATGCCAACAGCCTACAGCTTGGTTAGTTCTGGAGCCCACATGGGCTATGGGTTTCCTGCTAGTGCACAGCCAAAATGAGGAAAAGAAGTCACATAAATTCACGGAGTCCAAGGTTCAGGGAGTCACTGATTTTCTCATTTTGACTGTTATCGCACTGGGACTGCATCATCACAAACTCACAGGATAGAGATGATAGGGAGTTTAAAAAGGTTTCAAGATTAGGTTATGGGTGCTGGATGGCACACACTGATATATACAGACACAACATTTCTGTTCTCCCAAAGAGAGAAACCATTTGCACCCCTGATATTCTAACTTAATCATTGGGAGCCTGAATTTCTGACAGACATCAAATTTGCCTTAGTGATCTCTAGATTAGCCACCTGCTGCAGTTTGAGTGGTGCCATGTTGGTCTAGGCCAGGTGAAGTCATGAGCATTTAGGAAAAAATTGATTTCCAAATCCTTTGGCCAAGTTTTACTTATGGCTCGTTTTTTCCATGCATTTCATTGCACCTGCAATGGCTTTTCCCAGCCATCCCCTTTATGCACGCTTGTCAGCGTTACGGGTGTGCATATGGAAAGAAGGACCCTTGACCTTGGGTCTGAGCAGAGCTCCGCACTTGTGTCTGTGAGTCAGCCGAGTGTTTCGTGCGTGCAAGATGCAGCTAAAGACCTGATTAATGACTGCATGGCATTAGCTCATTGCCAGAGTTTGGGCCTCAACAGAAATGGACACACAGCCTCATGGTGGAAGCAACAATAGCATAAACACACGTTTGCAACAGTGCATTTACATTCCAAGACAGAGCACAGACATGCTTGCGAACATCTGCGAAGAAAGCATGCAGTGCACACGCAAATAAAATGCTCCCAATCAGATTACAAATGCATGTGTGCCACTGCTGCTCGTGCGCATTTTTCATTTCATCACCTCACTGGTGTGTGACGATAGAGATAAGACAGTAGTGACAGAGATGTCAGAGGGGGGGTTGAAATTGAACAGGAAATTATGTACTTCAATTAAGACACGCGGAGGAGATATTAAAAGCTATACTTCAGTGCCTGGGGATAGGATGCAGGAAGGGGGAACGCAATGGAAGGCGACAGTTCAATCAGACTCCCGGGCTTTCTCACCGGGCCGGGGGGGAGGAGGAGGAGGACAGGAGGAGGAAAGAGACAGGACAGCTATGTTTAATAATGTACTTGGAATTAGTGTAGTGGAATGCAAAATGCTCTACAAGATACACGATGTGATACACCAGCAGCATGGACACCAGCAACCACAGCGGTAAAAATCGGATTCAGTTTAGGACTGTATTTATTTTTATCCATCAAAGAAAAAAGCTGCAACTAAAACGTGCAAACACAATGAAAAATGTTTCGCAAAAGTGTACATTGCCAGTGTCATCCCAGACTCCCATCAATCAAACAGCATATACACAGTCAGAGCAGTATTGCCTTCTACTCGCTGCAGAGTAGTTGCAAAAGGCACTCAGTTAAAAAAAAAACCCATCACATTACACACTCACATGTCCAGAGTGTGTCCCAGTGTACTCAACCAATCATGAAGGAGTGATGATATAACACAAAACTTCCCAACATTTTCTTGAACCCAAAATATAAACTTGGATTTGGACACTGGCTGTCGGCTGACAACGGAAACACCCCAAAGCAGAACATCTCTGAGGTTTTCATAGGTTTCCGAAGATACACACAGTGGTGTGAAGATATCGAGCCACAACAGAAAATTGGTAATCGTGGTTACATGATGTGGCTCTACGGAGTGTTTGCCAAAGGACTGCCATCAACAGAGTTCAACGTCGGAATATTGAAAGCAATGCAGATGAATATATTCATTACATATTTGCTGTTGTTAATCAGCGACAATATTTGCCGAGGTATATAGCATGAAAAGCTAACAGTGGTGTCAAACTTACCTTGCGTTAATCACAGCTTTGGCAGCTTTCAGTCAAGAGTCGATGCATGGCAGAGCAAAAAATATGCAGAAAATCATTCTCCGGTGTCTTTTTTTTCCTTCCTAAAGTTACCCGTAAAAAGAGGTGGAGCAGAGATTGATTTAGTCTCAATTAAAGTCAGACTTGGTAGATAAGCCGACTGCTGCTGAAGCAGCTTTGTGACAAGATACCGAGGTAAACAACGGCTACACAGCCAGATATACACACAGCAAGTACGGTAAATGTATGCTTAGAGCAAGGGAGAAAAAAAACAAGGAATATAAATGCTGTGGAAATTTTACACGCCAAAAACAGTTTGTTAAAACGTCACGATATAACGGGGGCGGGGAAGGGGACGAAGCACCACTAATAACAAAAACAAAAAAAAGCGCACACGAATAAAATGACTTTTAGAAGCAGCTAAATTGTGTAAGCTAACGATAGCTGGTTGGCGTCGCAAAGTCGTCGACCGTTTGGAGGTTTTGCGGATCAGAGAAATCAGGCAGTTTTCGTGGAAAAAAAATAGCCGATGAGTTCTCGCGGAGCAAGCCGACGGCCAGCCAGCCCAGCCAGCCAGCCAACTTGTTTTAAAGTGCAAAAAGAAATGTTTTTTTTATCCTTTCGTTTGTTTGTTTAAGTCGCCGGTTGGACGACTAGCGACGGGCTGGCTACCGCAAAAGCAGAGCGGGTGACGACTCCGGGAAAATACATTCTGTGTGGATCCAGACAGCGGAGCGGACACTCATGGTAGGCGTTTCACTGAGCTCTCGTTGACAGTGGTCTCGCAGCCATTTTGTTCAAACTAACAACACTGCAGCAGTCTGCCTCTCCTCCTCCCGGGGAGCACCCCGCACCAGGAAGTGGCTCCGGATACGTCACCCCCAACCAACCACGGCGACCGGCGCAAGCTCCGCCTACCACCCTCCGGCCCGCCCCTTCAGTGCGCTCCGTAAAAACCTGCGAGCAGCCACCGAGGACGGACAGAAAAGGGGGGAAAAAAACCCAGGACGGAGGCAAGGGGCTTATATTTCCAGGGTAATTTCTGAAGCGTGCAGGAAACACCGTGTGCTTCAATGGGGAAACAAACGCTCTACTGTTAGATTTGTATGGAAGGCGTCGCTAGTTAGAAACCTGTTCCCTTACTGTATGGTTGTTGTTCATTACCTCCTGATATTCTATTTCAAAAATGTTTGAGAAAGTAACAGTGACAGATTAACTCTGGACTTGGGTTTCCTCTGAAAAATAAGCCTCCATTCTACATAGAACTTGAAAGCAATAGGGCAACTGAACCTTCATTCTGAAAAGCAAGTGCCACAATCACTCAATAAAGCTAAGCATTATTTCAACAGTGCAAGTGCTGATTGAATAAGTTTAGAGGAAATCAGTGCAATCTGTTATGAATAACTAGTGCTGATTACTAGAAGTAAAATTGTAAAAAACACAAAAAATGGAGGTCTGTAGTAAAAAAGGGGAACACTATGGGAGAAAATCGAGGGTAAGATGAGTTTTTTCGAAGCAGATGAAGTTGTTTTTATAAATAGACTGAAGAACTTTACACCACTCGTATAAATATAAACTAACATAGATGTAATTTCTGATCAAAACAGATGAACAGCACATAACCAGACAAAGTTTGGCAGCTTCCAAGCAATTACAACTTGCATGATAAACTTTACTCACCTGATTGAAATGCCTTTTAAAGGGCCTAACCCTGGTTTTTCTACCCAAGCTGACCTTTTCGAGGAATCACTTCATCGCACGATGCTCAAAAACAAAAATTCACGGCTATTCACGACATGATGGATGAGGTCGCCCTTGTGCAACCCCAGCGGCGTTTGCAGCCGTCTCGGAGAAAGAAAATGTGGCCCCTGTCCATTCTCTGCAGGTCTTTTCACATGGAAATGACCAGCGCGCGCACACACACACACACACACACACACACACACACACACACACACACACACACACACACACACACACACACACAGTGGTGGGAACAGGTCAGGATTCTGTAAAGGGGAAAGCTGACCAGTGAGAACAGACCTATGCATCGCAGGGAGAGACTGCTAATGAGAAAGCCAGGGGCCCCGGCCAAAAGTTTTTTCTCTTTTTCGAGGCAATATGCCCAGAGCTATTAAAACAGCAAGCTCTGACTGAATGGAGAAAGCAGATGTTCCTCACTCGGGGTTAAGAGAGGTGAGAGCAGAGGGAAATGCCTTCGGAAACGCCTTGAGGGATGTGTACTTCACTGTGACTAATACAGTGAAAATTCAGGAATGTGCTGTTTTCGCATGCCGAGTAAATACGCCGCTTTGACTAAACACTTTGCCACGGAGTTAATTGAATGGGCCTCCTTGAAACATCAATTCACTGACTTAATATATGACATTCAAGCTCAAGTGCCTCCATTACTTCCAGCTTAAGTCACATGAGTTATCAAAGTGGGACCTGGAAATGTATGCGCCACAAAGGACAACTGAGACTTGAAATGAAGATAGCAGTGTGGCATGATCTTCGCTATTAAAGACTAAACTCACTCAGGTGAGCTCCAAAAAAAGAAGCACATTCATACATATGCACATGATTTTTCTGTGTGTGAGCGTGCACTCGTCCTTCCCCGTGCACATCCCCTTCTCCCGCTCATCACAGCTATTCTTTTAGGTGTCTTCTAGATGTTTCTTTGACTCCGCCAATTTCCCTAATTGCTTTCACATTTAGGCAGACTGCTGACAGAAGCGAGTCAATGCGAAAGGTCTGCCTGACATTCTGATAAGAAACAACCCAGACACAAGCTGCAGGACTGCAGTGGAGGCAATCGCTCACTCCTTCCCCTCTTCAGACAATGCACCTCTCTTCCCCCTGCTCTTGCTATTCTCCTCTTCTCTTTACCTCTCTCTATTTCTCCCCCAGTGTGCTCTTCCTCTGCCTTTGTTTTAATTTCAGTCCAATCAAGAGCTGCGTTCCGCAGAAGGTTTTAATTTCAAGCCTGCCGCCAGACCCAAACACAGTCACATGCAAACGTGCACAAAATCACAAAAAACCAAGTCCATACACCAAAGCTCAGGATCGGACATACCGTATACACACACTTACTCTTTACATTTGCAGCATAGATAGCATTACACATGTATATGTTACATACATATTTAATGCATGTGCTCTGTAGTTACTCTGCATCATTTGAATATGCTCCCCAAGAGGCAAAGTATCGCCTACTTGAAACAATAATAATCGCTCGTTCATAAAACAGTCGCATCAAAGCCCTTTCCTGAGCAAAATTCCCAACAGGTTATATGAACAATATGTTTCATAGAATGTCAAAGTAGTGTTCATCATTAATGACAGGAAACCTAAACCTGAAGGATCATTTTATGCTCTGTACTCACAGTCTATTACATTTAGTGCTCTGATCTACAAAACAACCCCGTAAAAGTATTAACTTGTGGTATTAACCAAACAGGCAATCTAACGTCTCATGACAGCACCGAGTTCAAAATGAGATCTTGGCTTTAAATTCTTATTCCCCGCACGTTGCATTATAGAAAAAGACATTCTCAGTTTGCTGTGAGATATCTAAAAGCTGTTGAGTCGGGGGTGTCAGTATTTCGGTATTGATTATGAATACACAATCCTCCTCCACAGTCTGGACTTTATGCATGTGAGTAATCAAAATGCAGACGGCGAGCTTCTGCTGCTGCGCTCAAAGTGACATTTCCAAAGGCATGACTTGACATATGCAAAAGGACCGTCATGATGATAATTCCGACTGAGGAAGAAACCGTCCCCGAACACATGAAAGCAGGATGCTGCACAGAGACTCCCCCAGTTCAACTTCAAGACCAAAACTTGCAAGTAGTAGCAAAGAGGCTGCGCTGAAACATTCATCGGGAGTTTTCTCTGCCTCTGATTAGCATTGTGATCTGAGTTTCTATACTTTGAATAACAGTGCAAAATGGCAAAACCCTGCTGAGTTGCTCCTCTCTGAGGTCTGCAGCATCGCGATGAGCGATAAGACGGTCTGAAAGCAGTTGAAAGCTTGGTTGAGGAGAGGAGGGGGGAGGGATCCTTTTCATTAACTTTCATTAAGACTAAAGAGTGAATTATCCGGAACAGAAGAGGTCTGACACATAGAAAATGTACACACACTCACATCACAGTGCACTGAAATAGGCATACAACAAGGCACATATACCAACTGCTTGCGCAAACATTAGCACTGGTACAATGGTTATAAAAACACACAAGTACTATATTCTCTCTTCAAATACAATGGAGGCATGGGCAATACATGCATCTAATCCCAAATGCACTGCTGTGTCTGTAAAGTGTGTGATATATTATGACAGAAGCACAAAAGCTGGAAGAAACTGTTTACAGCGACCGTAAAGGGGTAAAGCACGTTGAGTGCATGTCCACAGTACACAGCATGTCTGTGTATTTGCGTGTCCATATGTGTGCACTGCATGGGCGGAGGGAGGGAGGCAGAGCAGAGCGGAGCGGAGAGTATTGCAGTGCAGTAGGACAGCATTTCTGAGCTGTGGTAATTTCCCCTGAGACAAGCAAGCAGGTAAAGGCCAGCGGAAGGGGGAGGGAGGGAGGGAGGGAGGGATAGATGAAGGCTGGGATAGAGGGAAGAGGAGAGCGGGAGAGAGCATCAGCAAGTGAGTATGTCAGAGAATAATGAGGAATGATACAGCGGTGGCGGCAAAGAGGCCGTCAGATTTGCCCAATCAAATGTACACCGACGGCATTAAAGCATCTCAAGGTTGAATTTAGCAGCTCTCATTGTCAACACATTAACGTTTCTATTTTCATTTCAAATGCCTTATCTTGTTAATGAGTGCTTCTGAACTGACTCATTGTTTTTGTAATGAATTCATCTATTAATTACAAGTGCGCCTTTTCCTGATGACCTTGCTTTATTTTCTTACAAGCTGCAAACCTTAATATTAGCATACATTAAGCCCTGCTTATCTTTCATCCCCAAAAGCTAATGCGTCAAATTATCACCCGGAAAAAAAAGTGCATAAACCACAAAAGTGGTTTTGTGTACCGGGGGTCTGCATGCATGTGTGTGTATACGTGTGTTTTGTGGGTGAGCACCCTCAATTATTAGCCCCCCCCCCTCCCTTCCTGCAAACTCATTACCAGCATATAAGACCTGCGTGGATTTTATGGTGTTTTGGGAACTGACTGGTTAATCAGATTTATTGCACACTTAAGCTTAATTGATTGGCTTTATGGATTCAAATGAATAATTAAGTACTAACAAGCCTAGTTTCTGTTTCATCATTCTGAAATAATGATAATGACCTCCAAAATAGGGATGGTAGTGCAAGTGTCAATCAAAACATGAAACTTCACAGTGTAAGCCTTCTAGTCTGTCTTTTCAACAGTAACTGATCATAATACCATTGCATACAAGTTGTTACAATTGCCTGAAATGACTGTAATACAACACATTTTTCCACCTAATCTCAAACATCATCCTCGTAAAACCTCTAAACAGGAGATTTATTTTGCTGTCCGCTGCCTTGCTGTTTTGAAGGCCCTTCACTGGGTTGTTTGATGTTTCTACTACAAATGAAGTCATATAAGCTGGTATCCACGGGCAGCAAAAGGACAGTGAGTATCTGGGGCAGGGCGGCCCAAACAAAGACAACATATCCTGACCTTCACATGATCTTCATCAGATCAATACTATCATCAGCACAGACAAGCGGTCACAGATTAACCCAGCCGTCCCTCAACTCCCGACTCAAACACGAGCGCGTGCACACACTTACTCACACACACACACAAAATACACACCTTATTCAGTATGGGCCCTGTGTGTATCGATTCGCTTGCACTGAATGACACACAGACCCACCACATGTACACACGTGGTTGTTGACTTTACTGTTTCTGGCTGGCTGGCCTTGCATGGAGGGGGTGAGTGGGAGGATGGATAACAGCCTATTTGGGCAAGTGAAGTCTCTCCGTGTCTGTACCAGTGAGATCCATGCAGCTATATTAACTGCAGCCATCGCCCTGGGTACAAAATCATTCCAACAAATTCTCAAAACCACTGAATCGCTTATATTCTTGGAGGTCATCCTGGAAGACTTCACGAATACCTGTGTATTTACATGCACATCTGACATTAGGGAAAAGGGCACAATAAAGGGCATGTGAGTAGGCCAGTCTGAGGTGCTGCACTACCTATCATTTTTCACAGACCACATTGAGTACATTGCACATATATATTCATTTACACACACTGACACATATTTGTATCTGACTCTCCACCAGTCATTTAAAATGCATCGCCCGAGTGAGCAAAGCGAGCAAATTGATATCTATATGTCTGCGAGTGGCCAGAAGGCAAATAACTTAATCCCACATCCAATGTAAATGTTGGTGGCATATCCACAGGCAAGAGTTGATATTTAGAAGTCCATTAACACAGGGCGGAGATGGGTTAATTCACTGTGTGTGGCTGGAGATCCAGGGGGAGTTTGGGGGCACACAAAGAGGAGGAAGAAGGGAGATGAATGGTGATTTGAGAGAAGAGAGGCAAAAAAAGAAAACAGAGGGGTACAAAAAAGAGAAAATAAAAGAGAGAAGAGAAGGAATGCAAATGAATGTAGTGAGAAGTGGACGTGCATGTGAGGGGGGGTTTGGTGGGCGTGCTGGGTATGGTGGTAGGGGAGTGTGAGGTGGTGGCGGCGGTGGTGGTGGTTGGGGGGTTTGTTGTGAGCACTGCTGCCTGCTATCATCCGCCTGAGCCTGGGCGTCAGTTTGATTAATGCTGCTTTCCTCCAACTGACCTCCAAGGTCACTGGAATAGTGGGTATTCAGGCTCTCCCATTCGCAGCCGCACCAGAGGGGGGTAACAGCCGTATAATACGCTGCTCCAGAGTTCCCCTCTGTTTTTTTCTGCTTTCACTTTTCTCTCTGTTTCTCTCTCTACCTCTCTACCTCTCTCTCTCTCTCTCCCTCTATTTCGCACACCCTGGCTGTTTGTCTGTCTGTCTGTCTCCTTTTCTCTCTCCTTGATCTGTCCTTCCACTCTTCTGACATTCTCATCCTCATCCATCTCTTTGCTGCCATTTCTCTTTCTCTCTATCCGACTCCCCTGCTTTCGCCACCAGCGCTCTCTAATCTGAAATGCAATCAGAAGCAGCAAAAAAATGCAATGTGTTTGAAGATGCTGGAGAGAGGAAAGGGGGAACAGGCTTGCAAAGGTCCATTAGGGCGCCGAATGAGGTTCAGATAAACACGCGTGCTTTTCCATCTCACACACACATGCACACAGACACACACACAAAATCACAAGCAGTGCCTCCCTTCCTCCGCTCCCTCTTTTCACAGTCAGACTGCCAAGGTGAAGGCACATGAATAGAGTTGTCTCACACCAATAGACATTTGGCAATGACACACTTCCTCTGGCTGAGAAGCTTGCAGCAAATGTTGCTTGCTGTGCCAACCGAGCTTTTCTGGCATGAACCTGACACGAGAGGAGTAACATACAGACAGAAAGAGACAGGAGAACAAACATGTAAAAAGTGCATCGTGACTCTTGCATTTGTGTGGTAGAAACTATTTCTTTTCAGGTAGTTTCACTCCCATGCTTTGTTAGCATTCATATTTTCAAGTCATTTGTGCTTGACATCAAACTTCTGTTCTCTTCTGCTGCACTTTGCAAACAATTGAATTTTTCTATCTGTGTGTTGCAAAGCTCCCCGCACACAGGAGACTGTGAGCAGTAATTGCCTGCTGCACACACACACACACACACACACACACACACACACACACACACACACACACACACACACACACACACACAC
>JAUESF010000074.1:4276489-4290676 GCA_032274765.1 Malacoctenus tetranemus | reverse complement strand
CACACACACACACACACACACACACACACACACACACACACACACACACACACACACACACACACACACACGGCTGGCTTAGTGATGAAGTTAGGCGGTATCTGCGTGTTTGTGTGTACAACGGTGGTATTTCAAAGTATCATTATTTTGGCATAATTGGCTGACAGGGCCATTTGGAGTTAATTGGTTGGCTGACAGTGTAAAACCCCAGGGCTTATGGGTATTGTAGTGCTGATGATGCTGACATTCTGCTTGGTCACACAGCCTGTCGGCGATGATTATCTGAATGCATGAAGAAATTTATCAGTGGCTTTTATTATTTGTTAGTGAGCGATTTATGAGCCATTATTTAAGGCATACGGTATTATCACATAACATTTAGTCTTTTTGTTGTTTCCACAATTGTGACTTGAAACAGGTAAAACTAGATTATATAGAAAGAGTTCTCTTTCTTCTGGGGGTTTTGGCTAAATATGTGAAATCACTATCAAGTTGCTTTGTGAGCTTATTCGAGTGCTAATAAAAGTAATTTGCAACCTGTATGTTTGAAGTGTGACCACATTTTTTTATTACAAACACAAAGACACACATTTAGCACCAGTGTTATTTCATTTTTCAACTAAGCTCATAGAAAAATAAACAGATAAGAAACATACAACTAAACAACTGCGACAAATAAAACGTCATTGTACATAGATGTGGAATTGTGTCCCTTTGATAGTCTGCCAGGATTTCTACAAGGTCTATTTGGAGCAATATCTATGCCTATTGTGTTACCAGTCCAAGCAGGGGTCAGTCCCCATTACCTGAGGTTAGACATTCAATATATTTTCACCATTTTTCTATATACTTGTCCTACTAAACCGTGCTTCAATAGGACCCTCGCTCATAAAAAAGGTACTTTACGGATTTCAGTCGATCAGTCCTGAAAGGACGGACTCCCGGGTGTCTTCTAACCCCTCATTAAAACCTGTCAGTCCACTGTAATGCATCTCAAAATCCAATTGCATGCACTACAATGAGGAACTTGTCGAGGGTCACCAAGGAAAATCACATTTTGATTGAAATACTCTTGACTCGTGTCTACAAGAACACCTAACCTCTGGTAAAGAAACCCAAGTCGATTCAACCTTATACATATAAAATTTATACTGGCAGCAGTTACAACTAGTAAAAAAAAGAAAAATCCCCACTAAATATATAAGTACGGTACCCTTGGAAAATATACTTGGTTACACTGGATTTTCCACTCCTATATATCTTCAGGAGATTTGCGAAATTGTTTTGGCAGCCGGTCCCTTGATGGAGGATCGCTGTTTAATGTGAGATATCTATGATAGAGAGTACAGAAGGTCTAGGTCAACAGCAGAGCAAATCTCCTCTCAGAAATCAAAGAGTAGAAAGTCTCACACTGAACTGAGCCCCTGAGGCAAAAAACCTCAACTTTGGCAGAGCCGCAGCAGAGCCGTACGAGAGATGCTGCCACCTACAGCAGAAACGCACCAAGCCTTCGCCTGGTAATGAATTCAGCTCGACACAGAGCAGCAGAAAAAAAGCCCCGGGCAAACACGAACGGAGGTTCCCAAATCAGCCGCAATGAACCTCAATCATACGCTACTTAGGCTGACTGACAGTCAGTCAAAACAGAGGCACAAGTCACCAGATTAGAAGGAGAAGCGCAGCCGAACGAGGTGAATCTGGAAGAGTCACTTACACTGGAGGTCGTTTTCTTGGAGTTGTAAAATGCCCACTCCCCCTCAAATGCATTCTGCTGGATTCCTATGCGGTCTAAAAGAGGCTAAACCGATTCTGCAGACACTCAGAAAAAAAAACCCATGTGAACTAAAACCTGCAAATCAATTTTGCAGCTTGTGGTAATTAGCTCACTCTTCCCGCTTTGTTCATTTTAATTACAAACATTTTAATTGGCAACACAAAAGTTTCTCGCTTCCTCACATCTTGAAAGTTTGTTTACCGTGTTTATGTAAGCAGGTCTATTTCTTTGTGCAAGCATGGTTTTGTGTGTGCGTGCGTGCACTTGTGTGCGCACGCGTGTGCGTGTGTGTAGGCTTATGCTCAATGTTAAGGAAGGGAGTAAATAAATCACCCAGCACAAATGTGAGATATTACCTCGGGGCGAGACAAAAGGACAAAGCAGACACAGCGAACCGCAAAAGGTCAAGGGGAAAGTAGGAGGAGAAGCACGGGGAAAAGGTCGGCTGGCACCACGAAAAATTAGGTGGATGCGAACAAAATAATGTGTCGGATTCAGGGACATCGTGCTCCCGACTGGAGGAGGGACTGGGAAGTGGTTCTAAATGAAAAGAACGAGCTAATCAAGGAGTCGCTGCGCTGAATTTGAATTTTGATGCAAAAAGTCTTGCGAGACGCTGTGGTCTGTTTTTGTTTTTTCAGTTCTTCTCTTCATTTTCTTGTAATTTTCCGAAAAGCCACAATCAGTTTCAAGCAGGCGGGTTTTCAGGTAAGAGAGGATCTCATCAGCAGCCAGTTTCTTTAAATAAACATGAGTCACAGTGAGCTATAGATGGATAATCAAAACAATGTCAAGACAGATCACCACTACACCCACCACGAAGCCACGTTACATAAATGATAATCCAATGGATGCACACAGAGCTCTAATGACATTAAATCATAAACACACCCCGAAATTAATCTATCACCTTCGTGTTATTTCTAACACACACACTCAGACACACACACATGCACGTACACGATTAAAGTGCTAACTCGGAACATGATTTACATCATTATGATTATGACTGTCATAATTACGAGCGCCGTTATCACTCTCATTATTAATAGCAATGACACTATTATTAGCCTGTCTGCTGGGGTGCTACTTAGTCTGCCGGCTAATTACTGTGTCTGACTGTCCAGGCATGGTGTCGGTCCTCGGCTCCAAGGTCAGGGACCTTCTCCTCCCCTCGTCAAGGGGCACTCATACTTACTTAATTCTGCCACTCAGAATCTCTCCTAATCTCGTAAATGATACTGAAAGCTCTAATTCTCTTTTCGCGCAATTTATTAGTGTGTGTTTGTGCTACCGAGACCCGGTAGTGCATTACTGTCACAGCTAATCCAATTAGCGTGGATGTATCTCGCCGGGCCTAAGGGGGGGGACGAGGCGAGGAGGGAAGGGGGAGCAGGTACAGTCGGCGAGGCGTGCGGGAAGATGATGCCCCCCGCTGTGGCGGGAGCGCATTAGGGAGACTCCCTTCCTGTGCAAGGGTGTCTTTTTATCACTGCAGTGATGGCCTGAAAATTAGTATGTGATCACAGGAGAGAAGGCGACAATATGAAGCATTTCGCTCTCTCTCCACCTTTCTCTCTCTATCCCTACCTCTCTCTCTCTCGACTGTGTGTGTGTGACTTTCAGTGTGTGTTACTGCACACGTGTGTGTGTCGATCCTCTATTGTGTGTTTGTATGAGACTGTTTACACAGCTGAGGTGGTGTGATGATGAGGTCCTTATGGAGCCCAATTTCATACACCATAGACCTAAGAGGGTTTTGGTGCCCGTAAGCCCACATTGCCTCGACAAACACACAAAAAACACACTTTGCTTTCATCACACTCACACAGGTCGGGTAGGATCTGGATTTATGGCAGCTTTAACACCCTGAACTACACCAAAATGAAGTCACATTATCTAAAAAAAAAGAAGAAAAAAACACAGTAGACTTTTAGCGAAAAAGTTATTGCCCATCATATAAAATTGCTGCATTCGAGCTTAAACGAGAAAATGAACACACAACAGTTTTAAAACAGCGCTGACATGCAGATCGAGTGGCTGTATATGTGAAGGAGACCTTTAACATGCAAGCAAATCAAGAAACATGCAAACTCTGAAGTGTCTTTATGGGACTCGTCTGCTTCATGAAAATAAATCTATGCGCTGAAACATTTCAACACACGTTTGTAATGAGTATTGGTTTTTAAAGGGTATGATCTAAATTAGGATAAAAAAAACAAAGTGGGGAAAAAAAGCCTCTCCCATGTGCAAAATTAGTCACTGAATCCAGCAGTGGTTGTTTTTAACTCCTTCCTCTGATTGCTCATACAAACAGAGTGTTTGCAGCACTTGTGACACCAATTAGAACTGAAGCTTTAATTAAAGAAGGCAGGAATCATCCACGGGGGACAAAAACAACAGGCCATCTGACATTAAATACAAAAGCATATGTCTCTCATCTCAGTAATTAAGATGTGGCAGCACGCTGGCAAAACAGCACAATGTGCTGTGTGTCTTCTTTTTGAAATAATGCATTTGATACAGAAGAAACATCAGACTGAACGAAACAAGGAGCTTTTAGGCCTGTATTATGAATCAAAAGGGTATTGAATTCAGGCTATTTTTCTGCTCCTATTTTTGAGTTCCACTTCAGTTTTTCTCCTTTTCTCATGAAGTACCTTTTGCTCAAAAAGATGCACTGACAACAGAGTTCACAACACATCACACAAACCCACACACACACACATATTACCACTTGGTTCTCAACTACCCATTTGTCCTCACTAGTCCTCTAATCTTCCATCTTTCATGCAAAAAGAAAGGATAAACACAGCTCTTGAGACAGTGATGAGGCAGACAAGATGATAAGTGATAAAAGAAGAGAATGCATTTCGGCTAAAAACGGGGATCCTTATAAGCTCTTTGCTTTTCACATCCAATTTTATTAATCAGCGCTATTGTCCAGGTCCCATTGTAAACATGGGCACGGGGTGTGAGTGATTCGGTCCATGTGAAAGCATGGGAATTTGTCTTTGTGCTCACACTTGCATTTTTGAAACTGCACTTTTTCTCCTTTCAATTTGGAGTTCATCACAGCTGTCGCACCCTCGCCTGAAACCTTTCAAAGATTAATGCAATTTGTCTGACACCTAAAAACCAAACACTGAAGGGTGAAGCGTGGCACCACTCAATGCTTTTAGAAGAAAACCCAACAGCGAATAGAAGTATTGCTCCCCAATTTGAAAGGGACAACGGTTTCCTTCAATTTCAGGATCATTGTTCCTGGTACACTTGCAAAAAATACTCTTTAACAATGATTGTTTCATTTCAATCAAGTTGAGAAATGTATTTATTTTATTCTAACTGGAAAGTTAGACGTTTCTGATCAGCAATCAGTGGAATAGCACTAAAAAAAGGAGGAATATTGTACTTTTTGAAAGTGAAACAAAATGATAGAGAGAAGCACTCATTTACTGCTGGCTGAGGAAGGATTGATCATGTAAATGACTTTAAAGGTAACTAACGATGCAAGAGATAGAGAGAGAATCTAGTCATCAATTGAGCTCAGATGCATGTTTTTGAACTACGAGAGGAAACAGGATTACTTGGATGAAACCCGTGAATCCACAGGGAGAACATACAAAGCTTGCACAGAAAGCTACTCAGATGCCAATTATCAGTTATTTTCACTATTATTGTTACTACTCAGTTCTGTTTGGCATACTTAAAATTTAAGTTCATGCTTGTTTGTGAAACTGATTTAATTCCTTTATTTGGCACATTCACAATAAATAAATCAAATGTTTACTGATATAAGGAGGGGCTCCATCTACCCCAACTGTATATAAACCAGATAGAAAATGCAGACGAACAAATGACTTAAAGAAAAAGTTACGACTTAACTGCAGAGAGATCTTTGATTCCTCATGAGGATCTCAAACAGACATGGCACTAAATACAGCTTGTTTGAAAGGAATTTAGTAACTTCTAGATCGTTCAGGTTGTCTTTCTGACCAGTTCCATCTTGTGAATAGTTTTTAGCAGGTGAAAATCCTTTTCTAAATTACCGACCATATTTGTAAAATTCTGAGATGAAAATTCCAAATTGCATCCTGAACAATTCTCTGAAGTCTTGGTGAAAGGAGCATAATGACACATCCAGTGTCCTCTTGGAACTGTGAAAGAATGCACCACACACTCCGGCAGATAAAAGCCACAGAAAAAGAGGGGTCAAGCTGTTTCTTGGCAGACAAAAGCTATTTCGAAAATCCATTAGTGACTCAATGCACCATCATTATCACCAGCTGCTTAAGCATACAATATCCTTGCTTTGACTTTTTTTGTCTTCTTGGCATTTTCCTCTGATGTGAGTTTCAAAATACCACATGAATCAGGAAAAGTGGGGTAGGAAAGGGTTCTTTAATGGAAAAAGCGAAGGCGTATTAAAAGCCATTTCTATGCCTCCGCTAAAATGACATGAAGTCCTTCCATTAGCTATTCACGTTGGCTTTGTGGCGGGACATATTGCGGAGCTGCTTGTGGAGTATTATGCAGCTTGGAAACGTCCGTTTCTGGTGCGCTGTAATCAGACTGCCCCAAAAAAGAAAATCGGATTTGACAAGTCTGAAATAAAAGGGCACAAAGAGTCTGAACACGGAGTTACACGATCGGAGATTTCAAAAGAAACAAAAGGAGACACAAAATCAGAGAAAAAACACAAGAATGATTGTGCAGGCACAGACCCACAATGCACAACTATTCTGTATCAAATTCCAGAAATTTTGAAGCATCTCTTTCTTTCCTTTCCTTCTTGCACTACGAACATTCCTGAATGAGTTCGGTGAGTGCAAAGCTCTTCAACTTGTTACAGAAGAAACTACTTCTTTGAGCCACTTCAGAGCCAACTTTGATTCATTTATCCCAATGCCTCTTGCAGCTCTGTTCAGACATACAGCACCGCGATGGTTAGACTGATATTAAGAGATTAACATTTGATATGTGCGGTCAGTCGGTTCAACAATTTGGATGAACTCTGACAACAGCTGAGGAAAACTTTTCTACGCAATGTTTCCGGATGTTTCTGAGCTTAGATAAACAGATCCCAAAGTCATTTCTGTGGCTGCGTAGACACAACAAGAAAGTCATATGTGATATATTCTTGTGCTTAATACATTTGAAACGTTCACCAAAACGTGAGGTTGCACCACCACCCTAAGATGCACCAAGAGGTAAAAGAAGATGGAGGGATTGCACATAAACACACGAGAAAAAGAGGATTTTAAATTCAATTCATTTTGAAGAGGTTCAAAATGTTATGTGAGGTTATAAGAAATGAGAGTAGGGAAAATAGGTCCTTGGTGCCAAAACTGGCAGTTCTCACATTTTTAACTCTTGAACCTTGTGTTTACTCATCAGAAAGCTGGCAGACGTACAGTGTGTACGCTCTTCACATCACTTTTTTTCCCCAGGATTGACTGATAACAGAAGTAAATTCCAAAGCATCATTTCCTTTTGATTCAATGAGGTGACTTTTGTTCTCTTTTAATCTTGCTGACAGAAAAAAGCCCCTTGCTGTTGCTGGAAATGAAGCTGGCAAGAGCTGCATTGTTGGCCAAATAGCCTGGCCAAGAACATCAAACACACTGCCGAGTTGAGTAGTAATTTTATGGTAATTCATCATATCAAAAAGTAATTTGATCTTTTGTTAACAGAATGGAACCGTTCCTGAGTTCAGCTTTAAAGTTCAGGTTTTTTAATATTGTTTTATGAATACAGATTAGTAGAAGTGTCCTTGTGTAATGGCTCACACTGGAGCTGTTTGTTCTGTGTGAGGAGAGGCCTTATTAAAGGTGTGCCAGGCTCCCTCAGGATCAAGTGAGATTGGAGCTGCAAGGGGACCAAGACAAAACACAGCAGATACTGGCGTCTGATTCTCACACATAAAGCCTCCGTATCAAACGTGTGCTCGTACATGCAGGCACACGAGACCCCGTGGCACTGTCTAATCACACGGCCAGTATGTATTTCTGTGTAGCTGTCTCAAAGGGGGCTTTCACGCTGGGCTTACAGTTCCCTGGTGGATGCCAACTCAATGTGTGCCTGTGTCTTGATCATGTCTTGATCACAGCAGCAGGTGCTGTCAGGAAGCCCGATCAAACAGGGCCCAGTATCAAGACGGTACAGCGCAGGTCAGGATACGCTGGAAGAAATAACTGTGCAGTGGGTGTGTGTGTGTGGGGGGGGCATTGAGAGAAGTGCACATAGATAGTGAAGAAGCAAATAGTATCACAAAAAGAGGAGGGAGAGCAGAGGGGATGACGGGAAACACCAAAACACAACACAGGTTATGAATCCAGTACTTCATACTACTCACTCACTCATCATCTCTATGCCTTATATTTAGGGGCTGCGGGGGTCCCAACTGACATGGAAACATTCAGAGCTTTCAGTGGTGTGGCAACAGTGCGAGTAGACTGTGAGTATTCCTCTATGATGGAAAACTTTCCATCTATGTATCTGTTAGGGGGGAAAAAAAAATCTAAGACAGACGTTTTGTTGTGACTTAACAGAAACAACCTGTTTTACCAGCAGACACTTTCTGGCTGTCAAGATTGAACCCTCATATTCGTCAGAATGGTAATTTAGTTCAGCAAAATACACAACTTCCCAGTTACTGTGATGGCGTAAACACACAAATGCATTCTGGTGAAGTCTCCCCCATCGAGGCATCCTGCTATCACAGATTCGCTATAAACACAATCACACACAAACCGGCGTAACCAAACACAACCTCATTTCACTGTCCTGTGACACAAAATGGGATTTCTGTGTTTGAGCAGAGGGGGTCCGATGGCGACGGGGGGACACATCAAGAGGTGAGGGCTTTATAATCGCTGATGCCAGATTGGATGTCAGCTGCGGCATAAGTGACTATCTATCACCAGCGCGGCGCACGTGAAGAGGCCTCTTTATAGGCGGCGAGACTTCAGACAGCACAGAGAAGCCTCCTCCCTCCAGCCCACTCCGCCGCCCCGCAGGTGGGATCGCACACAGAGGACGCCATTCATGCATACATGCACAAGGCGGGTCCACACAACACTCGCCCATACGCTGGTAAACATTTGTGCCCATGTGGTGGCAGAGAGGCGTTTAGAGGCACACACATACGCTCATTTGCACTGCAGCCCTCACACTCCTCCTCCTTCAAACACATCACAGACCGAGCCTTGAGCCTCTTCTTAGCACTCACCACACATCCACAAACATATACACACACACACGCACACTCACAGTTTTTCTTGGCCTCACGCTGCTGCATATCAACTCAGTGTGTTGCAGACATTCACCGCAGCGACATTCCAGCCAACGCTCGTCTGTTCCGATCAATCTCTGGACATGTATTTAAGCAATTAAATGAATAAGTTTGACTCCTAATTCAAGGGATGATGGGCTTTTTTCTTCCTCGCTGTCACATTAGAATACAGATGACACCTTTGGAAAAATTTAATTAGTCTTGCGATGAATGGCAGATCCAGCGTTGATGGATCTGTGCGCGTTCAAGAAAGCAAAAGAAAGAGTGATTGTGGTTCAGAGCGAAGGGAAACAGACACCGCGCTTGTTTTCATCTCTCAGATCCTTTTGCTAAACCATGCATGTAATTTGCCGTACAGCCTCCGTTTGAACATTTGTGTCGCTCTGTGTGTAAGTGTGATTACGTGCTAATGCACAGTCTCTATCTGCAAGTGTCCACGCAGACGATGTGTGCGCGCATGTGTGTGTGCTGTCTCGTAGCGGCGGCAGCAGCAGCAGTGGCAGATGCTAATCTGTGCTGAGAGTCATTATCTGTGTTTCCTGGGCCATTAGACTAATGCTAAGGGATAACACAGGGAAGTGGATGAGACCTGAATCTAACAGGAGCTAATCATCGGGACCACCTCTCACTGTGAGTTCAGCGATGACACTAAATATCCCTCAGAGGCAGGAACCTCAGGCACAGACAATCAGATAATTACAGGAGCCTGGAGTATTTTATTAATAAAATTTCAATAAATTGTCTCAAATATTTGAACTAGCTGAGGTGTGCGTGATTTCATTTGACACTTGAATGGCCTCAGAAGGGCTAATATCCCTTTAGTCGCCATTATTAGTTACAGGGTTTCAGAAAATAACGATGCTCAGCGGTTCCGATATGTAAAGCAAGCTGTTTTGAGAAAAAATACATCATTAGGAATAAAAAGCCTTCCCAAACTGGCTGCTACAAAGAGATACTTCAATACACCTGTTTTTAACTCCCCTATCACCACCAAAGTTCCCCTAGCAACAGCTTTCCCAGAATATTCCCGGCATGTGGTGTTTCTCTTTGCCAGGCATTGGCACTGCACCGCAGCTGTAATCTGCATATCACCTGATCTGACCAATGATTCGCTTCCTGTTTAATCATTCCATTTGACCTAGCAACCACAAGCACCCGGTGAGCTTTTGACTGGCAAACAGTAAAATAGAATACATCCCCAGGACCCCCGAAGATCAAATGTTGAAGAAAGCACTAACGAGGCAGGTTCCTGGACCTCCTCCTTCTTCCTTTTTTTTTTTTAATGAGCCAGTACCCAATGAGAGGTGACCCCGCTGCTTCACACTGCACCAGGACTATTGAATACACCTTCACAGATTCATCAAAGCCAACTCAATATTAAACAGTCATGGGTATGTATTTACCCAGGGTTAATTCACTGTCCTGCCCCCATGAGAAATAAACTAGATTGCATCGCGAAATAAGAAAATGCATGAAGAGGGCGAGCAGACAGGAGGGGTGAATGTGTATCAAGCAATTTACAAGTGATAAAAAGAGAGTGTGTTCATCTCTGTATGTACGGTGTGTGTTTGTGGCCGTGTCGGCCTCCGAACAAAAACCCGAACAGCTGAGGAAACTGCACGGCAGCCTTTTGTCATCCCTGCGTATCCGGGCTGTGGCTGCATTTCAAAGCCACCCCGGCTGACTGAGGCCTGGCCACACAGAAGGCGAGGGGTGGGGTGCGAGCGATTGAAGGGATGCTGAAGAAAAAAAAAAATACAAAAAGCCCCACATGCACACGCATGCGAAGAGGCAAGTTCTACCCAACTGCAGGAAGCAGTTGCGGGCTCCAGCGCAGAGCCCGGCTACAAAGAGACCCCACTGAGGCCGGGCAGACAAACAGAGGTGGCCTTGGGCCGACAGAGATGATTGAACCGAGCAACTGGCGAGGGACAGAAACTTCAAACACGCTCCAGGATGAGAAGATAAAAAGAAAAGGGAAAGAGGGATGAGAATGAGGAGAAGCATAAGCAGGAGGCTACAACTCCTGCTTAGCATACAAGTCTCTTCATTAGACCTTGCCGAAGAGACTGAAACTCAGAAATGGACGGAGGGAAGGAGGAGCTAGAGGAGGACAGAGATGAGGAAAGAAGACAGGCGATCGCTGGATGGGGTGGAGAGGGCCCCCATTAGGAAGGTTCGTCACCTTTTGGCCTGCCTGGATCCCCTCATCTCCATAATAGGCTGACCCCCCGTGTTTCGGGCTCATTAGAAAGGCAGACAGCAGGGCCGGGCAGACACACGCCTGTCACCTCTCAGCTCCCACCGGAGACCTTGATGAGGCACAGATAAAAGAAAGATGAATGGAGAGACAGTTTGGGAGAAAGGGAAGGATGAGATGGACGGTCGGACCCCAGGTTTGATCGGGAAAAGAGGAGGAAACTAAAGGAGCCAAGTCGTTTCTTTTTTACTCGTCAGAGCAACAGTGAGGAAGGAGAGAGGGAACAGAAAGAGAGAGGCTGTGTGGAAATAAATCTGCCTAGAAACAGCTACTTGATAGGAGAAGGGTGCACGGAGGAGAACCGTCTTCTGCCATTTGCCATTGTGAGACGCGCACACAACATCAGCCTGTAAATAACACAATGCTACAAGAGCTGAAAATCCTACATGTAGCTGTCAGCAGCACTCAAGGGCAGAGATTTGACAAAATTATTATCATCATCATCATGATTTGTCTGCTCTCTGCTGCTTTTGGAGTTTGGTGTGCACAGCTGGTTCTGTCTGAGTCATCCTATTGTCCAGCTGTCAAAATCTATAAGTGCAAACATTTGAACATTTACATTTGACTGACAGCAAGTGCTCAAAGAAATTAAATCTGGCCGTGAAAAATGAGCAGTTTGCAGACCCCACTTTCACTCTTCAATGTGGCCGAAAGCACTCTGGAAGGGACTTTCCAATTGTTTTTTATTCTCCAGTACACAAACCAAAACTCACATGCTATCATGTGTGACGCAAAACCACTGAACAGACAACATTTAAAGTGTTCAAAGAGGGGTTGCATACAAGTGCCCCTCTGAATACATCTGTATCATGCTGCGTGAACAGCGAAGGGGTTGAATTTACAAGAAATCAAAAGAGATGGTGAATTAATTAAATAAATCACTTGGATTTGCATCTTAAGTGTGGAAAAGAACAGCTCCTAAAGCAGTAAAGCCCTTTAAAAGCCAGACTAACTCCAAAATAAAAGCATGACGCTGCACGCAGCCGGCTGACTGACAGGCAGCGTGGCCGCTCAGGACACTGATGGTTTTTTTTTGGTGCTCTCCCAGGGGAACCCTTGTTTTATTACGCGCTGCCCCTGCTATTGATTATCCAGGCGTCCCCATGCCAGACTCCCACCGGACCAGACCCCAGGGTCGCGGCGGAGCAAGGTGAAGGGTGACGAGGTTGCCGACCTCGCCCAGACCTTTTTTCGCTGTTGGATGGCGATCCGTTACCTCACAGCTGATTGACCGGCGGGTTAAGTCGATGCTGTGTCTCCCCCGCAGGGAAATCACGGCTGATAAAAATCGCAACCGTCTCAGACGGAGCGAAATCACAAATGATTGATCCTGCAAGAACAACATTAGTAACCTGATAAAACACTTCACAAATACTATGCAGCCGTGACTCTCGCGTCATCTGAAAGTCACCTCACATGGCAGGTGGGAACTGCCTCACTCGTCGCTCCGTTTGTCTCTAAAGCTTGTTTACATGTCTAAACCGTCTCACTTGTTTCACCATTTTTTGTCTCATTAAAATCTTTAAGCCTCCTCTTCTGCATCCCTTCAATATCCAGTCATCCCTTCCTCCCCAGTCTCCTCCTGAGTACGACAGTGTTTCCTCACATGGTAAGTTGTCTTTGGACTGAGCAGAGACTGACCTCCTCTCCTCCTGCTGATCTGTGAATTGACGCTCACCCATGACATTTCAGTTACCAAACATGTCGTAGAGGTTAAATGGGCCTGAAAAATCCCTAATCTAAACAGAGTTGCACACAAAGGCAGGATTATTTCATAACCTTATTTGGATCCTAGTTTTGTTGAATTGATGATTAAATGATGACACATCTAAGCTCTCTCCTGCAATCCATCCCTGATATACCACTAATCTGCTATGGAAAAGTGATGACGCATCAAAGGAACAATACCTCCCCTCGGTTGATGTTCCCTACCTGAACAATGAGGAACTATTTTAATTAAAATATCCAGCTGTGGACAAAAGGCCTGAAATACAACATCAGTTCAAAGTGACGATGGCTTCAAAGAATGTTTCTTGAGAATGTTTACAAAGAGCTACTTATGGTCTCACTGGTATCACTTGACATGATTTGACATTTCAATACAGTTAAAAGGACTCAAAGCAATACGCAGAGTTTGAAAATACCATAATAAGCTATCAAGTAGCATTTACATGTTTATGCGTCTCAGCAGGAAGCGCAGTAATGCAGCAATGATTCAAGCAGATACTTACAGGACACGTATGACAAAGTCCAATTCGGCCAATCACTGCAATTTTATATGACTCCATCCTGTCGCAATATAATTATATTACAATGAGCATACTTTACTTCAAACTCTATAATTCCTAAGTACTATTTAATTGCAGGATTTTACCAGCAGCCAGGAGGTTTTATGGTGTGTCTTTAGTCCTTTACTCCAGTGAATGATATGAATAATTCTTCTGCCACAGGTGACACAGCAGTGATGGATGTGAAGTGGAAGAGGCCAAAACGGGAGCGACTGAATCTCTGCTCAGTTTATTCTTCCTCACTGTACAAATAAAGCAAATCCAGCCTTTTGTTACTGACTCAAAACATTACATCTTATGTTAGGATGTGTTTGTGGATAAACTGATTCAGTTGAACAACATTAACAAATGACTCATGTCAGTCATCCGGACTATCCGGATGCAGTGTTGGACTTCCTGTGTGGCTCCTTTAACCTGGTTGGTGTTTTGGCTAACTGAAATGCAAAGTGGAGTCAAACCAAGAACAAAATAGAGAAAATAAGAGGACTGGAAGCATCCTGCTTTCCACCCCGTCCACTCCGTTTAATTTTACTCCCGTCCCAACAACACGATGAATAGCACGATTGGTTCT
>JAUESF010000074.1:4181587-4192339 GCA_032274765.1 Malacoctenus tetranemus | reverse complement strand
AAAAACCCCCCCCCCCCCCCCCCCCCCCCCCCGCAAGCCTGGCGACACACATGGGGACGAACCAGATATGATCACAATGGCTCCTCTGTCTCAGCGCTGAAGTGATGGTGAGGTTTCTTTGATTTCTTTACAGCCTTCATTAGCCTGTAGCCCGATGTCTTTATCTGCTTATTCCAGCACTTGAAGCTTCTTTATGTTACTACTGAAGTGAATGACCTATTATACTGTATTTAGCAAACATCATATCACACCAAATAGAGAATTCTGGATGTTTTTCTGCATCATTTTAGTCACAATGTTCAACATTACAAATGTGTTCATTTGAGGCAAATGTTATTGGAGGAGCCACAATGACCACGAAGTGCATCACAATGTAAAATTGTTTGTCTTTGACATATAAGTGTAAAAGAGCTGCCAACACTCATCAAGAGTGAAACTCACAATCTTAACTCCAAGATCACACCAAACATTCTGGGTCCATTTTCATCTTCATTACTTTTACACTGAATTTATTTCTGAATTGTCTCAAACAAACATATATTTTTTGCATTCACTGAATTTTTGTGGGGAACTCACAACAGAAAATCATTAAAATCCTCTCACAAAACTCAAGAGTTATTTTTGTACATGTGAAAACTCACAACCATAAAGAGGAAATCGATGTCGACCTTCAGTCTGGTTTCTGTCTAAAGAATTTGCATTTTATTTTGGTGAATTCAGTCTCAGCAGAAATAGAACAAGTGGGTCTTTCTCCGTAATTTTTAAATGTACTGACTGTCTGAGTTGACTGAGAAATGTCCTTAACACTGGGCAAATGAATCTGAATCGAATCGTTTGACCTCTCTTGACCCCAGTCTCCAAAAACGTCGTACTGGCTCACCACAGATCTGCTAACCATTGTGTTTCACCATGCAGGGATGTGTGGTCAGAGCTGTTTTCACGCTGACCTTCTTGACAAACATCCTGACGTATCTCGCTCACCGTGAAGCTCACATCAAAGCGGCAGAAGGGTTATTGGGGGAGGAAGCTGACCAACTTGGATCACATGACCCCCCCGAGAGAGGAAAACGCTGTGCAGTGAGGTCACACTGAAAGGGAAACAATCACAGCGACAGAACAAGGAAGGAAACCCCCGGCAAAGCTGGACGTGTGTTTGTGTGCACGCAAATGACGTGTGATGCCATTTCCTCGTGGAAAAACTGAATGGTCAGGAAAGCTGATTTAACTCATTAGGACCCAGAGCAACACGTAGACGGATCTCCCTCCCACGTACACCAGGAGAAACACCAAGGAGCTGTAACTGATGAAAGTGCTGAAAACCTGCTGATGGAGGTGAAATCTTAACAAACATTATAAATCTTGAAACAGAAGCACACAAATGCTGGAAAATATGAGAGTTCAAGACCATTACCATTGTATAGTGCTCAGTTTAACTCATCTGACAGCCAATCAGGAATGTTAGATGACCTAAGTGTGTGCTATAGACAGCGAATAAAGCCCTTGGATAAATCCTGTGACTAAGAAGCAGGTATATTACTGTAATTTCAAACGTGTGACTGCAGGGCAACGAGACTAAAGCCATTCTGCTGCTACTTTGATGTCTTCTTGCTGCAATTCCCCTGAACATGAGTTAGAGCAGAGCAGGGTGGGCCCAGTCCCAGCCGCTGGGCCCTGCAGGCAGGTCACCCTTCATTAAGACCCCTATTAGGGCCTCTATCCCAGCGGACAAATAAGTGGCTACAAGTCCCATAATGTTGAGGGGAAACTGTGTCAAACTCTCGGTGCAGACACAGTGAGGAGATTTATGGCCACATGCAGTAAAAACACCATAGGTAGGACATGACATACTGCAGCACAGGCACACCAGCGCAGACACTGAGACATTGTTCAAAATCTGACTACGAAACATCCAGCGAATGATGAAGGGCACCACTTCATCTTAATGCCTGTACAAACCAGGACTATGTGACTTCAAATGGCCAAAATCAACAGTGAAATACACCCTTAATGTGTTTCTTCATGAAGGTTTTTTATCGCAATACTTTGGTTGCAGAAGCTTTTTTACTGTGTTTTAAAGGGAGCAGCTATTTTTTTTTATTTCACATGAATAAGCGGATGCTTGAAATGAATCCCATTGAGCAGCAGGAACTATAATACACTTTTTAACCAACTCTCATACAAAAAGGGAAACAATTATGTTTTTATCAAACCAGTACAAAATGATCTGCACTCATGTTGCAACTTTATGGTGCTTTCTCAATAATTGTAAAAATCTTTTACACTTTGAGCAAAATATGTCAAATCAGTTGAACAGTTGGTAATACCAAATATTGATCATTTGATTTTCCACGTGCTGGTGAGAGGACTGGGTGAGTTTTCAAATTCAAAGTCATGACGGGTCAAGCCAGGTGGCGTCATCAGTCCGTGGATTCATCTACTCCTGCAGGGCCGAGTGCTCCTTCCACTTTTTCATAAAGGGTTTATCGCGAATACAAGACTAATTACTATTTAACTATCTTGCTTGTTGTTTTTTTTCTGCGGTTCACAAAGTTCATGTGAAACCACTGAGGCTCCAATAAACTATTAGGAAGAGACGTGGATTACCACAACTACAGACAGACAGTCTGGTGTTGCTGCAGACCGACAAGCCTCCAAGGACACGTTTACTTGTGTTACTGACAGATATGCAGGCATCAGATTCATCAGACGCACTGCTTCTGTTCCTGGCTTTTTTCTTGTTAAAGAGATCTGATTCTTGACTCAGTCTGTAGAGAACAGTGCGTGTGCATGTGTGTGTGCAAAATGAGGTTCTATTGTGGTCCAAATGAGCCCACATCAGAACAAATCTAATTTAATCTGGAAAAATTGGCTTTCTCTTTGTATTTTTTTTAACATCCCAGAGGGAAAAGTTGCTGTTTTGTTGTCACTTGAGAAAATATAATTCAGTTTTATTTGAGCTTAAAGGAAGTTTCTCACACTAGTTTTACAGCATTGCCATGCCAACCGGTTGAGCCACCACTAAAACACCAACACAAGCTGATGAATGAAATGACCGGACCAGCAACACTCCAGTAAACATTGTGTTCAAAAGAGACAAACTGGAGCAGTTGGTCAGGGAACATGCAACTTGCACCGGAGGACGTCCAACCGAACAGCAGCCAAAGAGACGAAGCTGCAATCAAAGGGCCGCATAGTAGAAACAGATGAGAGCAGAAACTATTTTCACAATGTCTTGATGAATGTAGAACCATTTTTCAAAAACTTAAGCATTTACTAAAAAAAGGGAAACTGGTGAGGCGAGCCAAGGTCACACGGACGCCAAACACAACAATGTCGTGATGACTCACTTCAGTATGTTTTTTTAAGCATTCCCAGGTTGCTAGATGTTGTAGAGATAATTTGTTGGCAAAAAAACTAAATAATGTTGTCACTTCTGCCTTTTGTCAGATAATTGGGGGATGTCTTGTGTTATTAATGCACTCAGGAAATACACTGTGAGATCAGAGAAGCAGCAACACCTACAGCTTTGCTCATTTGCACAAAAATGTCTATTTTGAGTCCATGATGAAAGGAAACACAAGCAGACAGACTTACTGTCAGGATTTGGGGATTTGCGTCCATGGCTGGGTGAGGAGCAGCGGAAGGTGGTGACGATGGTGTTGTGATGAGGGTTGGGGTGGTGCGGGTGGTGCACCGCCGTGTGGTGGCCGTTGTTCTCCGGGGGGGCTCTGGATATGGTGATGTCAGGCTTGCGGATGTCTGCAGGACTGGGCGGCTCGAACTTCCGGGCGTGATTCTGCTCTGCGGTTCGGCTGGTCCCGTTGTTGTTCATGTTGCCCTCGTTGCGGCGGGTCACTGGGGAGTCGGTGGGCGTCTTAGCAAAAGTCACCTCCCTCTTGTGGCTCATCTCGGGGGTTTTGGAGTGTCCCAGGACTTCGGGGCGCTTCAGGGCGCTGTTGCTCACGAAGCGCATGGAGGCGGGGCTGGTGATGTTATCCACCTGCTTGCTGGAAGACGAGATGTCGATGGAGAGTTCGGAGCGCCGCGACACGGGCTCCGGGGTCTTGGAGCCCCCGCCGCCCATGATGGAGCGGGGCTGGGTGAAGTTGAGGTTGTTGTTGTTGGTGGCCTGGGCGGCCGTGCCCAGGTCGCGGTAGTAGATGCTGGTTGGAGACATGGCGTTGCGGTGCGGGGAGCTGGTGGTCCGACGGGAGCCGGGGGAGGTGTGCGATGAAGTGTCAACATCTTCCACCTCGAACGACCTCTTCAGGGCTGCAGGGACGGAGCAGAGAAAACTGTGGTATTAATACTTTTTCATGATTACTATTCGTTTCAAATACATGAACAACAGAGAAGCAACATATATAGACCCACCAGGACATAATGGTGATGGAAATTCAAAACATATTTGATATTTTGGTGCTTTTTTATTCGATTCTGTAGTCTTATATTGTTTAATTCTCAGAAAAGACAATAAGTGACTGTCAAGGTTTTACATAGTGATTATCTGCCGTTATACACAAAAAGTCAATTTATGATCGCAAAGAAAAAGATTACACAGGTTAAAGGAGATCCACTTCGCATTGACATTCTTGAATCATACTTGAAGAGTCTGTGTTAGTCAGAGTGATGCATCATTGCTTCCTCATCAAGAACAACATTTTACTGCAGGCTGAAGTTTCATCGACTTCATTAAATAAGCAAGTAAAACTGAGGAGGTGAGCTCCAATGGTAGAAGAGAAGAAAAAAAAAGGTCTGAACTCATGTGGTCACATGGAGTAGCATTACTCATCCTCTTTAAATGTACTCAGTTACATTCAACCACCCCAATAAACACAACAAAATACAAAGGAGCACAATGACTTGCTGTAGAAAAAAAAGTCCATCTTTCCCTCATAAACATTTATGGGTCAAGACCGGCTTTTATAGGAAGGAGGAACGAAATCATAAAAGATTAATCAAAAGGGTCACACAAATTAATCAAGCAGTATAAAAAGTTAATCCTTGTTTCTTGCAAAACAATACGACCAAGAGTTTCCAAGTAGCGCCTGCGGTCTGAGGCTGAACGAGTGGAAGCAACTTCTGAGGAAACGGTCTGCACCAGTAACTGAACCCCAGCGATCTGATCCCATTACATCCTCGGTCACCAGCGCTCCAGTCTTCGCGAGTGAACATCATGTTTAGGCTAAATTATGCATTGTTTTGTCACAGTTTGGATGCTGTGCGAGCAGCGTGCTGCAGTATAAAGTCCCGGGGTTTCACACGCAGCTACTGGAAGCACATCACAACATATTACGAAGCACGCAAACATCACTCAGCGCAAAGCACTTTGCCGGAAAGACTCCCCCGATTTCTCTGCGCAGCATCAGCACTTTGATGGGGCCACATCATTCCTCAAGCTTAGTTGTTACGTTACAAAATAACTGCACTGTCCGACATGGAGAAATTGAGGGTTGGAGCCCCCCCCCTCCCTTTTCACAACCCCCCCTGGGATGAGCGCACTGGCTGAAAGTCAAGTTGAATTTGACTCCCATCGTGAAGTTGCTGTGCCGAGCCAGTGGCCAGGAGCTGCCATCGTAATGACACCCTAGTTAGACTAGTCCGCTCACGCACACCCTTGAGAACATCTCCACTTTCCTTCAGTCCCCAACGCAGTGCTGATTATTTGATCTGTCTGTGGCTTGTGGCGAGCCCACGTGTTCCTGTGTTTTCAAGCAGCTATTTGTAGTTTTGTAGAAAATGCTCGTAAAAGACGAGTGAGCGTGTGTGACGGGAATGTATACGTGTTTATTTTTAAGCAGTTGCGCCCACAGGGAGGGGACCATGCCCCAAGCCCCAGAGCTCTCTGTGTGAAGTGAAAAGCCTGTTAGGGGATGAGGAGCTTGACACAATCAGATCAGAGCTGTCTCACACACTCACACACATGCACGCACGCACGCACAGACACACACACACACGGCTGATCTAATTTACTCCCATAAGATCCCTTTCAGATTGCTCTTGCCAGCTCGGTGGGCAGTTTATACAATTTGCTCCTTGACATGAAGTTTGACTGTACACAATGCTTTGTTCTCTTTCTTTATGTTACTGGGACACACCAAGGACATGGAATAAAGGTATCTTGGCACTCGTTGTGCAACAAGTCTTTCTGAATCCCCACATGTCCCTGTGTCCTTGTGTCCACACTTGAAGTTGTCCTCAGTGTTTGGTTTTCTCTCAAAGTGACTGTTTTTATAAGAATACAGCACATTCGTGGGAATCTGCATTCGCTTCAGTGAGATGTAATCCATCCTAATTAAGTGTGAAAATTATAGCTCGCTTTTAAATAACCACGAAAAAGGTCCAAGCACTAAAAACGGGGAAACGACCATGGCTGTTAAGCCCTTTAAGAGTTATTGTCACAGGTTTTTTTCTGTGTTATTTTCCACACTCAAGTTCTGATGAGAAAAAAGCTTAATCTTTAGGCATGCACCATAAAAAAGTCCGTCTTTGACAGATTGAATTGCAACAGAAAGCAAATTAATAAACCCGAAATTTGCATGTGATGTATAAACAACCATTTACGCTGAAACATATCCTCCATCCTCCTTCCTGCCTGCCGCTATGAGACACAAGCCGTGGCTACTTTCAACCAGAGAATAAATCAGTCAGCCAAAATCCTCTTGCAGATTTCATAAGAAGCCGACAGGTTGTGATAAAAGCTGTACTGTTTTGACGGACTTAAGAGCCAAAACACTTGAAAACCTCGTGCGCTGTGTCTCCTCCTCACACCTCCTGTAGATTCCTCTTAGAATCGGGAGAGGCTGGAAAAATTGGACAACAAAGCTGAAAGGCCGTCTGAGTCCATCCACATGAAATATTCTGGCAAAACAGGAGTGATGAACCACGATATTTTGCCGGTGACCTGTTAAGTGATTGGAGATCAGTATTTTTCTGTTCTTCGGTGCTCTGTGATTATACGCCTCGCAGGCGCGGGACTAAAGCGAAAGACTTGAGTGCTTTGCTCTCAGGTTGTTTGTATTTACACTGCGTGCAGCCGAGTGTGCATGATTTGAGAGCGGGAGCAAGTCTTTCTGTGCTTTAATTTCAGAGAGAGAAAAATGTTTTTCATGGCTTTCCTGACTTAAACGATTGGGCGACGCTTTTTTAAAACGAGTTAGGCTTTTTTTAATGTGGTCAGTGGCAGCTCATTTTCTTAAAAACAGGGAATGAGGCTTATTATTTGCATGAATATTGTACGCGCAGTATTTTGGGGCATTGGGACCGGTACTTGTGCAGGACTGACAGATGGATGAAGGAGTACTGCTCCCAGTGAACCAGCATTCCCAGACTATGAGCTCGAAATAAGAGGTCCAGTAGACCTCAGAGGAACCTCATTAACGGCAGCGAGGAGTCTCATCTCCCCACGTCCCCCCCCCCTCCCCCACCACCACCACCTCTCACTGCACAACAGTCCTGCATCTCACAGCCTCTCCTGGGGGACCATAACGCAGCACTGACAATATAGCTCAAGTTTACTGGCACTAAAAAACACAGAGATGGAGGCAGCTGTTGGCGGCAATTTGTCCTAATGCAGCCCAGGTGTGTGTGGGGGGGGTCATGCTGCTTCTTTATCACCGGTGTCATCACTTAGCTCTCAAGGACGTCCAAACCAGCAAACACAAACATTCAGTATCATTCCAGCAGCCCAGATGCACTAATGAGGGGACAGTCGGGGGTTCGAGGGAGGGAAGCAAACAGAACTGGAGGCGAGAGAAGAAAAAGGAAAGCAGAGATAAAGAGGCAGAAAGGTTACAGGGCGGAGAACACGGAGGGCAAAACAGGTCAAGAGAGGCTTTTGTATGCCTGATATTAGTCGAGACTGACAGCTGCCCACAGACATTTTGTGTGGCAAAGGTCAACTGAGTTATTTCAAGGTTTAAATTCAAATTAAGCTCCAGTAGGACCACAGGTCAAAAGTTGAAATCAGCTGCATTTTTTAATTAGAAATAAAAAAGTTTGTATTTCATGTTTTGATGCAGTAAAATGTATTAATGAAGTCGATAAACAAACAAAAGGCTGTTGGTTGTTTGTACAGGTGCAACAACAAAGCTGCTAACATGACAGAAAAATTAAAACACAATGAGATTTTTTTTTATAGTCAGTCATTGTAAATTGACCTTCTCACACTGTCAGGCCTTATTTTGTAATAGACCAAAGACAGTTACTGAGCAACAGCAGCAACAAATAAAATTAAACATCTGAAATCTCGACAATATCACTACTACAACAGCAGGTTCGATCAATCTGCTACAGTGTCTCTGAAATTTTTGGGAGGGGGGGGCTTTAGGCCTTTTTTGTGAACTCCAACCCATAAAACACAGATGTGCTTCTGATGGGACACTTTGATAAGCAAACGGCTCTTGCAGCAAATTAACACCATTAATGTGGTCAGATTTCTTGCGCCATAAATGACAGATAAACTGGAGAGTGGAGGCCTCTGTGGAATAAAACCCTTTGTTCTGTTTTCCTCTGAAGAAAATAAAGGATCAAACATAATCAAAAATGGGTCCGTTCTATTTGGCCGCTCGCAAAATTTTAATCATTATAATCAATCTGACAAGCGTAAGAATTATAAATCTCGGGGAGGAACATTTGCTTATAAAAACACTGTATATTGTTAAAATACTTTGCCAGCACTTTAATTATTAAAGGATGTATTCCACTGTACATAACCTTGAACTCATAATTGGGTTTTGTAAATCAAGCCTCAGGCAATCAGTCAAGAGATCGAGGCAGTTAGTCTCTGTCAAACACTGGTTATATAAAACCACTTTATACACAGTGGACGCCGTCTGATGTCAGTGGCCGCAGAATACAACTCGATGCGGTCAGACGAGGAAAAGCATGAGCAAACCCCTCCACTGACAACACAAGGCCAAACACCCGGCGGTGGGATTTCGAGCGTGAGGATACTGCCTGGTAAGACAAAACCTTCATGGTACGCTGCCAAACACACACTTCCTCACGCTGCCCACTGACGGTGTTGAGTTTGTTAATCCTGACCAGCAGCAGCACGGTGGCAGCGGCGGCTGCTCACTGTATCAGATTCACCAAAAGGCTCGATACAAAACAAAAGGTCCAACAGAAAAATCAGGAAAGAGGACAGGACGGATTTGTGCAGGATTGAGATAAGAGATGTTTAATTTTGTAGTATAAAGTTGGACTTTTGAGGAGAATCTGAACTCTAATCAGAAGACGCACACAACTTAATGCAAGTAGGAGGGGTTGTATCCTTACTTGTAACAGATAAATGTCTGGAAATGCTGTTCTCATGCCATCACTCTGAACATGAACAATATAACTTTTCTCACTCAAGCAACAACAATGCAGAGCTGTCATCGGGCTCGTTTACATGAACAAAATAGTTAGAGCTGGGAATAACATTAAACATGGTGAATACTGAAGTGCAAGAAGCTATCCTGACAACAAAACTGCGTGGCTTCAAAGCCCCCTCGCCCCACGAAACCTGACCTGAAGGGGGCGGGACTTTTATTACTTCCACTCTGTAACGCAGAAAACTGCTCGTTATCCCAAAGTCTGAGGCAACTGTAACGCAGCGTGAATCTCAGGGATCAGCCTCCCGACTATCTCCCACGGAAACAAACCGACTCAAATTAGTGACCAGAAGAGGGATGAAAGGAGCAGCTGGACTCCACTCACACCTGCTCTTGTTTGGACACTATCACAGAAAATGGAAATCTGGGGAGAGAAAGCTGAAGTCAACGTGGCCTGAGGCGACGAGAATAAACATGTGATTAATTGGAGCTTGGTGAACTCGAAGCAGAAATGATAATATTCAGACTAAGCAGATTCTACAGTATGAATCACACTTGAAAAAAAAAAGGCATGTCTCAGCATTAAAAAAGGGAACATCTTTTCTCAGAAAGGCAGCCCACTGAGCCTGCAAGTAAAACTACTGAGAGGCACATCATGATGCCGTTTGTCAGCTCTTCCTGCAGCCCTTTAAACTGGCTCAGACTGATCTCGGCACAGCCTCACATGCCACCTGTGCTCTTACATCTGTCTTCGTATGAACAAGACCTTGGAGAACTGTAAAGTAAGTGTTGTATTTACACATAATCCACTTAGGCCTACTCATTAACACACTGGCCTCTCTGACAGTTTCAGAAAATGCCACATGTGCAGGAACTCCACATGTGAAGTTTTTCTCTCCAGGTCCGAATGACACATCAGAACGCCGACGAGGGATGTTCATGCAGAAAATCGGTTCAAATGGTTCGGCTGAGTTCAGGTTGGCAAAGACCGGAGTCCACGCACAAATCTACAAATCCTCTGTGAATACACAAATAAAGGCTTTTTTCTAGTTTCATCCTCGGGTGACCCGTGAGTTTTGGTTCACCGGAGACATTTTCTAACTATTAAAAAATCATAACATTGTTTTAGTGTGTAATTTCCACGGTCTTTTTCATCATCCATTATCCACAATGGCCCCCCCCCACCGAACATGCACACACACACATGCTCTCACAACCTCTATTCCAAGTAGAATTACCACATCTTCAAGGTGCTTAAAAACCAAATTGCCTCTTTCCTCTTTGTTCCCATTTCCTGCTCAGTGTGAGATACGATGCAGTGCAATGTAGTGGAAATCTAATCGTCTGGGATAAAATCAGACTTTAGTCAGCTGAGTGTTTTCAGCGCATCTCTCTGGGCTGTCGTTCCCTCACTGAATGGAAAAGACGAAGATGG
>JAUESF010000074.1:4155743-4172808 GCA_032274765.1 Malacoctenus tetranemus | reverse complement strand
CACACACACACACACACACACACACACACACACACACACACACACACACACACACACACACACACACACAAAGCAGTCCTAGGGCTGTTTCTGACATCTGCAGTAGAAGTGAGGCAGAGAGCAGAGCTGGCCTTTTAGCCATACTCAAGTGAAGGTGCGATGGACGAATCAGAGCACATTTTGTCAGGGTTATAATGTGTGATATGGCATTCTCTTTCCTTTTGAAATAAAAGTGCTTGTAATCTTTGAATGAAATGCAGCTTTCTTAACAGTGCTGCACAAAGTCATACAATTAAAAAAAAACAAGGTATGAAAAAGAGCAGTTGAGAGACGACTTTTAAACAGACGGCTGCAGCAATGTGTGATTGGATTCCAGATACAGAGCAGCAGATGCATTTGAAGAACTGGTCAGAAATGCTATCTTGATTTTTCCAGCACAAACTTGTTTAAGCTTCAAACTAATCTGAGTCACTTGCGTTCCACAGACAACAAACTTACAGTAGGTTTACAAATTGACATTAATATATTGACACGTTAAAGTTTCTGTTCTGCTAAATCAGTTTCAAATGAGTCCATTTTCAGCTCAGCAAATTGTGATTTTATTGCACTGTTGTGATCAGCGTTCGTGCAGAAACTTCGTGTCTTCAAAATAAAATCTTTAATCACATTAGATAGCAAAAGCTGATTAAAAATGAACCCACTGTTGTTAAAGCCAAATGGAAAGCAGGATGTCATGACAAAAGTGCAGTATTTAAAAATAGAGGCATGTCGTTTTGTTTGGCCTTCGGCTCTTTTTTGCCCCGTGATCATTTTCCAGACTTAAAAAGCTGCAGTTAATCACAGGGTCAGAAAAAAACACATGAAACACACAACATGTGCTTATGCATTTGTTGACTCACTCCCGTTCACGTAAACACGCAAACAGGAAACATAAAGTGAACGCACACAAATTCAAACATGCTGCCGGATGAAATGTGTTTGTGTTCCTGTGGTGTTGCTACTGTTCAAGCCCAAGTTGCTTTAAATCCTCGTGGATTTTATGGGAACTCTGTTGCAGAACTAGTACAAATTTGGTACGAAAAATAAAGCAAGAAAATATTAATGGGGTCACGACAACTCATTAGAGAAATATTTAATCTTTTTGGAACTTCTTTATGTTTTGCAGCAATTTATCACTCCTACAGGTCACTCCAATGATACTGTCAGTATTATTGAGTATTGAATATTTAAAAATGATTGCCAAGATGATCCTGAATGGAAAAAAAAATTGTGTCAAAATCCACATGTCTACAACAATTTGGTTGTTGTTCTAAATGTGTGTACGTAGTTGCACATCAGTGCCTTCACTTAACATTCACATTTTATGGTAATTTTATGGACCAAAAATGACTCTGTAAAAGAAGTAATTGACATAAACGGAATTGACTGACTGGGAGGGCCTCCCTCGCTCATACCTTTCATCACCTCTCCACTCCATCATCCAAACCTGCTGGCAAGATACAGCCAGACACTCTCACCAAGCACATGCACCAACCCAGAGCAAGTCTGGCACACACAAACACGCGCAGACTTCAGGGGTCATTTGAGCAGATTCCTCCTGACTGTCAGTACGTACGATGAGCACAAACAAAAAAAACACACAGAAACAGCGCCTGTGTGTGTATGTGAGTTCCCCCCCCCACACACACACAGCAAACACGTAGCCTATATTTGCACCCGATGAGGCAGATGGTCATGAGGCACAGACAGACACGTGCGCACGTTCACTCATGCGAGACAAACTCAAGCCGTTCGCCCCGCCCAAATCAAAACAGTGTATCACACATTGACTAAGAGTGGATGGTGAGCCTTGGGGTGCACATTAATGTAAGCCGTCACTTCCGAGCACGACCTATGGCCAACGCGTGACTCAAACATGCTAAATTTAGTTATATAACAGTCGGGCAAAAAGCTCACCAGCATGCCAGCCAACACTAAAGGGATGCCTGGAGGGCAGCGATGCACAATGAAGGAGAAAGAACAGTGAGAAGAAGATAAAAGATAAAACGAGAGGAGGAGGAGAGTGCACGGAAAGTGGCAAAGGAGGTAAATGGAGGGGAAGACGAGAGGAGAAAAGGTGAGGGTTGAAAGCTTCTGGTGTCTTCCCGGGTAAAAAGCACACGTGAAAAGGATCTACACGCTCACTAGTGAAAAGGAAATGTTGACAGAGTATAAAGCATCACAATAACGCGAGTATGGTCTTTTCTGTCTGCACTACAAGAAGACAGAATAAAACTTTTAGATCATCGTTAAAATGAGGGTTTTTTGTACTAATAGCAAAGCCTTCAATACTGGAAATATGTGGTATATTATATACAAACACATAGTTTCTATTCTAAATCAATTTTTTTACATTTCTTTATGAAGTAGGAAAAGAATCCGAAGAATCGCAATAATAAAATGCTGATTTGCCTTCCTGTCGATCCCTCGTGCAAGCTCGATAACATTCACAATGAAATTAGTGAGAGCCAGTTCTGAGCAATGAAAGCTTCCATTGAAAGGCCCAAAAGCCAAAGAATACATGACATTTCTTTCGACTCTCCTATTGGAGTTACCAGAGACGAGCTCAAACTAACCCGTCGCGGTTTTAATGACCCTCACACTCATTGTCAGCCAGATGTGTAGATTCGTTTTGAAGCACCATTTGGATTCCAGATGACCCCCCCTCACGCGCCACATAACACAGACTGACTCACTTATGCAGATAAATACACGCTTATTAGTCACAGTAGAGAGTAAACATACACCTTTATGGTATTCATACGAATTCAGTCGTATGTTTGGAGAGAAAAAAACCCACAGCGTTCTGCTTCCAAGTCACCTCAAAAATCCTCAAACACAGCCGAGATTCAAGAATCCCGTCAGCGCAGAGGAGGTGGTGGAGAGGGAAAAAGAGAAAACAGTGTGATGTGGTCCTGCTCACCACAGTCTGATGACCTCACCAGAGAGCTACGCGGCACTCATCTTCCTCTGCTTCATCTCCATTAGAGAGGCAAAGAGAAGGAGGAGAGAGAGAGAGAGAGAGAGAGAGAGAGAGAGAGAGAGAGAGAGAGAGAGAAAGAGAGAGAGAGAGAGACGCTGTCTCCCTCATTTGCGTCCCCAGCCTACACATACAACCTGAGGCGTGTACAGGGACGACACAACTCTTCACATCACTCATCCACAAAAGCCAAATTTAGAATCAGAGCAGATCTAATGCATGGCTAATATGAGACAATATTTTTTTTTTGGGGGGGGGGGGGCATGCTTTTGATCTTAAGACAATAAAATACAAATCACAAGAAAAGCATCTTCAAAATTGTGAGATAGAAGTACTTTTAGACAGTTAATTCACATCATCTGAGGGTGAAAAGAACGTGTTGTTCCGTTTCTATTTTGAAATAAGACAATCTTGATGGGCGCAACGTGCGTTAACCAGTCACGATGTGTCAATGTTGGTATGTGGGCTCAAAAACCTTTGAGTTGCTTGGTGACTGATTTCAAAGTGACAGAAATGAGGAAATAAGCAGTTATTTAATAAAACAGTTGATATGGATAGACGTGTTTCCTGCGGTGCTGCTCCTTTGATACATCTTGCTGTGCAGTGAAAGAGAGAACGCAACTACATCTTGAGCCACTGCAACCACAAAAAATATTGAGCAGATGAAAAATCTAAATATACATAAATCTCTGATTCCTTGTAGCAGGAACCACAGAGGGTTTTGGTCGTCTGTGTTCAGACAGAATAAATTATACCAGAAATCCACTAAATATTTGTGGTTCAGGGTTAGTTGTCTTTCAGTCTTCAGGCTGGCAACGCAGCCCCCCTCATCAGCCACCTAATGTGATGAAGCGCTGAATCCAAAGCTGAGCGTCTGTGCCTGGGAGAGCGTATGTGTTCCAGCAGAGCGACACGGCTGAAGGCATTTCATTTTCATCTGAAGTAACAATCATGAGTGTTAGAAAGAAATCAAAAACATGGGGCTGATGGCGTTTTCAGACATTACCTTGCAAGCTTTGCCTTGTTTTGAATGCGAAAGTAAAAGCAGCTGTGGCGTGTTCGGCGGCTTCAAAGAAGCAAAAAGGAGGACTCAGCTTTTGAAGCTTCGTCACTGTTCAGTGTGTCCATGGTGATAAAACACAAGTTTAAAACTTTTATGAATAAATTCCTTAATCCTTCATCGCTGCACTTGTAAAACAAACAAAAACAAACTGAAATGATCTTGCAGCAGCTCTGACCAGATGATGTGGTCTGCTTCTGCTTGGAGGTTTAGCAAGCCAAAGCCTGCAAGTTATTCAGGTCATATTGCAACTCAATTGGAAGCCCCAACTTGCACCAATTAGGTGCTTTAACTGAGAATCTTCTCAAGTGAGCAGTTCACCAAAAGTAGTGCAATAGAGGCCTGTGAAACACGCAGGATCCCGACTAAAACGGACTGCGCAGCATGTTAGCAGTGAATAATTTGCACAAATCACATGAGGGAGCACTTGATCCGAATATTCAGCGCTGACACCAATACTGGAGGGATGTGGGCTCATCCGAGGGCTTGAAAATGAGTAAATAACATCATGTCAATCCATCCTGCGGAGATATTTCAGGCTCAGCTCAAGTGGCCCGACTGACAGCCAACGAATAAACGAGGAATCCACATGCGGAAATACTGACCTTTCATAATTACTAGCAGTTGATCACAAATTCTCGGCCACAGATGATGTTTCACAGCTCATAAAATCAGCAGTCAAAACAAAGTGCGAAACTCACAGCCAAAGTCATTACAGATGTTGAGTCAGCAACTGGCAGGCCAGTGTCAAGATGCTCTCGACCAATCCTGTGCGAGCACCAGGGGGAAAAAAAAACCCCTGACAATAACCAATACATGACCCTGTTACTCATGACACACACTCATAGTGCCCAGATACACACAGAAACCCCGTTCCTTTAAGCAATAACTCACATAAGCTTCTCTCTTCCAGCTCTCTGACAATCTAAATCCCATTCTCGGGTCATTTGGACTGTTGGAGGCAGTAAAAGTGCAAGTCGTGCAGTCTGTGTGTCTGTCCATCCCAGCATGGCTGTGGTAACACTGCTGGCTATTTCCTTTTTGCCATAAGGTAATCATTAGATGTGAGGAGGCGCTGGCAGTAGTCTCCATAAAACGGGATATCCTCAACGTTTTATAACCTTCTTGCAGGAAATCAGAAGTCTGTTGCAGCAATCGATACATATGTGGAGGCTGCGTGGATATTGAAGATAGAGCAAAAGCCACAGTGGAAGTCTTGGCATCTCTCATCCACCCCGCAGGATTTTTGTAGGACCTCATTTTGGGGTTTCGGGTGGCAATGAAGCGAGAATAAAAACAGGCTGAAATTCTGGCCTCACAAATTCATATGAAATTTGTTAAGCTGAAACAATAACGGTCTGTCAGCAACATTTAGTGTCTGCTAAAGTGTGTAATATACCTCATTGTGCATTGTGCTGCTGGAGTCCACACTGCTTAACTGTGCATTAAGTAATTGAGTAAAAGTAAGCTTAGACAGGGCACGGATGAGAGGAGCAAAGCTATGTGATTTGGCTGATTATCATAAAGCACAGAACCCTGCCACATAAGCCCGAGGCCTGCTGCTTTCACCTCCATCTCGGCAAATTAGCCCCAACTGATGGAGGGATGAGGCTGGAAAGAGAAAGAAGGGAGAGGGAGAGGGAGAGGAGAGTTCCTGTGGTTCCTTGTGGCTTCAGACCTCTGTAATCAGCATGCCATGCTCCTGATGTCTAAATCCACAACTTCGGCTCAGACGGCGTACACAGACTCACGCGCGTGCACACACATATGCAGCGGCGCACGCTGGCACACGCACCCAGACTCACACAAAGAGAGAGCTCCCGACACATGAGCTCTGTGGTGATCACTGTGCATCAGGAGTTTGGCAAAGAAGCACGTCCCAAATGAAACAGCAGAGATTAAAATACATTATGCGTCTCCGCAGTCCTGCACAGAGCCATCGAGTCGTGGCCTAATAGAACTAATTAACAAACCGGATTTTATGAGAACCTTAAAAAGACTGGAGGGTTTAAATCAGGTGAGATTCCACTTGGGTGTCTGAATGTGACTAAGAAAGAACTGAATTAGTAGTCGGCAGTGTGAAAAATATGTCGCCGGAATCATGCTTCTAAAAATTTGTTTTTAGACAAGTTAGCAAAGGCCCAACATATGTTTGTAGGCAAGTTTATTCGTAATAAACCGATAAAATGGTCTTTTTCTGATCATTTATTTTTTTGTAAGTGCAGGGGTGAATGAGGTTTAGCTACACTGAACTGAACCACGTGCTGAGAGAAAAACCCCATTTTTTGGGGGGTGGAAGGATTGAATTTTAAGCAGAAGTCATTGGAAACTATTATTGGAAGCTAGTTTGATGGAAACATTTATAGGTGTAATTATATATCCTGAAAATCTCAGAGCCTTGGCTGTATCCAGGAAACAGCTCTGGATGTTCCTGGCTTGCACTAATCACACAATCATCATGCAAAGTGGCAGCGATGGTCTCGTTACACTCAGCCCATGCCTTACTAATGGCATCTGCTTGTAACATCAGGTGTTTCTTTTAATGAACATGAAGCGAAATTAGTCACAAATGGCTGGCTGCTCATCACGATAAGCAGCAGTGACATGGCCCGTTTTCATCCTTATGTTACTCACAGGGGGCTTTGTCGAGCTGAAACGTCATCCTCCACTGTGGCTATTTATAGCCTAACTCTGACACAGTGGCAGATGATGTCATGTTTGCGTGTACGTGCATACATGCGTGTGTGCATGCATGTATGCACTGCACTTAAATGTCCCCGTGTACGCATGCATTGTTGAAGCATGGGTCAGCAATGTATCGCTGGAGACTGAATTTAATCTGATCGGAATTACAGCTGTAACGGGAGACAAAGTGAGAAATGAAACCTTGAGAGGCCGGACAACAAAACATAGACTTCCTCTCGTGGGAGGGAGAGCATTAGGCTAATAGCATGAGCGGGTTTATCTACGGGGAAAAAGTTGAGACCTTCCAGCGACAGAAACTTCGGCTGAATCACCGGTTTGTAAAGCTCCCCTCGAGGGCGAAGACAGTGAGCTTTTGTACTTGGCACTTATGAAGGATGGCTGATAAAGGCACACTAATGCTCAGGAAGGGATTTTAATGTGATAAGGATTATAGGAACCAAAGACCTTGGGAGATTGACGCCGAGGTAGAGAATTAAAGAGAGGCTCACCGATGAATACCAAACCCTCAGTAGGGAAGTCTTAATATCACAGGGAGCCTTGGTGAATGCAGCATCAGTCCGGGCGAATATATGACTCAGACCGAAGGGAATCTAGCTTAACTGTCACTGAAGAGCCATTGTGAAGGCGAAATAAGGGCTGTATTGACTCTCCTCATCTGCTCTCTCTCTCTCCGGGACCTCATAGTTTGCTTCAGCGGGAGGAGAGACGACATGATTGATGCTGCTGTTTCGAGATTTGCAACAGTTTCAGGAAATCTGGACCCGGGCCGCTTTCACACTCGTTAATTTGAACCAGACGGCACGTTTGGAACGGACTACTTTTTTAAATGACCCGTCTCGCTTGGTACGGTCGGCTTTCACACCGACTTCTGTCTTCCTGGACCAAGTCTCGCTAACGAGGCGAAGCGTCAGGTTTCCATGACTACTGTGAGTGACAACAGGAAGTGCGTCACATGGTTAGGGCTGGGGAATTCAATGAAGAATCAGCACAAGTAAATGATGCAGAGAGAAAAACGCTGGATTCTTGTGGTACTTTCCACTCTGTTGTATATCTATTGTGTGTTGGTTCAGCACGTGTGCCCAATAGATCTTGACAATACAGGAGGAGGTACGAATTAATCCTCCACAACCAAGAACAATCAAAACAAGAAACATCAGCCTGCTTTCACACCTAACATAGTTGCAACTGCGATGTATCCGATCTGCAGTTGTCTCAGTGCATGCCAGGCTACAAATTGTGTTTATAAAAGCTACAATATATTTTAGTTGCCCTCGAATACATGAAACCAAAGCGACAAGCAGTAGTGTTACTTGGAATGTGTTCAATGTCTCCTTGCATTTTCTGCTGCAAATCCTCCGCCGGTGATAGACAGATCTAACAAATAAACACAACCAGCCCACAGCAATTGTTAACCACGAAAGCGTCTATTGAAGCTGAGAACGTGTTTTTTTAAAAAAAGGAAAGAAAAAAAAAAAAGACCCGACTGTGAGAGTATACGGCACAGCTGACTGGGATCCCTCATGCGTAGGAAGAACGAAAGAAAAAAAAGAAAAAAAGGATGGGAGGAGGATGGGGGGTGGGGGGTGGGGGTGAAAACACAGTGCTTTTACTCCGCTGGGTCTCCCTGTTCATTCAGGGTCACAGTATATGAAGCTAAGGGACAACATGGGCACATACAGTTCATTAGGCCCAACAAGCTTGAGGTCTCACCGGACTTCTCTAAATGAGGGCGAACATATTTTTGTTACTGTGCAAAAGGGGACAACACAAAACTCCCTCATGAAAAGTTAAATTAGCCACTACCGACTGGAGAAATCACAGATCTAATGCAATGTCCCTAAAAGGGAGTTCCTAAAAACAACCGAGTAGCAGTTATTGCACAGGGTGGGTCATTTCTTCAGCTCATAAGATACATTTCTCAAGGTAAACGGACGGCAGGAGCCAGTGGAGAGCCGGTAAAAAAAAAAAAAAAAAAAAGAGTTTTCACATCAGTGCTCTAACATCTCGGCGTGCGCTGTCGGCAATTACACATCTGTACAACTTTTCACACTTTCCTTAACACCAGCAATATCACACTTGGAGACAGCATAGGCTAAATCTCCAACGGACAGGATGAGAAAGGAAAAGAAGGAAACTTTTTGAAAGGAAGGGGGGGGGGCAGCGCTCACAGTTCACATATGGTCCAACATCTTCAAGTGAGCATATCACTTTAACATAAAAGCCGGGGGGTCTTTCTCAGCTTGCCAGACAACTAATTTTTTATCTCAGGTTTTGTCAGTTTTGTGGAAAAACAAAACAGTGACACAGCACAGAAAACTCTTATCTTTCCATACCAAATGTGGCTGCCTCCTCAGTAGTCAGGCCACCTACTAAGCTCCCAAACCACAAGAGGCAACTGACAACAGTGACACAGTGAGAGTGTCTGTGTAATGATGCTGTGTCAGTGCAACGTGTATATGAGGATCTCCAGAGACGACAAGTGATGGCTGATAAGACTCCTTAAAAGAAGCAGCACTTCACCTCTCGTGACCTTTAGCTGCAGCCCTGCTCCCTGTATGGTTGAGCAAAGGTCGACCAGACTCCAGACAGCTGCGACGCAGCCTCCCAAATGATAAATACGATAGGTAAACACAAACACAAATCCAGCGTAACACCCATGTGTCAGTAGCTTAATACTTTAATGTTGCATCCAGAAATGTCTAACTGATTCTGCTGATTGTTCAGAGCCTCCAAAACGATACGCTAACTCTTCAAATACTTTCCACTTGGACATCAGATCTCAAACAGCAGGAGCAGCTTCCGACACATTTTCACGGTGGGTAATTTTGCATGTTTTATTTTGCTCCCCAGAGCCCCCCCTCCTGAGTCCCTAAATGTTGGGCGAGGGAGAACGCACAGATGTGACCTGAACCAGGGATGTGTTGTATAACATGCATAAACACACACCGTGCCTCACGCTGGCAATGCAGGGGCCAGCCTGGACACCAGAGCACGCAGATCGGGACGCCGCCAGCACGGGGAATGTCTAAAATGACTGTTAAAGCCAAACATGGACACACACACACGCACACTTACACACACCATACTGAGTCCATGAGAGAGCACAGCCTGAAGGAGCCTGTGCATCCACACAGAAGGTCAGGATGAGAAGGACAGATGATGATGCGCATCAGACTGTAATAGCCAGGAGACCCCCGGGTGGTCCCCTGAGAGCAGAAAATTTAGCCACAAAACAAACTGGCCTGATGTGACAGAGTGAGACCAGATGAGAGGGTCTGACAAGGTGGATAGCAGGGGGGGGATCAAGATGAACAGAATAGAATGAAAGACATTTTGAAGCACTTGAGAATTTTAGTGTTACTCTTAGTTTCTGCTCAAAGCTGAGGGCAGCAAACTGATTGTGGCTCAATATTGCAGCGTCACTGGACCAAACTAGTGAATATCTACATGTGACTTTTTCAGTTTAACACATCTCCCATAATATTTTATCAAATAGAAACGATTTTATTTGAGAGCTCGGGAGTTTTTAAGACCAATAACATTTTAGTGAGGCCTTTTAATATGCTTTAAACGACAAAATATATGCTGACATGTCTTTGTTTTTATTGTTTCTCCTGCTCCATGAGCCTACTGTTAGCTTTAGCATCAGCCGGAGTATTTCCATCGCCAGCTCACCTTTTCAAAAGAGCCTGCCCGCTGCTGCCTGACTGCGAGTCGTTTATCTCGGCGGGTCTCGCTGCTGTTTCTTGTCGTTGTCATCGGTTTCTTTTAGCAACACTGAGTCCCGTCACACTACTGAAAACCAGGTCTCCCTCCTTCTTACAAGCGCGCGTGTAAATGTCATTTATATCCGACGCTAAGAAAAAAACATCAATTCAAACTGGCCAAAAACTGAGTCCGTGCACTTAAACTTTTAACCACCTCCAATTACACCTAATAAGAGTTCGCACAGTGTCACAGCAACGCTAAAGTCAGATGATACAGCACAATGTAACAGACATGAAAAGTGACACACTTCTAGAAGCAAAAAATTACTTTAATTCAGTAAAATAAACTGGTCTTCACAGAAACGACTAGTGACCGCACAACATGGCGTGAAAACCCATCCAAAGTACTTTATGTCACAATCATGTTTGAACTAAAGTAGGTCATATCTAACATGCATAATTTAGTACACTAGTTATTGCTGGCAGGGGGATTTGAATGAGGTGATCTGGTCTGACTATCGCAAGGGAGAAAAAAAATCCTTCGAAAGAAAAAGTCTTTACCAGAGTTTGGAGTCTTCTTCATGCTCTAGGTTTACTGCTGGCCAGCGTCTCTCGGTCTTCAGCGAAAGCGGCGCTTTTCCGTGGAGCAGAAAAACCGGAGTCGACTCAGTTTATCTCAGTTCGCCTGCACTTGTTCTGGCGCGGCGCGCTCTCCCGGTGCGTGATGACGCAGCGTGACTGCAGGCGGCGCAGATGCGGAGATGCCGTGAGATCCGCTCAGCTCGGTGATGTGTACTTCAGAGGGATGCTGGGAATGTCGAGAGCGCACGACCGTGGTTGAAAGAAACGCTCGGGCACTTTGGGGGCTGGCGGGGGGGCGCGCGCTGACGCGCCTTTACGCGTGGTTCCCGTTTGGAGACGCGGACGTCGAGGCTGGCCAGAGCTGAACTGCTCACTTCGAGAGAGAAAAAAAAATTGTTTACCCGGTCGAAGCAATAACTAAGTGCAGCACTGAAGGGAAATTGATGTGACGGACTGGAAGGAACATCGCAGTCTTCAGGCGCATGACCACCATCCCTCCTCTGGGACGCTAATGTCTATTTTATCCCTCTTTTATTGACGATGGATAATAACGGTGATTTCAGAGAGCGATTCAAAAAATGATCACTATAAATGATCATAGCAAATAAACAGTTTGGCAGTTGGCTTTGCTCAGTTTTGGACAGCCAACTTCAACATAATCACTGATTGTAAATATGTCGGTGCCATATAAGTTACATAGACATTATTACTAATAGAAGGTGAGGATTTTGGAAAGCACACTGTGCTAAATGGATTGGACAGATGCGACCTATAATTTGCTCCTATTTGGTGTGATATATAAACTTTGTTCTCATTTCACATTAGGCTGCTCCACCCTGAAGGAGACAGGAACACCCAATTAGACACATTTTGGCAAGGAACAGAATATCTGCATCTTGAGACCGCCAAATAAACAAGCAGCTACAGAAATTAATTACAAAATCTGTTTTATGTTGGTGAAAAACAAAGGGAGCTTTTTGTTCTCCAATTAAATGAGCTTGTTCCGGTTTATAGTGAGGGTAAATTCCCGAAATAGTGACTTTATCTGACCTTCATATATCATAGTTTGGGGGGGAAAAAAGAAAGAAAGATGGTTGGACGCAAGAGCAAATTCAGCTGGTCACGTTACAGATGTGTGTTGTGGTAAAATGCTGCTCTCTTCTGGTTAAAAGTGGGGCTAACAACATTCAAGCGTTGCAACGGTTTTGTTTTCTACTGCGGGATTGGTCACTTCAAATGTCCACAGTTTACATTCATGGTTTGCACAATGTGTGGAAGGAGGGGAAAATATTTGACTTCTCATCATTTTAGACATAAATAACAGGCCAACTGGGTATGTTATGAATGTAAACGATGAATTCTCTTTTGAAATGATACATATACTGTATGTCATGTGGCTTATGGAAGGGTTGTATCTTCTTGATTTAGTTGTCAACAACACAAATCCATTATCTTCCACTGTACCTTTATAACCATCCATCTCTGATTTACAAAATACCCTTTTCTAGGTTACCATTTATGAATATGTTCATGTCGGTCGCATGGAAAGCTCCAGTTTGGTTACTTTCCTTGTGCTTGCTAATCTGACGTGGGTCTATTTTATGCTAACTTAGACAGGAAACAAACAAGCGGCTAAACCGTTCAGACCAAAACTTTTTTGTCAAACACACTGACTTTCTTCCCACTGGTGCTGTCCATCAGTCACATTTGACCCGTCCAATGCTGCTAGTATTTTTTCAGTGGATGCTCCAAAAGACAAACACCCTCATTTCACTTTCAAACCCAAGTTTTCACAGGTTGAACTGCTCGTTTTGTTCATCTCAGATAATGAAGTAGACAATCATGATGAATAACTTCATCAACACAGGGCAGCTGTGTTTGTGGCAAAGACTTGAATCGAGGCCACAGTGCGCGTCACGTGTGATATCTGTCCTCTCACCGCACTCATCTGAAGGCTTTTCACACGCATTGCTCCAGCAACCAGTTCCTCCTGCTTCTATGTTGCTCAGTCACATTCAGTCAATCATTTGAAAACACGGCCTGCGAGAGAATGCGATTGTGATGAAAAGCTCAACCTCACACGTCTCAAAAAAAGTCTTTTATTATTCTTTTTTTTACTGTTACGTCTAACAGTAGTTTGAATTAACATAACAACTTGCCTTCCAGCATAAACATTCTTTACAGTGGTACTTATAAACAGTATTCATTATTGGAAGTTGTGAAAGAAATACAAATAAAAAGTTATGTTTACCATGATGATGAATCAATGTGTGTTCACTTTGATATGTTCACACTGATCACTAATACTTAAGATAAGTCAATTTCAGGCAGACTGTTGAATATTTCAAATATATTAATGAGACATTGTGGGATATCCTTCTGCACGCGTGCTGTTTCGGATGCATTGTGTGAGAACTCTGCATACAGTCCAGGAAACCGTCTCTGCCCGTTGTCTTTGAGTGTGTCTTTTGTTTTTTCTTTTCAACCGCACGGTTTCACAACCCCCTCACCCAAGCAGACCTTTTTTTCTGCTTCTCACAAAAACCTTTGTTGTTTTATCTGTTAAACATTTCACAGGCACGAAAAAAAAGAATCCAACTTTTCTTCATCTTCACTGAGAACATGAGCGATGATTTGACTTTGGAACAACGTTCACAAAGCGCTGTTGACACAGGGTTTAGCTCTCAGATGTGCTACAATTTCTTCCCACAATTATTTAGCTTTGTTTATGTTGATCATGATCCGATAAAAGAGCAGCAACAAAAGAAAACTGCGTAGCTAAGCCAAACTATCTAAACATGGACTGGCCTGAACTGCTGCCGGCCGGGAGCAATACTTGTTCATCACTTCGTACTCGGTGGACTCTGGAGCAGCACGTCCCCCTGTTCTTCTGTTGATCGTGCATCTCTTCACCTGCCGGTGGTGTGACATCAGTTTAAATATTCCTCGGAAAAGATGGTCAATTTTGAACAAAACATGAACCAAGGAAAGACGTTTTTAGGAATTGAGTGACATTTAGAAGCAATTAAAAGCTGTAACCACAACAGAAAAGGGAGCATTTTAACAGTGACAACTTGTTTTTTAATGTTTAAAAAAATCAGTCCAGATTTTGAGCTCCTACCTGCACAGTGCTCTCTGTTTCACCTTCAGAGTAAAACAGAGAGCGCTGTGTATCAGGAGGGAATCAGCACACAATTAGAAATAATCAGAGGGGCACTGAACGTTGGCTCGCTGTGTGGTTTTACAGACATGCTCAGTGGTCCGGCTGGTGCGCGATGAGCATCACGGCAAAGACACGCTGAGACCATTTCTGTGCTCAACACGTTCATTTCTTTAGGAACTTTACGTCACAGCAAGTAAAAATGCGAACTCACCTTTGGGACGATCAGAAAGATCAAGATTATGGCTAGTAATGTGCTGATGAGGCAGGCTGCAACAATGATCACTGCAAGCAGCACAGGACAGGTTGGCGAACATGGTGCCTGTCCTAAATGAAAAGGACAAAAATGAATCAGGTTTATGTGTTAAAAAACGGTCACTCCCATTTAACTGTTTTTTTTTTATTATTTAAAGTCAAAAATATCTCAACAAATAAGCTAAAGTCCCCAGAGGATTAAACAGTTTCTTGTTTTACTGGAGGTCTTTTTGTCTCATCTCAAAAGGGAAGTTTCATTTGTTTTACTTGCAGATTTCTTTTTACTTATTTCAAAGTACAGAGAAACTTTTTAACCCAAAGATTTTTTGGGGCCTGAAATAAGCAAAATGAAACTTGCCCATCAAAGTGAAGATCGTCTCTTGAAATAAGAGAACTTCACCTTGAAATATGCAGGAAAACACTTTCTGAGTAATGATGCCCTCTTCTGTTTCTGTCCAAAGGAAGCTGAATCCTCTCCTTCAAACTCGTCCAAACTCTCAGCACAGCCTGGAAGAAGACTGTGACTCTCCAACCTCTCGGCCCTGTTCGGTGCCACCCAACCTTCACTCTTGAAATCGTACTGAGTCATTCACATCTCTGCTGGCTTGTAATGACAATCACACCAACCATTACATTAACGATCCGACTTCTCTACTGGTTGTGGGGCAGCTTCCAGCTCGTTGGAAATAAATGACAGCGAAAACAGAGACATGCAATCACGTATCACATAAATAACCATGGGAGGAAAACCACAAGGTCACCGTGTGGCTCTTTATTTGTTTTGCTTGATTGTAAACATCTATTCATTTGATGTTTGTTCCTGTGTTTTGGATTTTTGGGGGATTTTTTTTCAAAACTATTTTTTGAGTCTTAAAGAAATGCCTTCCTTCCCTGTGTACTTGTGTGTACTCATTTTGTTGTCTTAAAAATAATGAAAGTTCAATCACTTGGGTCAGGTGGGACTGAGTGAAGGATAAAAAAACAAAAAGCAAACAGAAACAATAAGGTTATTTTGTTCTATTTACTGTTGCGCTTGTAAAGGTCCATCTGTTTGTACACAACGGAATAAGTAAGTGTTTCTGTGTCAATCTCTGCCTCTGGCTCTCTAAGTCCAACTCCTGGTTTCAGCCACTCACCACAACATTTAGAGACGTGCGGCTGCCATTCATTCGAAATGCATCAATGCTCATAAATAAAGCCAGTCTTCCAACATGAGAGTCATCGCCTGTGTTTTGGGGTTATAACAACTGTGTGCAGATATTATCTTCTGCAAATGTTTTCTTTATTTGCCTGCAACTTATGTCACCTGGGGTGATATTTTTCTGGGAAGATAAGCAAGAAACTCACCTCTTACAAAGACTGTGTGCATGTTGCACTTGTCTCTGTTCTTGGCTCCTTTTAGGTAGACACAGGAGTAGACGCCAGAGTCCTCTACTGTCAGGTTGCGGATGGTGACGTTGTGGTTCATGAACGACTGGTTGCTCTCAATCCTCCCTGTGTAAGCCGTCCGCTCCACGATCCCTCGTGACGATTCTTTCTTGTAGTAAAACACCTCTCTAATCTCAGTCAGCTGGTGGTACAGATACATCCCGGTGTACCCATCAGTGCTCTGGCCACAGTCTTTGGGCGAGCACGTCAACATGACATTCTCACCAGGTTCCTTCACTATTACACACTCTGTTAAAAAACAAACACAAACAAGCTTCCTGATTACAAACATCCCGCCGCTTGGCTGTCAACACAACAAACTTGGACAATGTGAAAACATTCTGGATGTTTCTGAGTAGCGTTAAAAACAGACGTACCTGAAGTGTGGAACAGACGGAGCCACAGCAAGAAGCCACAGAGTCGGAGCATCATGCAGCGGTTACCACTGCAGCTGTTTATCTGACTGAATGAAGACAGGCAGTGAAACCAAGAGTTAAAACGGTGTTTCCGGTGAAGTCTGGCGGGGAGCGATCATGCGCACCTGTGACAAACCACCATGGGGTGCTGTGGCACAAAATAGGTAGGTCATAGTTTAACGGTGTTCACTTTGACCACACACCCTTACCATCCATGTGCAGAAGAGTCCCTGAGGGAAGACACTGAACCACCCCATGCTTTGCAGACATCCTTGCAGACATCATCACTGATGGTGTCTGATTGTGTGAGTGAAGGGGGGTATGTGACACATGCAATCAAAGGAATGACCTTAACACTTTGAGGGGGTGGCAGGGTGGGGGTAGGGGGCATATTAGCAATATGACTGAACAGTTTGAGCAGAAACAAGTCCAAAAATGAAATTAACAACACTGCAAAGCATTCACAAAATGCTACGGGATCTTTGTCACTTTTTCAAAAGTTTCTCAGAGAAACAGCGTTGCTCTTAATTGTTTCAGTCACTTCAATTAGAAACCTCAGATCAGGCCAGGAATCCAAGCATTGTCATAGATTCAGACCTGAATTAAAACCCACAGATATACAATTACAAAGTCAGCTTACTGTCACCTCAAGAAGATTTCTAGGATTAAAGGTGGGATATGTAATACGAACCCAATGGCGACATCTAGTGTTTCCAGGTTGTAACTGCAACA
>JAUESF010000074.1:4140352-4155643 GCA_032274765.1 Malacoctenus tetranemus | reverse complement strand
AACCCGTCCAAATTTCTATTATAATTATTTTCAGGAGAAATAAAAAGTTTTGAGGAAACACTATATTTCAATTCCACAACCCTCTAAACGTAGTTTTGAGGTATTATTTTTTTTAAATATAGCTTTTAATAAAAATCCTACATATGCCACCTTTAAGGGACTGATGTCACAGCAGGACCTTGAAATATTTGTCCATGCATGAACCTGTAGTGGAGTTGACTTCTGGAACAGTTTCTTCTCTGGCCTGCCGAAACAGTTGTAGGTGTGTCAGTTGTAGGTGCATCAGTTGTAGGTTCCCTACAAACCGCTTTTACCTCGTTCAAAGGAGTTTCTATCAGGAAACAACCTGCTGCTGAAATCTGCCGCCTCCCAAACGACCCCAGAGCACGTGACGGAGGGGGCGGGGCAGTGACACGTGGTGCGTTGCACTTTCAAAATAAAGGATGCGAGGGAATAACTTCAGAAATAAAAAACCTTTTTCTCCTCCGCACTGAACCTGTTTTATGGGCAGGGCCGGGTCTGACACAGATGGATGTATTTGAAACTGATTGACTGATATATTGACGCCATCGAAGCGAAAGTCAAACACAAAGCTTTTTATTGCAGTCCCCATTGGGTGGGATTGAACTGTTAAAAGAAAAACAACTGGCAGGTCAGTCGAACCACTCCACTCTATTCTTTTCTCTATATTTGTGCATAAGTAAAAGTAATTGAAATCGCACACACGCACATTCAACGATTTCCACTGTGTTAAAATTCTGCTTTAATCACCAGTACAAAAATCAATAGTTAACATACACAATCATGGTACAAAAAGCTGCTACTAGTCTGGCAGTATAAAGTCAGATGCACGCAGGAAGGTTCAGGTTACCCATGTACACTCGATTGCTTGAAATTTAAAGCAGGTTCTCCATCTAAACACGTGGAGACTTTATTACACATGGTACAAGAAGGTACTGGCTCAGAAAGCTTACACACAGCAAAATTCCTGATAAGATCAAAATAGAGCAGATACCAATAGACAATAATTGCCTGAGTAACGTACAGTGGTGCTGTGATCAAGACATTGTGATGAATCGTCACCTTTAATGAAGTACATCAGAACGACGAGGTCATGCAGGTCACATCACATTTTGTCAGCTACAAACTGCAGCTTCTTTTTATCCCTGATGCCCCCTGAACTGCCTTCAAAACTGTCGTTAGACACCCTCTTCGATCTTTGACTTGCAAAATATTAAAATGAAGCCAAATAAAGGCAAGAGCACAGGATGTCACTGACAGCAGGAAGCAGGAATCTTCCGGGTTAGTTTCTCAGGCTCGTTGGTCTGTTCTGCATTCCACAGCCTGTCCTATTCTTTTTTGGTTGTGAGCGGAAGCGCTTTTTAAGCCTCCTTCAGGCTGCAATAATCTGTATGAAAACAAATAAAACAGATGATTGCCTTTATACTGCACCCAGTGCAATCAGACATTACACAGAGCAATTTACTTTGAGGCATTATCACTGGGCGCTCAATGATGTGTACTTTAGATGATTCACCTTTAGCATTAACACATTTGTTTGCAGACAGGTGCCACGTAGTTTAGTGAAGTTCAATACAATTAAAGGTGATGTGAGCTATTTGGGTTTGGGGTGCTTCCTTTCTTTTCATTGAGAAATCTGCTATCAGTACAGACAGTCTGTTCATCAGCAAGCACCATCACAAAGCCCATAAAAAACATGGGCACACCAGTAAAGACACAGAACAGTATGCTAGCAACAAACAGGGACATTTACCTTCAACACTTTTTACACAGGTTTGCAAGTTTACACAAACAAAAGCAGGGCCACACTGTCACACCTGAATCAAACTTTCCTCTTGTAACGTCAAAACGTTCTTTCTGCGATTTCCTTCTGCCACTGAACAGTCTTAGTCAGGGACGTGAGAGGATGAATAACTCTCATACTCGCACTGAGGGAGGTGAATAAAAAACACCCAATCGATTGAAAAACTGAGTCCTCAAGCATGCAGCACCCAATGACAATCACCGAGCCAAAACCAAACACAGTCTCGCTTCAACTGAGACTTCTAAGCTAATAAACATACTTATTATTCTTCCTGAAAAAAGTATTACATCAAGCGTGCTGGTATAGAAAGCTGCGGTCAATGATCAGCTTATGGTTACTCTGATAAAACACAGTGATAAAGGTCATTCGTAGTCAGAGAGATACTTTTACAGGAGTGCGTGTGCAAAGTCAGAGTGAAGGTCCACACTCAAAGAAGAGTTGATTATTTCATTTCTGTGCTGGTAAGTGAGTCTCCTACAGGGAAGGAAACAAAAGACAAACAAAAGAGACTTTAGACATTTTTATTCTTTATTCCTATTTAGGTTGGTGTTCAAATATCTGAGTACCAGTGAATGTGAAAATAAGGTGAAGAGTCTTTTCAACTGTTTGCAGGTAGAATCATATTTACCTCAAACGATCATGTCTTGGCCTTCGTTTTCCATATTTCCTGGATCCCCTGGAGACAAATGGGACATGAGATTAAAGACAAAAGTACTTGTGGAAAAAACCAAAACAATTTGCGCTGTGGTGTGTTTATGAGTGACTGGAAAGTGGGAAAGTTCCGACATCAGAATGGGGAAAATTGATCTGGTTACTAAAGTAGGAAGAGCCTGCAAAGTTTGTCAAAGTTTGTCAGCTCGCTTGTTCAAAATCAGCAAATGTGAAGAGTAAAATCTTACAGGCATTTCACTCCATTCTTCTGTTTGCTCAGACAAGCAGTAACAGTGTTTTTTCTTTAGTCGCAGCTTTTGTGGCTTTTTTGTGGTCATTTCACCACTTGGAAGTCAAAGTCTCTCAGTTGTATTCATAACTGACACACATACCTTGATTGATGTCCATTTCTCGTGTGGGTAGTTCACCATGGTGATCTGCAATCAAATGTTGAGATTCATGTTATAACACATGACAACAAGTTGGCAAGAAAAACACCACTTTAACTGATTCCAACGTAGATCATTTACTTTTCCAGTTGAAGTCAGACAAGGCATTAATTAGTTTTAAACGACGGGCCTTTTTAGAGATGTTTGGGGAATAAAATAACTAGCAATCAGGATGAAATCATCACTGAACATCTTGTAAATGTATCCTCCAACGGAAAAGAGATGATTTTGAATTTGTCCTCGAGTCTTAATTTGTTAGTCAAACACTGAACCCCAGCAGGTAAAGCAGCATGAAGCACGTGATGAGCAATGATGAGGAAATCAGGCGATTCTTTGCTGCATATGATGAAGCCTGAATCACCACCAGCCCGGAAACTTTCCAAGATGTGCCAGTGTAACACTGACCAACGTCACTGTATTTCTCAGGATTCTTTTGTGAAACACACACACAGCTTGCGACATGTTTTTTTTTTTTTGTTGAATTGGTGAACAAAGCATTACAACTTAAAACAAGCTCTAACAGGCTTGGATAATTTCACAAATGTCCCTCGATAATTCATCAGGGGGCGGATAGAGTGATTCATTGAGAAAAACTTCATGTGAAATCTCTGAAGAAGTGGTTGTCAGCCCCTTTATGCCCAGTCGGGAAAGAATGAAAGGAGCCGAATGTCCAAAGATGGTCGTACTTATAAGAGGTGCGTTGGACTGCCGCCGGGCTTCTGTTAAAAAATGTCAGGACAAGTGCTGAGTGCAAAAACACTTCCAGCGCTTAAAGCTCAGGAACAAGGTTAAAGCATTTCCTTGATCTCAGACTAAAGTGATTTGGAACAAACAAACACCCGCAGCACTCACATTACTTTCTGCAACACGGAGGCATGTCAGTTGTGAGACAGGTTTTACTCGTTACTTGTGTCTCGTTTGTGAACCCTCACCTGTCGTGTGTTGTGTTCCCTTACTGGAATCAGTCACAACAGGAAGAAAGTGTTGCTTTGTTGCATCACAATGGAGAAACATAGTTTCAAGTGTCACCATTCACTGTGCTTGAACTGATTCTCGTTGCACGATCACGGGAACTGTGGAAAATGCTGCTGCAACTTCGCTCCATGTGTGATGCGTCAGTCTGACGAGGGAGTAAATGTGCACTCACGTTGACGAGACCGCCTTTTGTATAACAGGACCAACAGCAGGCCCACGATCAGTGACCCGATGACCAACACGGGAGCCACTACTTTGGAGGTCTCGCTGTTCTTTTTGGATTCTCCCAACTCTGAAAAAGATTCATGATGGGGGGGGAAAACAAAGTTTTAAAGGTGAGCTTTATGATTTGCTGCTTTGTGCTGAAAGGTGCTCGTGTGTTGGTGTGTTCTGTTGCATTGTTAAAGCTAGACCTCAAATGAAACGGCTAAATTTACTGATGGTACGATGTGTGTTGGGTCTGCAAGAGGTGCACATGAACACCTTAATGTGGCCAGAATACAAAGTGGAAGTACCTTTTAGGCCACAATGACTTTGAAAGTACAGACACAGAAAATTCCTTTTTTTTTGGTGAGTTCAGTGACGTCAGGTTTTAGCATCAGATTTTTTTCCTAAGACGCTGGATTTTGCGTCCACATTTTCATGTAGTAGAAAAATTTCTCCATTCTGGAAGCCGTTTTAGAAAATGACTGCTTTCAGTATTATTTTTGGAAGTGTGTCCAATAAAAAAAGAAACAACCACAAATCCAACTTGGTCTGCAGTGTGAGCCATAAACGCTTGTTTTCTTCTTGTGTATCAACAGTTTATGAACCTTATCTTGTCTGTTCACAAGGTTGTTTTTTTGTCACGACTGTCATACACCATCGTCTACTTCGAAGCTTGTTGTTTCTGCAGGAACATTGTGGCTTCAAATTTCAGGTAAATTCTCCAGATATAATGGTGGATTGAATGACTGGTGGTATTTCATTGTGTGCTGGAGGAAACTGCCCGTGGGCCTACAGTCTATTATGTTCGGGGCTGAACAACACACCATAAAACGTTGGTGGCATTTCAAAGGTGGTTTCCTCCTCCCTGAGTCCGCTTGTGTTGAACAGGGCACATGAGTACTTGGCGTACGTGGATCCTCGCAGCAGAGACAGCGTGCTCCTCAGCTGAAACAGACCACCGGCCATCTCATTGACCTCCAGTTCAGCGCTTGCTGTCCATTCCTCGCCGTGGATGTCAAACCAGCGGAGCTTCCCCTTTGGGTAACCCCCCTCAGACTGACAAATCAGCGTGCTGTCCACATTAGAAACGATCTTCTCTGGGTTGGAGCGTATGGTTGGCACGCTGTATTTGGCTGTAAGGGGAAAAAAAACAACATAATTACTGAGTTGCACTTTGTGCTGGTACATGCTGGCAATGCAATAATCCCCACAAAGGGACAATTAGATTTGGTAATATTTAACAGGCAAACAGAAAGCACAATATGTGGTCAGCAAGAACAGGTCAGTTTCGTACTTCTTGAGTGACCATGAAGCTTGTTGATAAAACGGCTACGCAAGTTCTGCCTCTCTAGAAACTAGAAGGGCATTCAGCAAAGGGCAAACTTCCCCTAAATGATGTTTGAAGGAGGTAAAAACAGGCTGGGACAAATCAGGATGACTTGGACACAGGCATGTCAAACTGGACAGACAAAAAAAAGGGCAAACAGAGACTGGGGGAAAAACATGGAAGTAGGGAGGACGGATGAGATGCAGCTAGATCCAAACAGGGTCAACGTGCGGCCAAGACACAAGAGGGAGGAGACACAATACATCAGAGGGTCGAGTACTGAGGAAGGCAGACATGCTCACACACAAAGAAATGGATAAAACCCTGACGTGTAACACACAAGACATGGAGTTATAGAACTGCAACAGACCAGAAACAGAGAACACTTAAAACCAGAAAATGAAAATGAGGAATGTTGATGAAAACATGAATACACAAATACATGCAAAGATGATGAGCCCCCCCCCCCAAAAAAAAAACAAGAACACAGACAACAGACCATGTCGTCTCCTAACCTGTTACAGTTTTGCAATATGTTTTCATGAATTCAATTTGTTCTTGGTACATTCCTTTCAAAATGTGTTTTTTAAATAATAAAAAAACCTGAAAGATCTCAGTCATTCAAAATAAGGATGCAAGCCACACAACACAGGATGTGCTGACAGTGTGGACTTCCTTCATTGGTTTCATGAGAGACAAACAAGGAAAAACTGTTGAAGCTGTAAAAGCTGACAGCATCAGTTTCATTGGCCAGGAAAGTCCCTCTGTCTGTCACCAAGTTTGGCTCCGAAAAGGAAACAGTTTATCAGCTACACAACACATGTCAATAGTCTGACAAAAAAAAATAAAAATAAATTAAAAAAGAGACGTTAACAGGTAAAGTTTGTGTTCGAGTCCAAAATGGGGTGAGTCCATCTGAGTCACACGGTTGTAGGAACGTTCCGGTCTTACCTTTCAGTCCTAGGCTCATCTGCGCCTCGCTAGAGCCACTGCTGGTATACACCTGGCATGTGTAGTCTCCATGGTCTGCCACCGCAGTGTTGGTGATTAGCAGGGATACGTTCCTATTCTTTTTGTTCCAGGCCCGTTCGGCGAAACTGTAGCCTGGTTCCTGCACCCATCTCCCTTTCTCAAAAAAGACCAGGGAATCATTGCTTCCCACTTTCTTCCAAATAACAATGTAGATTTCTAGGTCTTCCACTTCTTGTGTGACTTCAATGACACACTCCAGCAGTGCCTGATGACCCAACAGTCCATTTGCGTTGTTGCACTTAATCTTGACAAAAGCTGGAAAACACATAGCAACAAGAAAATTAGCAAGGTTCACATAAGGAGAAAGCAGTATTTTGCATCTGAAACTCTGCTTATGAGAAAAAATGCAGATTTTTGTTTTGCACCTGCAGCAGCCCAGATGTTAGCGAAAAGAATGAAGAAGATCCCGGTGGAGGCCATGACTTCGTTACCTGAAAGGACAAAAGGTTTCACACATCTTTCAAAACACATTTTCAGAGGCAAAGATAGTAAATATCTGTGATCACAAAAAGCAACTTCAGCTTGAACCAACTCGTTTTCACTTCACCCATGTTGAGGCATTAACCTCTCAGAAGAAGTGAAACTGCCATTGTATTTATTCTCTGTCACTAAGTAAACCAGCCACTTCAGTATCGGACGTCCTTTGATAAATCACTGCAAAAACACATTGATCCAAGAGAAAGTATTTTTGTACCTCATTCGTTTGAAGACTCCTCACATGATCAACATTTCAATCGAGTGTTTTACGAGACTGCTGACAGCAATTATACTCAGATCAACTGCAGAAACTTTCAGGCGTTTATCACGGAAACAAAACTTAGGCGCTTAAGTTTCATCACATTTACTGGAACAGCACCAATGTCAATCATTAGCGAAAAACTAAACTCCAACAATCTGTTGGAAATCGTCCAGCTGAAACACGCCATGCACCGATCCGCGCTGGAAACGGTAGTTTCCCACAAGTGTCACAAAGCAACTGCGATGTGTTGATCTGACTGTGCTCTCCTTGTTTCCTAGATTTTTGAGGCATGTTTGAACTGGTACCAACATGTAATCAGGGCAACAGTTGCGTGGCTGGTTTTAGTTCAGCTCTCCAGCTATGGTTAAAAACATAGTGGCAAACAACCTGCATGTATCCTCCCCGTAAAGGAGAGCAGCAACAGAGCTGTTAGGACTGCGATTGTAAGATCACCAACTGTCAAGAACCAGAAAGTTTCCTTCTCCGTTGTTGCACATGCAGCAGTTGAGAAATTGTTTGCTTGCATCTCTTTTAATGGATTTATTCAGCCGACGGTTGAAGCACAGAAGCCTGCACTGGAGTAAAAAATGAAGTGAGGGATTCAAAACAACATCCAGTCATTCAGAAAGTGAAAATACATCAAAAGATTCAGAAACGTTGCCAAACGTTAGGCAACATCCTTCACTCTGAAGAGAACAACCCCGCTCCTCTGCCCTCGCCTTATCTGTGTTTTCTCTTTCTTCAGGCACAACACCGTTTTATCTGCCAGGCGTGTGTTTGCTTTGTTTCTGGGTCCTCGAATCCTGCCGTAATTTGTCTGCCTGCAGGTCCTTTGCCTCTGTCAGCAAGCACACTGATTTAATAAACTGCCGCTAATTGTCTCCTGTCTAGAAACAAAAGCTTCTCCTGTCCAGTTGTACTGTTCAGCAGGGATCGTCCAGAGCACCCCCTGGTGACCCTTTGATTGGAAAAAAAAGTAGAGGACGCTCAAGGAATGAATGAACGCAAACAACGTGTATGAGCAATGAGTGGGCTCATGTCAGTGAGCACATCTGCTGCGATGAGCCTTTTGCACCTAAGGTCTGGTGGGAAAACGTTGTACACATCACACCCTTATTCACAAAGTGATTGCTGTCTGAGGCAGTGCAGCTGCATGCTGGGTAATGATGCCAGAATTCCGCAAGCAGGGAATTAACAGATGAAAAAAACATCTGCACACCAGACAGGCTGATGTTTTATATTTCATGTTCGATATTTGCTTTAACTGGGGATGTAAAGATAACGACTACGATTGCGAATCAACTTCCTCTAAAGTCAGTCTCAATGAGATGTGTGCTGCCTTTTTCCCCATAAACAACTCATATCCTGACTTTCAAACGCACTCCTGGTAACGATATGATTATATGGGTAAGCCTCCACGATAAAGTCCTTGTTTCTTTGTCTTGTTACACAACCCGCGCCAGTTAATATTTAATGGACCTTTATTTGTGGTTGATTGAGCGACACGTCAGGTGTGAACTGAGACAACATGGCACCTCAGGTTGCGTCTTTCGCATCGAAACGATGGCCCTCCGTCTTTATGTCGCGTCGCTATGACCACCTCGCACACGCTGAGGTGCGACGCTTGGAAAACGACCCGAGTAAAAATGGAAGAGGGCCAGTTGAAACAGTGACACGTTAGCTGGTTTATAGTGTCCGAATCTTTTTAAACAGCTAAACACTTTTTTGGCTCACTTTTGTGTGCATAAATTAGTAGCAAAGAAAGATGTAGCCATTTTTTAATGGCCCCCCCCCCCCCCCCCCCCCGCCTTTCTTCAAACTTTCTTCGTTTTTAGTTTTCATCGCGTAACTTTTTCACTGCCAGTCCAGACAAAGGGACACGCTCGCCATTCATGGCGTGTCTCCACAGTTCACATTACTTAAGCTCCAATAACAAGAGCGACCGAAATCCCCACAAAGGAGTTACCTGCGAGGCGTTTCCCATCCCAACTGAAATAACATACAGACACAGGTGGGTCGACAAAAGATTGCGGTGATGCTGCGTTTTCATTCCGTTTGTGCTTCCTATGTATGTGATAGAAGCAATGGCCTGAGGAAGATTAAAAAAACAAAACAAAAAAAAATAATGAATCTACTCAAACAAATTACCAGAATTTCCTGAAATGACAAGATTAAGCTGAGAGAAGAAGTGGCTGCAAAGGGGCTATTTTCAGAGTGTCTGCACAGCTGCTATTTTTTAACTCGATATCACCACCATCATCACTGCACAAACTTCCTCCAGCATGCACAAAAAGATCCCCCGATACCACTTGAAGTTCAAACATGAAAATGAAAGGAGATGAAGGTGACCGTGGATGGAGAAAGACACAACCCCAAACAAGGGTCGCGCTCATGAATGAACTCCTTCTCTGTGGCGGGTCGAGCCGGTGCTGAAAGGGTCGATGGTAAACAAGATAACACCGATCACAGACCAGACTCGTCCATAATCTCTCCATCTTCCGGAATCTTTTCCTAACGTGCAGATGAAAGCAGGGGGACATCCAGGACAGGTATCCAGTCCATCGCAGGACAGAGACAGAGAGACAACAGCCTGCTTGTCCAGGAGTACCAGGAGAGAAGCGAAGGTCTGCACGGGGGGGCAACGATCTTATACAGCCACCTGCTTTGGTACATGGTCTGCTTATGACATTTGGATGATTTTACATCTATTTTCTGACTGGCCTTGTCTGGTGGATTTGAATTGACTCCTTTCCTCTTGTGGACTTGCATCAAGAGTTAACACTTGTTCCACTCTCATTTAACAAATGCATTGTTTTATTGTTGGCTTCTTGAAGCTGTTTCTGGTGTCATTATGGAAAAACAATCAGAGCAAAACAGCCCAGACAAAACTTTAATCTCTCTTCAGGATCAAACACAAGCAAAAAGCCTCCTGAACTGAGGTTCTGCTGCCATTCTTTCTCTTTCACTTTGTTGTTGGTTTTCCAAGCCTGCTACGCAGTGCCAGCAAACCAGCAGTTTGCATGTCTCGAAAACATCTTTCTGCTTGCTCAACTGCGTGTAATCACAGTGTGAGGACAAACAGCGACTTTACAACTACACTGACCTACAACTACAGTGCACCGTCAGCACCAGGCGGCAGTATTGTGATGATTTAAAGCAGCGTCAAACAAACGACTGCAGACACGTCGATGGCTCATCACCTTAGAATTTACATTGTGGGGAAAGAAATGAATTCTCCCTCCCAAATATCAGTTAATGTTCAGACAACGCGAGATAAACACGAGCATCACCGGAACAACTCACCCTTTGTTCACTCGCATGGCACCGAATAGTTTAAAGCAACAGACATTCAACCTTGAAATTCATCCGTTTACAAGACACAGAAACCCACATTTCTCCCCGCCCCCCTCACAGTGTCGCGAGTCATGGTTGACCGCGCTTTATCTAAAATGAGCAGATCACCTTAAAGTAGCATTTCGTACGCAGCGTACGTACACACCGGGTGTCGCGATAAAGCGTCAAACATACACTCGCTCATTCGCTTCATCCGAGTCCAACTCACCGGACACGCTCCTCTCCGTGGATCGCAGGATGTCTGACAGAGAGCAAAAGCAGAAGTGAGCAGAAGGCGGTCTGCCTTGCCTAAGAAGGCAGATGCGCGTTACTTTCACTTTCAGTATGAGTGGACGGATATTAACCTCACAACGTCTGCAGACGTCGGGTTGCCAAACACGGCGCTGGGAGGCTCCAAAAACACACATGGGAGACCGAGAAGAATTGAAAGAGTTCCGGTGGGGGATATTGTATGTGGGGAAGTTTCTTCATTACCCCCCGCATCAGGCTGTTTGCACGACTCCTACTGTAATTATCGCCGAGTGTAAGCACCAGAGAGCAAAAAAAGTATGAGCCACAGGGGTCAGAACATGACTGTGCACAGGGTGGAGCTCAGAGGATTAAAACTTGCTGCTCCGTGAGACTGCTCTCGAAAGACTAAGCAAATGATGTTGAAGTAATACTTTCGGCGACTTGCACAAGGTTTTATTTTTCTTTTCTCCCAGCTCCACTGCGTTCCAGTGTAAACTTACAGGAAAATTCATCAGGTGAAAAAAAAATGACTTACTTTTTCTGCTTTATGAATCAAAGTCCCTCCTTCAAATGTGCAGTTTGAAATATTATGTATATTGCAACTATACTTCAAAAATATACAATATGATGTAGAACATATCATGTTCTCAGATCTGCGTTTTTTAGGTCAATAGCTAAATTCTTTTAACAGGTGAAAATGACCCACCTGCAAGTGACCTTGTTCCTGTTTTGTTCTTTTCTACAGTGTGGTACTTAAATATCTTCTCTGCTGTTTTTGGTCGGCCTTAGTCAACATTGGAAGGAAAAAAACGTCACATGTGAGACTGAGGGCTACTTCTTTAAAGCACAAAGGTTCTGGGTACTCTTTATTTGGTCCTTTGTGTACATTTAAATCAGATCAGAAATGTGGTCAAAAGACATCTTTTCCTTTCAACACTGAAACTGAAATAAGGTTTCAAACTGGCTCACAAACTTTAGAGGTGGTGGGCCTCCAGCAGGCCGCGTTAGGTTTGGGCAGAAAAAAAAATAAACACAGCAAATACTATCCATGGTCAAAATTGATTTTAATGTTAATTTCGACTTGTGCCATTTCTGGAGTTCAATTTTCTGTAGTGACTTCTATATCCAGCAACAGGAATCAGAGGATGCCAACACACGTCTTGCATCATAACGCAGGTTGAAAAAAAAAAAAAAAAAAAAAAAAAAAAAAAAGAGGAGACACCACAGGAGAGACCATGTACATGAGATGTAGACTTTCTTCCATGAGTGCAGGTGGACGCTGCAGGCATGGACGCAACAGAACAGACCAGAAGCAGGAGTTTTGGTTTGAGTAATCTGACACAAAATGTACCAAAAAAAAAAAAAAAAAGGCCGATAAACGGTTGTACGAGAGGATGAACGACTGAAAAGAAGGCTGGGCTGTCATAAGGTCACTTGTCAAATCTAGGATGGGTTCACCAGACCAGAAGCACACGAGAATCAGGACCAACAACAATCCGTTGCACAGTTGGCCGTCGTGACACCGGTTGGGTGCAATCAAGGAAACCCAAACTTTGTTTGATGTTGTAGCCTAACATAAACAGGCGCACGTTCGTGTAAATTTTACCTATAAAAACACGGGGCACTCAAAATGGGCACTGGCCTGACGAGAATCTAAAGTTAGTGACTACAATATAAAAAAAGGCTTGTTCGGACTTGGTTACCTGACAAAGGGACCTACAGTTCTCGTCTGAAGAAGAAAAAAACTGCGACTTTCGTTTACCAATTGCAGTAATTCATGTGGATCCTTTTTGGCTCCTCTATGGATAGTAATACTATTATCAGTAGAAAGATTCCAACTTCATGCAACAACAGTACAACAATTAGTCCACAAAAAACAAAAGGTTAAAAAAAAACTCTTCACAGTTATGTTTCTTCTCACATTCATACGTTATAGACTGGACATGCATGCAGGGCGGGCTGAAAAAGAACACAGTGCAAAAGTGTGGGTTTCTTCTTTTGTGTGGATGCTTTTTTTTGCTTGTGTTCTTGTAACTGCTTGTATAATCACCTACAGCTTGTGCTGTTGCAATAAAGTTAAGGGGACATGTACCACTGGTTGATATGACAACTATGAACCTTGTACCCTTCATGGCACATCAAATGCATTTCAAGGGGTGAAGGCAGACCTTGAACCATATACATAGAAATACATAAAGTGCTTCTGTCAAAATAAACAAACAATAAAAACAGTACAAAACGGTTTTCGAAAAAGAGGTATCAAAACAATGCACTTGGGGATGTGGAGGAGACCGGTGCCTGCTGGACTTCAGAGGAATTCCTGCGGTACAGACAAATGAGCTGGGGGTTCTCGTTTCGAAAAGAAAAGAAACAAACCGAAAAACAAACAAAAAACGGATGAGTTCAAAGACGAGTGGAGGTAAAGAGGAGGCAGCCGAGTCGCGCTCAGCCGAGGATGAGGCTGGATTTGCCGCCGGGGGGGTTTCGGCGACCAGACGGGATTCCTGCAGCGGCTTCCTCAGCGTGAGCTGCCTCCTCGTGGTGCTCGGGGACTACGTCGGGCTCAGCAACACAGTTTTCTGGACACAAACGCAGCAAAAAAACGTGTCAAACACTCTGGCAATGAGTTAGTCGTAATAACACACCCTGTTGTCACCTGACAAGTTCAGTCACTTCATTCTCCCACACACATGTGCGGTAAATGTCAACACAAGATGTGGGTGTGTCAACCACTCTGGGCTTTCCACTGGCGAAACAAGCTTCCAGGTAAGGTTAAGCGTGCTGTTCATGACCTGTTCAACTGCTTGATGAGATGGCACAGAAAGGCGCTCACCATTGTCGCGTACAGAAATTTCTCCATCCTAAAAATGGCAAAAAGGCAGAAGAAAATCAGTGTCAAAACAGCAACTGAAAAAAGAAAGACTTCATTTTATGAGAAAAACATCTCATGCACAGAAACATAATGCCAGTATTGTAGCAAGTAATGAGAAAGTACCTAATACAGGCAAGTATATTGATGATGCCTCATGTGTTGTAATGAAACACAGGTCGTTGCAGTAAGTTTCTTCACTGTCCTTGTAGAGTTAATGACCTCTGACTTCAACATAACTGTTCTTCAAGCGCATCATCACCCAAAAATTTGTGGGACGTGACTTTTGCTTTTACAAGGAATCTTCAAAACGTGAGTGTGTTGCGTGAGAAACACACAAGCTCACACACTTTATAGGAGTGTCTTGTCTAGCCTTAATTGTCATTCCAGTTTTATCCAAAACTCCAGATGTGGGCGTGATCTTACTGTGGCAGAGGTATCCCCGGAGTGATTGATGGAGTGATTGGCTCCTCTCCTCAGGGGGGCTGATGACTCTCCACACAGCACACCTGTAGGTTTCCCACCTGGAAGAGGAACAGGGTCAACTTAATGGCGAAGAACCAAAACAGGACAAACTGAATGGAAAAGACGCTTTGAGCTGTTTCAGCCTGGATAAAAGGCTGTCAATAAATCCATTGGTTGCACTATATATATAATGTGAGGCTCAGTCAGTGGATGCTAAAGCAGCATCTGAAACTAACATGAAGCAACTACAGTGTTTGAGAGGATAGGGACACAGAGAGAGAAAGAGAAAGTGTGTAAGGGGCGAAATGTTTCAACACATTGTAATTATAAAGGAAGAATAAAACTTTGGAAAGCCCAGACGACAACGTCACCTGTTTTACTTTTCATTGTAACTCAAGGCTGCAATTTCCTCCAGATGCTGCCAATCGTACTTGCTGACAATAACCGTAGACACAAAGGACTAATTTTGGGACAAAGGATGACGTTCCACAGCGCAATTTCGAAAGTCAAAATCAGGATGTGCAAATGCATCATAAACGATAAATTGCAGGAATCAACCTATGTACAAGTTGAGCGCTAAACATCCAAACAGTCCAGAAACTGATCAAACGTCGGTCCGAACTCAACACAAGGAGGAACATAACAATGAACAAGAAACTGTAATGTTTTATTATCAAAAGGAAGCAGGGGTGTAAGCATGTCTGAGGTGCTGACCTTTTGTTAACAGCGGAATTTGAGGGCAACAAGAGGTCAGGTCATCACTTCAGACTTCTTTTATCTCAGACCTTTTCCTTCAATGCGACTTTTCAGAAGAATAGCATAAGCGAGCCGTGGGGATTTTCTTGTAGGCTGGAACTTTCTCAGTCTCATACTGAAAGCATTTATTCCAATAGCTCTGGTTCTACTGGTGCCAAATGTGACTGAGGATATGAAGGCATGTCAGTGTTTTGAGGTCAGTAACCCTCAAAAAGAATGTTAACCCTCAATGATTTCACTTTCGGAATTGACCAACCTTTTTTTTTTTTGACACTTAAATTTTTATTCAAGGAATAGAACGCCCAAACAATGATGTACCTTCATTTTCTACTCACACCCATGCTGAACAACACTCTGAAGCACTTTTCTGACATCTCAAATGCAGCTGGAGATCTTTCAGGTTTCTTGTTA
>JAUESF010000074.1:3938098-3950340 GCA_032274765.1 Malacoctenus tetranemus | reverse complement strand
GGTAAACACTCAAAACAGATATTTCCGTTGCACACAAACAAACACAAACACTCAAGGATGCAAACTCAAGATGCAGCTCATGCCAGATCGACTTTATACATGGAACCTTCCAGACTGGGAAGAGCTTTCACTTCCACATCAAGTCGCCAATTAATTCATTAACTGATGTCTCCCGAGGCACTGAAAAGCTCCTCCCATCAAGTGTCACCGTTTGCAAAAGCACCAACTGGCAGACACGCTTATCTCTCTTTATTTTTCACACTTTGACGCATACACACCTTCATCTCAGTGGAGGCTGAAAGAACATTATGTTTCATTATGTCGCTCGGAGCAAACATGAGGAGCACCTCGCCAAGCGAGCGTGCACGTACACAAGTGTGAAGGAAAGAGTGTTGCATCTCCCAGCACTTTTTTAATCTTTATTCTGCAGCTAAAGGCAATTTTTTGGAAATCTTTGTCATCCATCGCAATCATGTTTGAACACTGTGTAGGTACATTTGTTACGCATTTAACTTTTTTGCACCTTAGGCGAACCTGCCATGATTGAGCTCTCAAAGTCGGAGAGGAGATTTGCGTTCCAGTGAAAAATAATTAAGCAGCTGTCATTACCATGAAGAAAAAACCTTCCTCATGCTTGTGGTCTGCAGAGGATTGATCAAACTGCTAAATAGTGTTGGGATTCGACTCATGACAACATAACAGAAAGTATCACAACTGTACGTAAGAGTACATTTGGGGTATTCAGCTTATGTTGGGTAAAAACAGCACCATGTTGGAAGGATAAGCTGAAGGGGAAAAGGTCATTTGGGCCTCATCAGCAAAGGCCAATTATGACCAGCTGCTGGAAGAGTGTGTCAGTCTGAATGGAAACATTTTGAATGCAACACACACACACGCACACGCACACACACACGCACGCACAGTTTCCTTGACAGGTCTGCGGCAGTGATATCCTTAATAAAATAAAGAGCATTATAATCTTAATAATGGCGGTGGAGATGTCAGTTCCTGGTGTGGTTGGATGCTGTAACAAGGCAGCCAAAGTCAACGGTAAGTTCAAGTTGCAGTGAGGGTGACAAGAGGAAGTGAGTGCAGGCCAGAAGCCAAAGAAGTAACGCAATATGGCTTTCCTTCAGAGGCAACATGGCTTTCGACCAAACCATTTCTCAAAAACACGAGCGAGGTTAAATTTTCGGCGCATGCATCCGCACACAGACCTGCGGACACACGCACACAGACTCCGGGTAGAAATGCGGACTCACACTGCGAACAGGATCTGTGTTGCATTATGGGCCGTAGCCAGAGGAATGAAACAGAACCGCAGCCGCAGAAAAAAAAAAAAAAGGCTGGCTTTGCCCAGAGGACACTGAGCCCAACAGAAAATACAGTCTGTGAAATTTCTGAGTGAATTTTTGTTTTTGTGACAACTAAATGCGTTCACTCACCCCAAGCTGGATAACCTGAGCTTTGTCAAAGACAGGAAAATCAACCGCCATGAATATGATCCTCCTCCGCTCGGCACTATTATTGGACAGAATCAGGTACAACACATTCACAGATGTGTCTTGAACCGGTGAGTTGTTGCAATTTCCCTTTCAGCACAAACAGCGATACACAATCTCTGAAACACCAACAGACATTTTGTGATATTAACTGGTCGCTAAGCTTCAAAGAGCCGTCAGGCTGTATTATCACAGCAAAACTGGAATTCCATCAAAATTGAAGTGCTTCTTGAACAGGCTTCATGACAAGCAACAACTAGCTCCAGAATTCCAGCTCCAAAGTGCCGCTGCCAAGCGCTGACATTAATAGTTTCAAGATCCCCCATGCGTTCGCATACTTAGGCCTATATGCATTATTTGTCACATCTATTGCTTCCATGTGAGTCGAAACTTCTGCCATTAGAAATGATCTCACTCTTGGGAATTTCGTCTGGGTTTTGCCAAAACACTCAAAGTAGCAGTTTTATTAAAGTTCTCTGATTATGATACTTTTATTAAATCATCATTTTTTTATTGAGATACTTTGACATTTTTCTGGGGCCCAAGAGTGACTCACGGTTTAATCCAGAGGAGATCTACGTGCTGAGACCAAGGCCAGCAGACTATTTTAGATGCTAAGAGATGGTTCGAGGGCCAGGGAGAGAATTCACCCCCTGTCAAAAGCCGAGCCAATTAATCTATTTTCAGTCAGTTCACAAGGTTAAAATACGCCGTTAAATATCGTTCTGTTCTCAATGAACCAGCTGACATCGACTGTGAGCAGACAAAAAACAGAACGTGTATTTTTGGAAAGGCATGGACGAAGCAACGCCTCAGATCAATGGACTTCACCTTCTGTGCGTTTTACCTCGTGAGGGTGGACGTTCATTCAAACTGGGCACTGCGATAGCTCACAACAGAAACCACTAGTGGCATAAACCAGGCTCCTTAAATTTCACATGAAACTTTTAAACGTCTACCATCGATCCTCATCACAACAGTCTATTTTAACCCAGTAGACAGAGTGTGTCTTAGAAACCAAAAAATCAACAGAGGACTACTTTTGTATTCACTTTAGAGTCCATGAGTGGGTCACATGTGGACGCAACATTTCGTACCCAGGGGGACATCAGTCCCAGTGAGTCACTAAGCAATCAGGGTGACGTCCCCACCAGTAGGGGAGGACAAGAATGACAGAGACACGCGTGTATGCATGCACACACTCGCAGCTGATAGCAGGTCACGTCTGTGAACACACACGTGTTTCCCTGTTTGTCTACAACATGCTGCAAAGCGTTCTTTGTTGGGATTTTTGGTCACTGCTGCTCTCTCACTGTGAGTGTGTGCGAGTATCAAACTGTGTGTCAGTGTGTTTCTACTGGCTGTATTTTTCTGTTTTAGTAACGGCACTTGATATACTGTACCATCAACCTTGCTTACAGTACGCGCTGGCTTAGCGGACGTGTTCCTGTCTGCTGGAGAGATACAGCAGGTCTCACCAATCTAAAACAGAAGGGCGAGCCAGCCGTCTGGATCACGCACAACTTATTTTCGTGGTGGTTTACAAAACGAGTCATAAACACTGATAAGAGCCCGGGGAAAGAGCTTCTCGAAGTGAGAGAGAGGCCATTCCCCTCCGTTTGAACTCGCGGCTAAAGACCTGAGGAAAACTCCGTGTGAGCCGAGCAGCGAAGGTGAGGGAGACGGAGCAAAGTGCAAAGCTCCTCCGTCGCCTTCATTCCCAGCTCTGTTTGCCGAGGCCGCGGCTGGCGACGCATCCAGCCGGCACCTTTTGAAGACTGGAGGATGTCGGTTTATGAAGGAGCGTCTTAAACATTAACCGCACCTTCAGCGTGAGCGCGACCAAACAAACACAACAGCAAGGAAACAACCGCGGGGAGGCCTGTTGGACATCTTGTCCTCCCAACTAATTCAATGTGTTGTACATGATAACAAGCACTTCACATGCACAAACACGCATCTTGATTCATGTTTAACTGATATACAAACAAGACTAAACATGGAAACAAATACACGGAGTAAGAATCCATTATCTCAGAGATAAAAATCCAACACATGTGTGACGTTTGATCCTTTTCTTTCTCCAATATTTCTAACCGTTTTTTTTCAGCCAAAGGTTCAGTGGATGATTGTTGTAAAATTTTCTGGTCTATCTTGGGAACAATTTACATTTTCTATCCATTGTATGAGAGATTTGTGCGGTTGTGGTGTGGAGAACAGTTGTATAGAGACTGAAAATAGCAGTGTTATCGGTGGTTTTGCAGGCCGAATTTTAACAAAATCCAACAATCAGTTGCGGCAGATACTAAAGCTGGAAATGTTTCTGCTATTACACCCCCCTGCTGCTTGGAATGGTCCTAAACCTTATTAAGGTTCAGGCACTAATCCATGAAAGTAACAAAAAAAAAGTGCCCCATCAAACAACAGAATCCCGACAGCTGTTTTTAAGCATTATCGTATGGTTCTCGAACATTTTGCACTCAAAAGACCTTTTCAAGACTTTTCTGACAGAGGTTTTTTTTCTTTTAACGCTTATCAAAAGAGGTGAAAAAAATACTGCAGCTATTTTTTTTTCTTCTATTCAAGTGGTTGTGGGTTTAAAACTCAATTATTTTAATGGGCATCAAGTCAGCCGTGTCAACTCTTCTGCACCACATGTTGGCTTCTGTCAGTCAGATACCTCTGAGCTGCACCTGGCAGTGTTTCAATCTGCATTTTTTTGCTTTTGGCAGTGTGGATTTGGACGAGGGAGAGCACAACAAGCAGCATGTCTGTTCGCCTCGTACGGACGATCATGCTAAAGTTTGCTTTACCTTGTTAGTACAGGTCGGGTGAGGCCTGAGACGCCCTGAACTGCTGTCAAGAGTGAAGACGTACGACTGACAGTAGTCAGAGTCCAAGCATGCCCATAAGAATTTAACATATCTAGATTTTTTCATTTATTGACAGAACAAAGTTCCTTAAAGATGACACTATTCTCAAAATCAACAAAGAAAAATGCCAGGCCTGGTGGTAATTTGAGTTCTTTACTGTGTGATAGTTCAAACCAAAATGAGTCTATTCTGAGACAAACCAGCCGGCGCTTTAAGTGAAAGACGGATTTAAAAAGAAAAAAGAATGTGATTGGGATGAATAATCAGGACGCTCTCCTTTAAATGATTGATATTTACATGCGCTGATTGACGACTGAGCCCTGTAAATGTCCTTCTCTCACCACTTTAATCCTCCACCTCTCTGATTCACCCCCTCCATCAGACACCCCCCCCCCTCTTTCAGGTCCATCTCTTCCAGTCCCCCGACTGTGGACCTGCTCCGTCTCCAGCCCCTCCCTCTGTCCCTGCTTCTCCCAGCAATGCAGCGCCGGTCCCTTCATTCTGCATGCCTTCGAGCCGTCTCTCTAATCTTCCTCAATTATTCAACTTTCCTTGCTTCCTCTTCTTCTTCTTCTTTTTTTAACAGCCCAACACATCAAGTTAACTGCATAAACTGGAAAACTGTAAAGCGGGTATGAAAATTACATTTGCGGTTAATTTGCATGGAGAGAAATCCTCTCTGGAGGACACTCTGCAGTCTTTTCTCACCGCAGTCATTAGCTGAAACAATGCCTCCTTCATTTGAGAGGGTTGGCTGCGAACAAGCTCATCGTTGAGCCTACATGACTCACAAGAGGACTTTTTAAAGACAAGTGCGTATCTACATAAATTAAACACTTTGTTTCACCTTTGCAAATTAAAAAAACCCTCTAATTAACACCTCTCAGCTGAGTTTGTAATATGCCCGAGTTGCTGCTAATTGGACTCATTGCATTAGAAGCTTTTTCTCTCCTGCAAAAGAGTCAATAACCCAAATGGATCGACATCTACCGACGAGCACGCAGGCTTTTACCTTCTAAAAAAGGACCCGATGGAAGCAATCAGCAAAGTGCACAAAAAACGAAGGCAGATGTGTGTGTTTCAAATGGGGTTTTTTGTGTGTTTTTTTTTGCCTTCTTTTCCTCTGATGTTAAGTTCAGGGATTATTGGATGAGTTAATATGTTAAATCACCAACAACCTATGCACCGAAGGACCTTTAATTGGACTCAGGAACACTTTGTGTAAACCACATTCAAGTGATCTTATGGCTGGTCGAGCAGGATACACACTTACATGTGACACTGCCCTGAAATCAGCCGGCCTGAGGTTCAGCATTTATGTCAGTTTATACAATGTGTTTCCATTACGAGGAAGATGCCAAATCATTGATACTTGACAGACAATAATGAGAAATTGCAACAAATTTGTTTCATTGCACACAAATGAATCAATCCATGAATAAATAACTAAATCAATAAATGACTGTGTAATAATTAGAGATACATCTTTTACCTGAAATGTTAGATAAATGTATTGTTTATTAAATCTAAAAAATATTCATCACTTGATAACATAACAGGGTCAGATATTATTGAATGTGATCAGAATCACCTTCGCTGCATAAAATGAGTGTTGATTCAAATGAAATGTTTGTTTCTCTTTATACATTTAAAGCTCAAAGATCTTCAATGTCAGTTTGTCTTTGCTTTTTCAAACACATGGTGTCTTTTGCAAGAATCCCACAGTTTGTACAGTATGTTTGCATTCCAGTCCCCCAAAAAAAGGCTGTTGTTTCAGCGACATGTTCACATCTGCCACCGAGAACGTACCTGAGCCTTAAATGAACAACGCCAGCAAACAAAAACCTTTCAAACAGCTGCGAGGTGTCAAAGCGGCTGACGTGCTGTGACTGTCAAACTCTGCAGAGCCCCCCCTTTTTTTCCCCCCCTGAAAACCCGCCAGCTGACGGGAAATTTCTTGTGATTACAGGCGGTCACACTGAGGTATTAGTTCCTGTGTCCATCGTCAAACGTCGCCTTGTAGGTTCGCTTCATTCCTTGGCTGCTTCGAGTCTTTTTACCTGCCTGATCATCACTTAGAATCATGTATGAATGAGGCCCAAATGTGGACAATAAACGACGAAATCAGGATGTTCAACAGCCACCGAGGCGTCTTTCTAAACTGAACTGATTCAAAATGGGCCTGATGAATATTTTTTTTCAAAATCTAAAAAAGGAAATCAGCCCCTGAACAGCTTCCAGAGGGTCGTGTGGCCTGCCTGTCATGAATAACCTAAACCTCCCCTGTCACAGCTCTGGCCAGAGTGAATGAACCCAGCGGTGTCTCTAATCTACAAGCTCACATATCTGCAGGTCGCAATAAAAAACAACTACTGAAACTACAGTAACTTTGATCAGTCAGCAGCTTATGAAACATGTTGGCTCCCAGACAAAGAGCAAGAACACAGATATGATCAGAGATTTACTTCTCTTTTTTCCATGTCCCACCTGTTTCGTTTTAGGGACTGGAAAAACACTCTTATTTAAAACATATTTGAAAAGCTTCAGTTTTTGGTTAATACGAATTTGCTGTTTGCTGCTATTTGGGACTATTCAAGATTTTTTTAAACAAACTGTTGTTTTTGCAACTAACGTGTATCAATCTAAAAAATAAAACCCTCTGACACACACTGATAATTTATTCTAACTGGGCAACAGCCCAGATTGCGAAACACTGTTTCGGTTTCATTTTAATGGAGATAATAATTACGTGCTAATGAAAAATGCTGCGTTTAATTACCATTGCGGAGAGTTTATTGGATCCTCCAGATGAATTGAAAGCCATTGCTTTATTGCGGCGGCTCTGACGAATATTGCTGTGAATGATTAGTGTCGGTGGGCTCCTTTGAGGTGGGTTAGGAGCCTTTAACACGGCCTGCAACTAAACAGACCCTAAAATTGCGTCTTCATGTTGCTTGCGCACTCTTGCATAAGCGTCACATGTCATAAAATTAATTTGCATCAGGATAAATCAATTATATTATTTTTTATCAATTATATATTTTTTTTTTAATGCGATATTGTTATTTAGTCCTACAATCTCTCTGATGATCAGTAGCGAGGCCAAAATGAATTATTTTTCGCCGTTATTTTTTTTTTAATTCAGATGTTGATTCATTGGTTTTTAAATTCCTCCTTAGCGACACTTGAGATTAGAGCGATTCTTCCAGGAACCGCAAATGAAATTAAACGCACATGTCAGCTCCGACACGCAGCCGCTCCGGGAAGACAGACGGAGGACGGGACTTACCGACACACTCGTTGGCCTCCCTGGCGGTGGCTCTCTGCCACGGCCTGTCGTAGTGGAAGGGCTTGCACCTGTCGCACTCCGGCCCGGCGGTGTTGTGCTTGCACTCGCACACCAGGCTCCCGTCCCGGTCCTTGACGCAGCGGGACGCGTGCCCGTTGCACTTGCACCTCCCGCCGACCTGCAGGTCCGACACGGCGTAGAAGTAGGAGTCCCGCGCCAGCTCCGAGTCGTCCTCGTTCTCGTCCCCGAAGGTGTGCAGCCGGCTGAAGATGACTTTGATGTCCGTGGCCGTCACCCAGTCCTGCAGCACCGGGGAGTTGTCGAAGTCGTGCGCCGACGGCCTCCCGTCCAGCGTGCTGAAGGCGATGAGCCCGCCGGTCAGCGGGTACATGTCGGTGTGGGAGTCCGTGCACACGGCCTCCTGCTCGTTCTGCTTGGTGATGGCAGCCCTGTTGGGTTTGTTGTACATCTTCCTGCACTGGGGCGAGTAGAACTGGAACGGGACCCAGGTCTTGCCGTAGTCCATGGACTTGTAGATCACCATCGACTCGGGCCGAGGTGAGCAGAACTGCAGGCTCACGTAGGTGACCTCGAACTTCTTCCCGAGGGACAGAGTCAGGGTGACGTTGTGCGGGAACTGGATGAAGTTCTCGGACTGCCAGCACGTGAGGTTGTGCGGGTTGTTGAGGTCTGTCAGGTACGCCGGCGGGTGGTACTTTTTGGGGTCCGACGCGTCGCAGGTGTGACAGTTCCTGGTCCGCTCGTCGCCCTTCTCCGCGGACGTCACCACGCAGTAGCGGCTCGGCGTCTTGCCGCAGGTGCTGGACACCTTCACCTCCTTGCCGAAGGCGGAGTTGACGAAGTCCGGGATGCAGCGGCGCGGGTTGCCGTGCTCGTCGTAGCAGGGGTCCGGCGGAGAGGTCTGAGCCGCGAACAGACTCATCCCGTAGCCGCCGCCGCCGCGCGCGCTCCGGCACGACAGGGACGCGACGAGCAGCACAGTCAGCGCAGCATCCACAGCCCTGGTCATGGTAGGTCCCCCAAAATGTCTCTGTCGCTGGAGGAGAGAGAGAGAGAGGGGAGGGGGGAGCACACAGAAAGCATGAAGCAGAGGTCTTCTAGAAGAGAATAAAGACTTTATTTTTTCAGGCTTTCAGCAAAGACTGAGGCGAGAGGGAGAAAAAAAGAAAGTAGCAATCACTTCCATCACATCACGCCAGGTTCTGAAACAATTCCCATCAAGTGTTACTTTACCTTGTTTTAATCTGAAAAATGTGAGTACTGAGACGAAGGATGCGCGACTCCAGGCTACAGTCTACAGGCTCCCCGTGTGTTGTTTGTTTCTTCCAATGTCCCGCGGTGAAACAGGAGAGCGGGTGGATTTAAGAGTCGCTCGTGTCCTTATAGAGAGTCCCACTCCTCCTGCCGCTCTTTTCAAATTCGCTCTCTCTCCCTCACTTGCTCTTTCGCTCTCTTCTCCCTCTCTCCCCCCTCCCTCCCTCCCTCTCTCCTGCTTGGCAGAGCCCGAGGTCAGAGGAGTGACACCAGGCGGAACAACGACGTCCAGCGGCGGAGCGGCAGAAGAGGAATCTACGCGCGTAAAGAGACGCAAAATATATCCGGAGAAATGGAAAACTAAGGAAGCACAGAGCCTGCACACACACGTCTACACAGTAGAAACACGGTATTTAGTCCGCTTTACTGTCATTTCTAATTTGCCTCCCAATAACTGTCAAAATTAAAATTTAACGCAACTATTTTAAGAGACCTATAATAAAAAAAGGGAAATTAAAAAACAGTTCATGGTTTTTTTTCTGACATTATTGTCACCCGGGTCAATCTGCAGACAGAGTCGATATGATACACACCAGTGTTTGTACTTACAAGCAGGTCTGGTGTTGAAACATTAAAGCGTTTGCAGACCACATTGAACTGCGTGGTCATGTGTGACTGCAGTACATGTGTGCTGAGCTCCGGCGCTCCGGTAAATTTCGCCAGCTGCTTCAGAAAACCTGTTGAGTGCTGGCGGTAGAAGCGACAGCGCCCCCTCGTGTCCACACGAGTGGAAAAACCCTCAGTTGAGCCTCGTGTGAAACTCTTCTCCTCTCCTGTCATTGGGTGGCGGCGTAGCACCGTTTAATCAGCAGGAACCACATGGACGCGTTCCAGTGGCCAGAGGACTGAAATGTACACTATGTTGGAGTATTTTAGACAAAAGTCCAACCGGGACAGGTCCCGCACTGTCAGGTAAACGTCAACAAACACGCACACTTTGACTTTTCCGACTCTCAAATCATTTTTTGTCAATTTAAACACTGTAGACAAAGAGTGTCTTGGAAAATGAACCTTCAACTTTCGACTCTGCCTCGACAGGTGATGCTGTGTTTTATACTTGTGCTTGAAATTGACAGACAGAGACGCTCAGAGCAGGAAACGTTTACCTGTCCATCTAAAATTGTCCCTTCTGCTCCTCTGCAGCCATGCCGTTTACTTGTTTGCTTGTTCCAGTAGTTACTGCACAGCTAAACACAAATCACCAAACTGCTGATAACATCCTCTCTTTTTCTGGATCATAACCCACCATGGACGAAGTAGATGGAGCATGCGCAGAACGTCGGGCCTTCAAGTGTGGCTTATACTTCTCCGTCGAGAGTCGTACGGAGACCAACGTCTATGACGCGGACATGGACGACCTTCTCTGTCTATGGAGACCCCCTCTGCAGCTCCACGTGTCTTCAATCTTTTTTTTACTCTTTGTCGAGGTGATGGAGGCCTCCTAAGACTGCAAGGTTGGTCCGCTAACATAATTGTTTCCGGAAATACTTTTTTTTTTAACGTAACGACGACTTACTCTTGTTCTTGAGACCATTTTTTTCCATAAAAAGTCTCCGCATTTCAATTTTAAGAGTCCCAACGCGGGAATTTAGTTAACGCTTTCAGGAACTTCGGCGTTTCTCGTTCAATCCAGTCATGTGTGGTGACTTCTATTGATCAGGCGGGGAACTGCAACGAATATCCAACATCCTCATTTAGATGAGTCCCAGAGCTGATGAAGATGGAAATTCATCCAGACCAATGGACAGTCAAGTTGTATTCAAACTAAGCTGTTTTTATGCATTCATTTTTTGCGATTTTACTCGAGCCAAGCCAATAATGTGAGTTTCTCATGCTGCATTGACCTGTTCGTAGCACCAATCTCTTTTTTTTTCTTTTCCAGGTGTGTAGATTTGTCTCCAAACGTCCTTTCTGACCACCATCAAGACTCAGATGATGAGGTTGAAAACACACTGATGTCAGCATGGGAGTCGTGGGTTCAAATCCTAGAGCAGGAATGCAGGTACGGTTGTGGCACACAGAATTTCCCCTTAAGATTAATAAAGTATTTCTGATTCTGATAGATACGGTGTTCTTTGCACTGGTAAAAATTGAAATTATTCATGTGTCAAATACTTTCAGACGTGTTCAACAAGTGGTATGAAACGAAAACTGCCAGTGCACACAGGGTGGGATTTAAAATGGGGTTCAACATACATGTGAGAAAATATCAAAAGTGAACACAATCAAAGTGAACCTCCTAACTTGGACACAGTTTCTCTACACTGATTAAAAAACCAAATTTTCACCATGCAAAATCCTTGCACATAAAGTTGTGTTGCAGCTTTTTGGTTGAGCACTTTTATTCTGGTCATTTTCATAAACTACATAGAGGGAAACACCCTTGTTGTTTGTTACCAGTTTTTTTAATCAGGTTGTCAACTCGCCCCCCCCTCCCCCCTTCCCACAGAAGGGGAATTCACAGTAACACTAATAGATAACATGTAAATAACATACAAAGCAGCAGGAGGAAGTCGGGTCAATGTTCCCCTGACAGACGGGGATGCACACAGAAGATGAAATATGAAGACTGTAAAGTTTGCTGCAAATGTATTTGTATACATATATGTATGAATATAAAGAGAGTAGGAGTGTATATTCCATTATATACATACATGAAGTATTAATTTTCCTACACTTCATTTCATTTCTCTCAGATTCAGAGCACGTACAGAGGCTTTAAGTGTGAAATTAGCATGAAAACACATATGTGAAACAGATGACTTCCTCTTATCTTCAGGGGCCAACATCCCTTCAATATCCACAAGCAACCTCTCAGATACACATCTACAAAAACACGTATTCACACTTCCCACCTACACACGCACACACAAACACACACCAAAGACACGCACACACGAAAGCACCAGCAGCCTCCCTCATTGTGCTCACAGGCACTTCACTCATTCGCTTCCTGTTTGTGAGCTGCAGTGCATGTGAAACACAGACGCCTCTGAACCGAGTGGAGGATTTCAACCGGCTCGGAGCGGCTGACTCCTCTCTTGGTTTTGCTGCATGGCTCCGCTGTGCCCAGGATGTGGCTTTGTGCGCGAAATTGTGAGGTGTGTGCTGAATGAATGGCAGTGACAGGAGACACTTTGCCTTGGACTTTTCTGGCTCTGCGGAGGAATCAACTCGGCTCGGGCATGGAGACGGGACAGTGAATTGAGGTGAGACAATGCTGGCGAATGTACATGTCAGATG
>JAUESF010000074.1:3791338-3807039 GCA_032274765.1 Malacoctenus tetranemus | reverse complement strand
TGTGTGTGTGTGTGTGTGTGTGTGTGTGTGTGTGTGTGTGTGTGTGTGTGTGTGTGTGTGTGTGTGTGTGAGCACACTCACGCTGTTTTTCATCTTATGTCATCATCACCAGATAAACTATGATGAATCAAGATGACAGAGAAGGAAAAATGGGGGAAATTAAAGAGCGGTTGAGGAGGAAAGACTTTAGATGGGATACAAAAAGAAGCTGGCAGAGAAAGACGGGTGGAGAATACAGGGGGACGAAAAGATCTTGTCCACTTTGAATGTGACATCTCCAAAACAAAAAGTGCAAATCAAATGAAACAGCGGCTCACAGACTCTGTGGACGGATATAAAATGCAAAAAGAGAAGGAGGGTAACAAAAGAATTGAGGCTGAGCGGCTGAGACACAAAGAGATGGATTGCAGCGATACCGAGAGTCTTTCTTCATCCTCTCCTTGATCACTTTAAAACAGAGAAGTACTCCAAAGTGAAGTGGCAGAATCTGTCAGTATTAATAGGCATTGTAGCCGTCTTTTCTTCTCTGTATCTGTTAATATCCTCTCATCTATCCCATCTTCCTTTACAAAATCCAATTTGCTTCGACACTGTGTGATGAATAGAGTGAAAATGTCCAAACCAAATGAACAATAAATATTTCAGAAGCTCAACCAATAGGGGGAATAAGAAGGGGGCTCACAGTATTCTCCGTAATATATTTATTTCACTACTGCCGATTGGTTTTATCCTATTAAACTCATTTTTATTCTGTTCTGTAGGGTACAAAATAGTTTATTGATCATTCCATCATTTCTGGTCTTACATCTTATTAAATTGTCTTTTAGATCATTGGTATTCATTGTGTTTACTTTATCGCCAGTGCAATATTTCACTTCCTTCATGCTTCATTTGCTGCATTTTCATTTAGCTGAGCTCTGCTTCCACCCAATGACTCACTCTCGTGCTGCTAAAATAAAGCATCAAGCTCTTTTTCTGTCTGTACTCAGTCCTGGTGTTCTTAGGCTAATGAACAGTAGATCCCGGCACCATAATAATTAAACGACGTGTAATTTGTGGTAATTGAATGTGGGTGTGGAAACGAGGACTGAAGAGAGGAGAGGCACTGGAGATCGGAGTGGCCGCAGTGCACGAGGCACGAGTCCGTCCGTCCGTCCGTCTGCCGGCTGAGAGACGAGAGCGCTTTTATCGCTGGCTGTTTTGTTCTACTTCGTTCCTACTGCAGTTGAGATGAGGTGTGAGGGAGAGAGGGAGAATGAAGGATTACGGGAAGGGGGAAGAATAACAGGACAAGATGAGGAGAAGGGGTGTGACAGAAATATGATGGAGAATAAAGAGGGGGAGGAGAGAATGGAGGAGGAATGTAAAGATCTGAAAGAGGTGAGAAGATGGAGAAGAGTGTGCTGGCCAACATGCATCAAAAGTGAGCTCTGTGGATTTTTTGCAGCTGGTGGAGATTTTTGCAGCCGGTGGAGATTACAATGGTTTAGTCAGCGCTGTTACACAGAGAAAAGACCTGAGTTGGATTCTACTGTCACGTTCTTTCTGCCCTGAGTTTGCAAGCTCTTCCTGTGCGTGCAGGCGTTTCTATCTGTACTCCAATTTCTTCCACAATCCAAAAACATGCATTTGACATTTTTGGCAACTCTGTATTGCCTGTATGTGTGAATATTTGAGACTGTCACGTTCTCTGCAGGAAAACCCTGCTTCAGTTCCCCTCTCTGGCCCTTTTCTGTTAAGTTTACGTCACTTCATCGTGCATGCATGGCTTTTCTCTCCAGCTCCTCATGGCCATTATTTGAAAAATGTGCATAGAAGATAGACGGGTGGATGAATAGCAATGTACAACTCAGTTTAGTCTGGCAGGTCAGGTCTGCGCATAAGCTGAGAAGTGGCGACAGACTCCAGTGGTGATGTCATGTTAAGATAAATCCTGGAGCTGACAGTGAATAATAGGAAACAACAGGCGAGACACAGTGGCAGCACCCGTGGCGATTCTGGGATACGGCTGTCGCAGCTGGAAGTCCTGCTCTCAAATTGTACTCAGTGGGATGCAATATCTCAAGCAAAACACTTATGAGCGCGCTGTGTTATTGAACCCTGATGAAATGTCTTCATTATGTGTTGCGCATCATCATTAGCTCAAGCCTTAATCTCCTGTGGATGTGTGCTTTAAAGGTGGGAATTAATATTTGGATTGTGTTTCAAGGTGGGATTTCTTGAGGAAGCCTGTGTGTCACATGATGTGGGTGTGTGTGCATGTGTGTCTGAATGGCATTGATCTCCAGTTAATTTAGTTGTGTCAACTTCTATCCAGCAGGCCCTTCTGTCAGCGTTCATCACACCGCAAATGGTTTTTTCCCACTTCATGAATATGCAAATGACCCTGTGGCCAATCAAAACACCACCCTGCTCTGCCACCCGTGATAGTTCATGTGCACAGACATATGCACACGTGTTTGGGTTCTTGCATCGTGAGTGTGTCCATGTGGACTTTCATGTTAAGTTGCTCATCAAGTGTTATGTGCAATGAGGTGATCTCACAGCACTTTCACAGCATTGCACGTACATTTCACACACGCGGTGCACACACACGCACGTGCACACACACACACATGCGCGCGCAGGCACAAATGACTGGCTGACTCACCATAGGAAGGATGATAGTTCAGAGCTGTCTCTCGAATCCACCACATATCACATATCAAGTGATAGAGTTTGTGCAAGACGGTTTCAATTTAAAAGAAGAGCTCAGCCGAGATCGAAATATGGAGAAGGGAAAACGTCCTGGAACAACCATAACTCAAGATGAAAACTCGATACTGTCTCTTTTTCATCTGGTTTTAATTGTTTTCGATGCACTTTGAGGAGGATCACGTATGTGACTGAAAGTCCACGAAGCTCCCAGCCGACATTTGCTGTCCTGTACTGATGTGACTTTTGTTGGCTTTATGATGTACAAACTTTATTTCAGCCTAATTCAATGAGCTTGAAAACAACAAAGGGAGCCATTTCCATTCTCTGCTGCATTTTGCCCTTTCTGTGACCTTTTTCCCAAACCTGAACAAACTCATACAGGTGACAAAGAACCTGAGGGCACAATCATACTCTTAACTGAAGCAGCCCATCTGTTTTTCTTTATTTTTCTTTTTTTCCCATCGTTTCCTCTTATTTTTTTTCCCTTTCTGAACAGCTTTCAGCTTTGATTACAGTCTGTTGTTTGCTGCCCTGTTATGGTCACAGTATGTGCTTTAGGACCTTACGTTTTGGGTCAGTGCAATGATCAGCGCAAGCAAAAACATGGGCGTTGTTATTATAGCTTGCCAAAAGTTTACTTTCCGCTTGCCTTTTGTATGCATAAAGGAAGAGCAGGATCTGAAGAATAATGCTCGGTATTAATGCTGGCCGTACCTGTTGTTCAAGCTGTTGCTATGTCTGTACAAATTCTCGATTCTTTTCATCAAATCTCTGCCGTTTGTTAGATCTGCAGTTTATGATTTGAAAAGCATCACAGAAGTTCATAACGTTTTTATCTCTGTGAAATCGTATGCAGATACCACAGACTGAAACAAAGTAAGTCTAAACACATCTCCACAGGTCAGACTGATGCGCTCTGACTCAGTTACAGTCGCTTGTGTTATCAATATTAATCCTGCTTGTCATTGCCTTGCTCTCAACTTCCTGCTCAGCATAATTACATTCACTGTTTTATTATTGAAATACATTCCCACCCAAATGCTGCAGTGTCCCTTCTGGTGGGATGATGTGACCATTTTATGGCAGGAGAAGCAATAGAAATGGAGCCAAACAGGCTCGATAGTATTTTCGTTTGTTTCAACAGTCATTTCTAACATCGCCCATCATCACCCCGCCTCTGGCTGCACATCTGAGCACTCTTGTCATCAGTTTGCTTCGAACTTGCACTAATAAAATTTCCTTGAAGGAGCTTTTCCAATTGTTGACATGCTGTGGTCATGAATCACCATGATTGGCACAGCTGTCTAAAAGTGATGAGGCCAGCGATGTGACTGACTCAGAGTGGATTTATGCGTCACCATGCGGTCCAATTTGTATTTCGTTCCAGCCTGGCTGTTTTCACTTAGTACAGCTGTATTTACCTGACATGCTCCAAACTAGCAGGTTTGTTTGAAGCTCGGGCATGCATGCATAGCTGGTGTTCACAAAGTGTACCACTCGCCGCTTGTTGTTCCTGCTACATGAATAAATTAAGACCTTAAGTCAACAAAACAATAACTATAAAGTTGTCCTAAGTGCACCCCTGCTTTAACAGGCTTCTTTAAGGTTTGTTACTTCTCCTCTGTGCTGAGCTATGATTGCCTTCCTCAGTCAACAGTATCATTCTGCAGCTCATCGGTTGTGTTGATGAGTAGGACAGAGAATTGGCTCATTACCATCCCTCTCATCACTGTGCAGATTAGTCAGATCAGTAGCAATCACAGGTGCCGTCTCTGGGGGCCCACAGAGTTTCATGTTCATCCAAAGTTAGCGCTGGGCGTGCAAATACCCACAGAACTAAGCACTTTGAGGACTCTCATGAAATGCACTGTTAAAAGATGCCACCCTTTTACCATAGTCTGCTTCTGTTGCTTAGTGACCCCCTTTTTTTCTCAAACAATATTCACTCTGTGATCAGTCAGTAATTTCCCTCAATGACAGGGGGCAGATGGATGGACAGGTTGAATGTTGCACAAATGTCATTACTGCATTGGGCCGTCGTTTCCTTTCTTGCCAGGGTGTTTTTGCATGACTTAGATATAAGTACCAGTAGATAACTGAGTGAAACCTTATTAGAGACAAGTGGAATATATGTGGCCCTGACAATCAGACAGACAGTGAGGTCACCGTGGGTGAATAAGAAGAAGTTATTATTCCTTTGTGCTTCAGACGAAAGTGAAATCACAACCTTGCACGCCGTGGTGGTACAAAACAGCACCTTTGGTGACATTGTGACATATTGTTCCATCTGTATGTTATCTCGTATTTGTACGCACCCAACCTGGTTCCGAAAAGAAATGAGAGCAGGGGAGAAATCCATTGTTGCACATGGTGGAGACTTTATAAAAATGTGACTCCTGAGTGTGGTACTAAAATCAGAGAATGTGGTTGAAATTGAACAAATATGTTGCTAAAGCGTTGGCTTGGTAAGTTGTGGTTCTTTTACACAGCGTGCTTTCATCTTTGTGACAGTGTCAGCAACACCCGGTGACCAGTTGCTCTCACTGGTCCAATGTAGTGGTCTGCTTGTACCCAGAGATCAGCTATTGAATGAGCACCTCTCTGACAGTTGTAAACTCACTTACTGATTGTAATCATGCAGTTCCCAGCAGGTCCGAGTCATCAACAGCTCCCATGATACCTTGCCTCTTTGCTGCAAAAATCTAGCACTGGGCTTTGTGCGTCTGTCAGATTCAAGCGTAAAATCAACAGACGCCATCAGGTCTCTATAACCTGCTGACAGTCTCTTCTCATGTTATAGGGACAGGAGAGTTAAATCCTGATAGATGATGCTAAGAACCCACAGTTATCTTCTTCTGTATAAAATGTTTCATAATTCCCCTCACTTGTAGGTCCGATAGTCTATTGCTAATTCATGACCTTATTTCAGATACATTGACAACATGTGGTTTACGTGTACCATGACCCACAGTATTAGTTTGAGCCTTCTGCTGAGCTTCCTTCAGTTGTGACATTTATGTCGCAGATGTCGATCGATCCCCGAGTCAGGATCCGTGATCAACTTAGGAAAAACTGAATCATGTGAACTCACAGACTCCCCTGCACACATACACTGCACAAAAAGCATTTCTCTCTCAGTTTTTAGTGCTCTATTTAGAGACTAACAAGAATCCTCTTCATGCTTCATGCTTTTCAGTCCTAAGGAAAAATGTGATGAGCTGTGACACTAAATATTCAGCCCAATATGGTGGCTAAAGCGGGGCACAGAGTGTTTGTGCATCTGTGTGTATGTATGAGCTGATTTATTCCACCTAGTGCCAGCAGGGGAATTTGAGCACAGCATGAAATAGTGTGCCACAAACAAAGTCACTTTAGCTAACTGCTTTCAATTTCACTGAGTCTCACGCAAAGGCAAACAGTTGGTGTTTGCCGGGTTTATGATTGAAGATCAAATAATGGCTGCATGATCTGTGTTTCTTTTATGCAAAATGAACAACCCACGGCACAAGTCTGATGAGAGCAAATACTTGATTCAATGCACATCTAGATGTTTTCCCATTCACTTGCAACAATTTTCATGATGGTTTCGGGGTCTGCTGCATAATTGTAACTGCTGGTCATTGAAACATCAACATCAACCCAGTAAATGTTCACATTATGCATCTAATTTTAAATTTGAACTCAAGAAATTAGTACAAAGCTATCAGTTAATTAATCATTGACAATCAATGCATTTTCCTAATTGACTGAAAGGGGTTTTAATGTATAAATCAAGGGCCCTATTTTCTCTCAGTAATTTCTCTGTGACCTATTGTGAACTCATCACTTTTGTTTTGATTTACTTGTAAATAATTGCAATATTACATTCATAACTTGGGCAGTAGCAACAATCAGAGGTTAGTTTGTGAGGCGGACGTGGAACACTTGGTGATTTGTCTTCCATGGGAGTGCAACTTCACTGACACTGAAATCTGTCAAGAAACGGGCTCACTGAGAACAATTAGCCCCCTGACTTGAAATGCCATTTGATGCATTCGGCCATGGGAAATTGTGAAGAGATAATCATTAACTTTTTTGATCCCTTATACCTTGAGGCTTTGTTAAACACATCCCATTCGCTCGCTGTGCTGCACTATTGACATCTGAATGATTTGTAGCTAATATTTTTCTTGCAAGGGTATTGTATTATTGTTTATTTTATAAATATTCAAAATGTAATGCTTTGAATTTTTAACTAAAATAAGAATAAAGAAGTCATTTTTCCTAATTCACCATAAATTGTTTTTTAATTCCAGATAAAATCTTAAGTATATTTTATGATACTCTCTCAATACTGTTATACTGAATGTCTGTGAATTCTCAAATATAGGAGCGCTCATTAGTTTAACGCTTATCTCAAATTAGCCTTTAGGATGATGGATTATGCGGATATGGATGTTATCTATTATGAACCAATCACAAAGACCAGGGCGACCCACCAGCTAACTCTGACACAGCAATCTATCATCGGCAAAGGACGTGACACTGTCAGTCTCAGATGAATACATCTGTCGCTGTGGCGATAACTCACTGAACTTAAGATTCCTCCTGCTGCTGCAGGAAACGGAGGCAGTCAATGACCTTGTGTCGGAGCTTTTTGCACCGGAGCCCATTGGCTGTAATTGCTTGTCAAGCAGCAGACATGAGGTTTGACAGAGTGGTCGGACAGCGTAATCCAGGTGTTTGTAGCATCAATATGGGCTCCTCTAAACACTCAGATGGGAGCTGAGAAGAATACATGCTGACTTTTGAGCGCCTTGTTTTAAAGCTTGTAAAACTTGCTTGCCTTTTTTTTTTTTTTTTCGAAGATCAAACTTTAAAAAAAAAAAAAAACCTTGCAGAGTGTTTTTATTTGACAATGCATCACTAAGTACTCTTACATATAAGTTGAACAATTTTAGTGTTTTGTTTTCCAAACAGCTTCAACTATCTCGATGCTTGTCTTTAACATTCACACTTGTTCTCATAGTAACTAATGATATGTATACTAAACCCAATGTGACATGTCTTATTCCTCTAAATTTTCACATTGCGCTGACAGAAAGCTGTCCATCTGCAAGTCGCGGTTTCTGTGGTTTTAAGCCATTCTGACTCAAATCACAGACTCTCTGGCCGTGACACTGTCAGAGTAATTATCCTAATGAGCTCTGGTCAACCTTTTATGCAGTCAGAGCGTGTCACACCTCTCTTGTCTCTGTGTGTATGCGTGTGCACGAGTGTGACTACGAGCTTACATACTGTCATCATATGGCTCACTTTCCAACTCTGACGGCCAGCATGTTCATCCTTTTTACACAGACACCTATCTGCACAGGCACCACTTTCGATTTCCTGCTATGTGTGCAGGAGGTGAAAGAAATAAATTGGCTTTTGCACAGACACACTGACAGAGAGAGAGAGGGGAAAGTAAAAGAGACAGAGCACCGCAGCATAATTAGTTCCTGGCTTTTCATAACTCATATCTTGGTGGAAGGCTCATGCTCGTATCATCATATCAAAGGGTATCAAAGGATATAAAGATAAGCCCGCATTCAGACATCAGACTCCAGAGCGTCTGAGTGTCTGGCCCGAACAAAACCCAGTTAATGACAGGAGATCAGAGCATGACACTGTTAATGTGCACTGCTGTAGGCAGAGAAGAGCAGATCAAGCTGTTGATACACAGGTTAAATACTGAGATCATCAAAAGTTGGCCTTCAGACTCTTAAAAGAGTAATAATGCAAAAGCAAAGAGCCACCACTCTCATAAGACCATGGAAGAAGAAGGCTGATTGTTTGTCAATTTGGCTTGTGCTTAAAAACATGCAGCCAGTCTTTATATGTACACAATTTTGGTGCAATTGCATGTTCATTGGCTGTAAAAAAAAAAACAACAAGTATATAGAGACGGATTTAATCAGTGAGGCAGCCCCATGAGCTGCCACCCACACACAATACAGAGTGATGAGTGACAACGCAAAAAGACCAAAGTATTGTGACTCCACTGATTAACCATTCAACGTGTTGTGGCCCAATCACAGGGTGAGAGCACAGCTAAATAAGCATCTTAATCTGATTAGGAGAAGGTATTCATTTCATGGCTGCCGATAACAGAAAACGGTTTCCCTTTGAAACTCATCAGAGCATCAACGGCAGTATTGTGAGCTGGAGGAGCTGCAGGCTTACTGATCCCCGTCCATTACTTCCCTCTCATTGTCGCCGTCCGGCGTTTTCATCTCATGTCTCTTCTTTTGTGTCCGCTCAGTGCTGGGAGGTGTGGAGTCACGTGGTGTGCTGAGGAAGATCAGTGACATGTTGGAGGTGATTTTGAAGAGGATGGACAGCCTGTCCAAACTCGACAACACCTCCTCAACGGACGCCAGGCGCCTGGATGAGCTCAGCTCCGCCATCAATAGGTAGGCTGACATTTCTGTCTTGCTTTGAGTTCTTTTAACTTTTGCATCTAAATGGTTGTTTTTTTTTGCCTTTTCCTTGGCACAACCAACTCTAAAATACTATAACCAATTATAAAATATTACAAAAGCTTCATCATAGTGAACAGTGTAATACTGAGTGAATTCCAACACAGCAAAATAATTGAGGACCAATCTTTGTTTTTTCAGTACAATCATCTTATATAAACTGTCTCCCACTCAGACACTTTTCTTTTGAAAATCATTGAGTCAAAAAAAAGGTCTTTGTGGCTCATTTCTAAACCGCTTCCATCAGTTGAGGGTCACAGGGGGCTGGAGCTAATCCCAGCGAACACGTGGCTCATTTCTAAACCGCTTCCACCAGTTGAGGGTCACAGGGGGGCTGGAACCAATCCCAGGGAACACTGGCAAAGTGAGGGTCCACCCTAGACATGGTCACCACTCCATCACAAGGCAAACACAGGCAAACACAGTCCGACACCAGAGGACCTGGCGGACACCCAGGCCTACTCAGGGAAAACATGCAAACGCTACAAAGGAAAGGCCGCCCAGGATGTGGCTGCGAAAAATTTAAGAATATTGTGTTTGAAAATCGATGGTGTTTGATGTTCTCTTCCAAGAAGATTTACTTGGTAGAGCCTTGTAGGGAAATATATTCCTTATGAGCAATGAAGACTACTGTAATGACACCATTTGGTGTAAGATGTATTTGTCAAACTCATTCTTTCTCTTTGTCACCTTTCCATCAACACCAAAGTCACAATTTGAAATATTTTCTCCCTTTCACTCGTTGCCATATTGTACTTTTCTCCCATCTTCGCTCAGGTTTTTTCCCCCCTTCTACAGTCGCTTGTGGAAATTGCTGCCTATTACCTCAAAATCGCTGCAGCACACGGACAAGTCTTGTATGACCTTGCTGCTAAAGCTTTTATCAAGCTGCTCCTCTCTTTGCCCCGTTAGCACCAAAACATCCAATTTGTCTTTTCTATCTAACGTTCTCTTCATTCGAACTTTCATTTTCAAACCGGCCTGACTAAACTCAGCGGGAGTGATGTGATACACTCTGACAGAAATCCCCTCACTTCCTCAAACCTTGTTAAATGATCCCAGATAAGCGCCCAGGTTCAGATCTGCGCAGAGGCACTAGAGCGGAAGGATGGTACGATTAATACGGTCTGACGTCGGTGTTAACTGCAATCAATGTCTAGTAATGGGCTGTTTAATGTGGAGGAAGCCGCTCTTCTCTCAGGCCATTACTGAGAAGAGGCCTGCTAAGGATGCAACTCTGTCTATTGTCAGTGGCTCAGAGAAGGATGGTGCATTCACACACTGTATTACATTGAATTGCTTAGATGGTTGAGGAATGTGTCAGGACCTAACATGAGACTTATGCAATTACCTTTAACATGAACCAAAATCAATGTCGTCTGCCATCTCTCTTAGACCATTCAGGCTCCAATCTGGCCCCAACCATTAGATGTGTCATTTTACAGCTTCTGCATAGGAAACGGATGCACAAGTGTATTGTTAAACTTGAAAACGTGACCAATGATGAATGCATAATCAGGACAATGATACTGGTTAGTTACGGGTTAGTGATTTCATTACATATTTATCGTATAAATGTTTTTTTAAAATTAACCACTTTGCAGCGAAAGTGTTTGATCACATGTTCCATACGAGCTGCAATGTTTACATCATGTTTTTTTAGAATCTAAATGCATAATTGATCATGGAAAAAAAACAAAATAACCCTCCTATTTTTAAATAATATGTCTTTACTTGCAAAATGAATGCATTTGCGATCGTGTTATATGATGGTATGAAAGGCAGTCGGCATCAAAACATTCTGCTCTGACTCTGGCACTAAAAAAAGTCTGACACAAGCTGAGCTCCTTGTTTGCGTTCAAAAAATACTTCCTTTTAATGGAGGCGCTCAGTGAACAATGTGAAATCAAAATCAGTGCACACTGTAGAGAAAAATCTATTTTATTTTAGTTTGAGTGCAGTTCCTTTTTTAGGAGGAGGTGGACTGAATGGATCCTTTGGAGCAAAACAGCTATAATAACATGAAAGAAAAACTTGTTTCACTTGCACAACGAACAGGTCTTGACAAAGGTAAACTGTGGTAAACACGTAGCAACGCTCCCCCACAGCTGCCTCTCCATCATAGAGCGAAAAATGAGGATTCACACAAGTACGCAAATTCATCAGTCTGCGGCTGAATGTATGTGCATCAGTTCATTTGAGGTAACACAGCAGTGTTACTGGGGTGCAACCCCTGGCATAACTTAGTCTGCAGAGATTAATGGCATGCACATGAGCACGCATGCAGACACTCACCCACACACACACACGCACACACACATACATACAGACAACCACAAATGACACTTGGCCTCTTCTAAATTGAGAGATTTTTTTTCTCAGTCACTTGTTTGCCCTCTTCGGCAGCTATCATTTATTTTTTTTGCAATTGTTTCTTTTTTTTTTTCTTTTGTCAATCCTGTGGATGTTTGTTTTTCTCATGCATACACAGAAAGACTGAGTGTGAGAAGGAGGTCGGGACGGCTGAGTGACATGGGAAAGTGTGATTTTTGCCAGTGGGGATGGAAGCAAATGGAAAGAGAGCGCTTTATGAAAACATATCCCAAATCCAGGCCAGTCATGCACGCATTTACAGAAAGACGCACACACATGCACGTGCACGCTCAGGCACAAACACACATGCACACACTGGGCGGCGGTCTCATCTCTGTGTGAGCTTCATTGGTGCTGACACACTCCCATGTAGCAGTGAATGGGACTTGATGTCTGAGGCCCCAGCCTGCGATTCGCCCACGAGGCAGCCACTCGTTAGAGCAGAAAACGGAGGGAAACAACAAGGGAAGGAGAGAGAGGGGGACAGCGGAGCCTGAGAAAATGAGAGAGCAGGACGAGGGAGGGGTAAAAGGATGCAGAGTTGATTCACCCCTTTTTACTGTGCAGTGGATAAGAGAGGAGATTGGTAAGTCTCCCCTTAGGCCTCTGCTCTCTGAAGATCAGTGCTCTGCCTTGGCTTTACCTATTTCTCCTCCCTTAAGCACCCATCTAAGCTCTGTCAGGAACAACACTTATCCCAGGGGTCCCTTCTTTGCACAGCACTGAAGTTAGTGTCATTGCTTTGCTGAAAGTAGGCAGCAATGTGGACATGTAAATTTTTATTTCACGTTTTTTTTTATTCATTCATTTCTGAATTTAGTTGCTCTGAGGAGAGTAATAAGAAGCAATAAAGTGCCGTTCTAACGGGAAGTGTGTTGGTATTGCATGATGAAATATTCTGAAGGTAACAATAACAACAACAGTTTCTGTTACTGTGATTGCTTCCTTAGTGCACACAACAAAGTACCCCTCTGTGTTTTTGAGGAGCCAAAAAGGATTTCCTTCCTGTGAGTCAAACAGCCCAAAAACAAAACAAACTATCTTGAGATGTCAGCAGATCGTCATTTGTTCAGCTTTGGCTACTGTGACTACAGCATTAGAAAGTGAGGTTTCTCACAATTACTCAGGACACTTTAGACGCATTAGCAAGTGTGCTGAGTTTGGCCTTTTAGCCACACGGTGATGTAGTGTTCAGCTGTTTCCCCCCTCATCGTGAGAAGATCCTGAGTATGTGCCAGATAGGGGACTTTCTGTCTATTGTATTCTTGTTTACTTCTGACATATGATTGGTTTGGACCTAATTCCCAATACTGTCAAGAAATAAGACATAAGCTTGTTGAAGAAGAGTGTTGTAATTCACTGACATTGGGCTGGGTGAGTAGGCCAAATGGAGAAAGTCACATATTGACAAGTTGTCATTTGTGTCTCTTGCTTGGTTAGCTTTGGTTGATGGGAGTTTTTTCTCCCTCCTCAAACACAATGAATTCATTAGACAGAGGGAGGTGGATAGAAACATGGACACACATTTCTCTCTATCTTTGGAAAGTCTCCTTCTAGTTAACATTGATTTTGCCCTGCTGCCGATCGCTCTTTCCAGAGTGCTCCACTTCTTCTTGGCATGCAGCAGCGGATTTCCTCTTGTTGTTTCTTCACCCCCTACACTTTCCTCCTGTTTTGTCTTCTCTTTGCTGTTCGTCATTTCTGTTTTGTTCTCGTTTGTAAAAGAGCCAACTGTCGACATCCATCAGAAGGAAGGAAGCTCCATTGTGAGAATGCAACAGTGGGCCATCAAATATGTATACCCTTGTACTTCTTTGATCATAATCATCATCTAATGTTTCTATCAAGCTGTTTTGTTGGCTTCCACATGAAGGCACAGGAAGTCTTTATTTCATCCTTCCTCATTCCTCGTACGAAAGGCCCCCATGGTACTCCTGGTCTGTTTGCTGTTATTGGTTGTTCTGCTTCCTTTAATTTTCCAGTTCATCCACCCAGTGAATGTTTCTCCTCGTCTCATTTTTCCTCGTTTGGAAACTCATTGTGCAATCCCTTTCTTATATTTCTCTCTCTTCGTCTCTGCCTAAGTCCCTCGTTCTTTCTCTTTCCATGAATGTCTTCTTTCTCCTTCCTTGTGCACTCATCTCTAGGGATGAGTTCACATTCTCTCAGACATTAGAGCTTAGATTAGATGCTTGAGCTGCATGGAAACCAGCCCCCATAAAGAGAGCTTTACAGTAATGAGGGTCACCCAAATAATGAAGCAAAAACTTTGTCCTTCAGGACAAACTTCACTTTTTCCCACATAGTTTGCTGGAGATTTTAATTCTCCGTCTGTGAAATGCACCAACATGTTAAAGTTTCCATAGTAGTTTATTGCATGATACAAACCTGTCTCATTGTAAGATAATATAAGGTTATACGCCCTCCTCCCATTTACTTGCTTCACACTAAAATGAAAAAGATTGAAATTTGAATTGTGTCGAATGCTTTTATTTAGGTAAGTATTTCAGGTTGCTTTGGTACAGAAAATGTGATTTTCTTTGTTGTATATTAGCCGGTAGAATGAAGGACATTTCTTTCAGTTAATACTCGTAGGCAAGACAAAAGATGTAATTTTAGGACATATAATTTAGAACACCTACTATTTAATAATCTAAATCTGTTAAATGGCACCAAAATGCCAAAGACATTAGTAGGTTGGTACAACTGTGCATTTCAGGTGAGGAAAAAAAGCAGAAAAAAATCAGCCAAAACATAAAGTATATTAGGCTAGATGGAGTAGACATCCAAACCTCAAGTTCCATGATCGGTAGATTTGAGAAACGTCAACAATGATGCAAATATCAGAGGACATGGTTGCTATTTTCTGCCGACTTCTGTGAATGTGTGTATAGAATCATGGTGTATGTGCTCAAATGTTCTGGAAGGGTAAATGAGTGTTGAGAGTGTTTACCTCCCAGGAACAGTTAGAACAGTTAGGTGTTGAAATTAAAGCTGTCAGAACATGTATGTCTTAATTATTCACCAAGGAGCCTCGACCACCTTTTTATTGTCACTGTTTCTGCATTCAGCTAACAGCTGTTGCTCCTGAAATAGACATGCACTTGAGAATAATGTCTTTGCTGTTGTGAACACATTAAAGAAGATGCAAACACTTGTAGAAGAGTTTGCCAGTGACACTTACAAGCTGTTAATGGGGCAATGGGACTGCTTGTGGGTTTGATCGCTGCCTCATTTTTGTTTACACAGTGTTTAGCAACAGGATCACTCTCTCTTTGTTTTCCTTCAGTCCCGTCATTGTCAACGTTATTTTTTTAAGCAGCTGTTGTTGCTGCTTGCAATTAGTTAGTCATGCTTCCAATGAATTGTGCACACACAAACAGACACACATCCCCCACCCACCCCCCGTGCACTTCAGGCCAACACACAATCAATATTTCTGATCTTCATCACTGATATGATGTCTTATTGTGCTTCACTTAGGTCTATGGCTTCAATGAAGGTTTTTAGTATCTGCTGAAAAGACATTACAGTGAGAGGAAGGAGACACATACACACACACACATGCACACACACACACACACACACACACACACGCATGTGCACACACACACATACACACACACACATTGTGCTCTCTGAAATTGAGTCATTTAAATGGAAATAATGAGCACAGCAATATTACTCTTGGTGTGCATGCTTGGCTTTGCATAATATGCGGTCTGCTGCTTTGGAAACATGAACTACAGTAAATGCACAGTAACATGCATGCACAGACACACACACACACATGCACGCTTAACACTCATTGCCCTGAACAACCATTGCATTGACTTCCAATTGTTTATGAATAAACTATAACTGCGCTCGCTTAACTTAACCTTCCCCAAAGTGTAACTTAAGTTAAAACTTGACACCTGTTAAAACCGAGAGATGTTGGAAATCTTGTAACACAGTTAGAGAATAGATGTCTGTCGCCATAATTTATCATCATGTGAGAAGGTAAGCAGATCTCAGTCCCAACAGCATTTATAAAAACAACAACAAATATGTGGCTCGCGCACACACACACACACACACACACACACACACACACACACACACACACACACACACACACACACACACACA
>JAUESF010000074.1:3720544-3733333 GCA_032274765.1 Malacoctenus tetranemus | reverse complement strand
GTGTGTGTGTGTGTGTGTGTGTGTGTGTGTGTGTGTGTGTGTGTGTGTGTGTGTGTGTGTGAGAGAGAAAGAGAGAGCGAGAGAGAGAGAGAGAGAGGGAGTCAGTGTCTCTGTTCTCCATGTATGTGGACTTGTGATTAATGTACATGCTCGCTCTCGTTACGAGCCACATATCTGCCCTCCGGCTCTAAAGCAGAAGGTCCTCTGACACTAATGAGGAGGGATGAGTAAGGAGAAACGGCAGAGGAGAGGGGGTGATGATGACGGAGGGCCGGGATGAAAGAGGGGCTTTTTTTTTTTTTAATGATCCCGTCTACAAAAAACTACAGAAGGTCTGATCAACTTTATTCTGCTCGTGACCTGCAGCTGGTCTGTAAACAGCGTCTACTGCGCGCATGCAGCTAAAGAATAAGCATGAAAGCGATTCATTCATTCAACTCTGGTCGCACCAGAGTTGCCCAGAATTATGCTGTTGGTCAATATCACTGCCCACGCTTCTATCAGTGCAAGACATCAGAAGAAGCTTCCAGATGAAAAATCAGTTGTTCGATCAATACCAGTGAAACATTTGCAATTTTAGCAAGTGTTTTTATTCACGATACCAGTTTTAATGAGAGCTTTTGATCTAGATTGTTCACTTTCTTCCAGAATGTTCCACACTGTCTCCATTTGGTTGTAGCGTGTCCTGGATGTTTTCTCACGTTTTTAGTCGCATCCACGTTTCAACAACTCTGCTGCACGCTGCAGGCTCTGTTGCTCTTTTCTGATGTGTTTTTTCATCATTACATTGTGCTTGCATGAAGGTTGCATGTCAAACCTTTTCTCTGCTTCCGTCTGAAATAATGAAGTTCTCGTCAGAGAAATCTGCATTTGCTCGCACCGAGCTTGTTTTGTATTTATCCTCAGGTGAGATCACCTCCATTTCACTCACGCAACTGCTGTGATTTTAATGTTGTTTGTGACAAAAGCAGCTGTCTAAATGCCTCCGGGCATCACTTTGGGTGACCCACTCCCAGTATCGCGCCTGGAGGCATCTTGTGTAGGTACAAATGGAGGGCTAAAGCCACCGAGTCGCTAATGAGCTGTTAATGCTATATTCCTGTGTGAGCTCTTGTGTTTTTGCTACAGTTAGTTTGTTACAGTGAAATACAGAGCGATGACACAGCCATGAAGCAACTCCTGAGTACCGACATTAAAGTCAGCGAGCCTTTCAGGATCCAGGAGGCGATCAGATCACTCGCTCTCTAAGGACCCTCCTGTTGTAATGAGACTTTTTTTTATGGAGTTGCGCCTTGTCTGCAATGAAAGCAAATGACACACCACTGGATATTCTTCTACTCTCCAGCACCTGTGTCATTTTATGGCTGCAGCTAATTTCATCCCTAAACCTCCCTTTCAGGATTTCTGCGCCCCGGAGCGTCCCTTCATTGCAGCCAACCTCTCCAGACAGGCGTCTGCTGGTGGCGGCAGGATGACGGGCCCTCTGTTCGTGGCCCTGCACAACTCCACCGCTTTTGGCTGGGCGACCAACGTGACGGCTCCAGCTGCCTGGCCCCCGCTCAGCTCCCTCAGGCTGCTCGTGTCCCAGGAGGGCCAGTCTTGTGTGGAGGCCTGTCAGTCAGCTGGTTTCATCTGTGAACCCGCTCACTTCCACTTCATCAACAACAAGGAGGCCCTGCGCGGGTAAGCCGGACTGAAGCAGCGAGACGCGGTGGCAGCGGCGGCGAGGAACAAAACGTAAAAGAAGAGCGGCGCTGTAGCCCCGGCAACCGCTGCCCTCTGCCTGCACGAGAGGGAAAGTTACTTAAAGATTCGATTGAATTTCATTGTCGTTGCCGTGATTCACTTTCAATTAATCGGACCAAACCACAAAAGAAGTGTATATTGTGTAAAAATGTGTTTTACTTGAACTCTAATAGATGCAAAAAGATGATCAGGGTTCGTCGAAGTGGGGCAACAAGAAAAGGAGATTAACCTGCAGTTTAAATAAACAGCTTGAAGTTAAGAAGTTTGTAGCAGGATGAAAATTTAGACGCCGAAGTTTGTCAGAAAACTTCTACCAAAATCAAAAATTTCAGTACGAGATGTTTCTTTTTTTTCTCCGTCACTGAGAAAGATTTTGGAGCTTCTTCTCCACCCCCCCCTCCCCCCGCCTGACTCACTACAGGTCTCTCTCCTATTTTTGCTTTTTTTTCCTCCATCTTCAAAGCTCCTTTGTGCTCCACTTCTCGCCGTGTGTCGGGGTTTACAGTGGCGCTCCTCTCTCTGTTCTGTTCCTCCTCGTGGCTCCGCTCTGTTTTCTTGCTAAAGTTTTCCTTTTCATAGTGACATTTCGAGCCTCCCCCGTTTCTTCCCCCCACCCTCTTTATTCTTGTACTTCACCTGTTCTTGTTTTGAAATGGGGCTCGGTGGTGATAAGAGCGCCGTGACATTGCTCCTTCTCCTCACGTCCTGTTTTTTCTGGAGGTTATGCCAATTCCACTTTTCTATTACTTGTCTGAGATACAATACAAATGTGATCAGCAGTATTTTTATTGCAATGAAACCCAATGAAGCGTTCGCTCGGATTGCATCCAGACCTCAGGCTCTCTGTGCCCCCCCCCTCCTCCCCTCCTTCCTCCTCCCCCAGGCTGGAGGTGCAGTGCGAGGTGGTCGACTCTGAGATCAACCACATCCTCCCGGCCTTCTCGGTGACGCGCCGGGAGTGCGGCCTTCAGCGGGACCCGCTGCTGTTCAGCTGCGCCGGACACTCGCCCAAATACAGACGCCTGTGCCCCTGCAGGGACTTCCGCCGTGGACAGGTGGCGCTGTGCAGAGACTGTCTATAATGACAGGACGGCTGAAGGACGGGCACAAAGGACATAAAACACAGATTGGCAGTGGGGGAGGGGGGGAGGGTGGAAGGTGGCCAGCCACAGGCCAGCAGGAGTGTGCAGCTGAGACCAGTGAGCTGATGCTGCAGCGGCAGTTTCTCCTTAAACGTTAAAAGTAGAGCGAGGAGGGAAACAAAGAGGCAATGCATGACTTCAAAAGAGCTTAGACGTGAGGACTTCGAGTGACTGTTAGTTTTGCCGGCTGCATCCAGCTGCTGCAGACACAGGGGGCGCTCCGGCTTTCTTGAGGTCTGCTCCCACCACCCCCAGGTGTCGCACCCCAGAGGCCGAAGACGGGGCAACAAATTTGTCACATTCAAACTGTTAACCACGAAACAAGAGTTTATCCTAAATGCTCTCCAGTGATAAATTCTCAAACTTTCAGTTTTAGAGCTGAAGTTTCTAAAAGTATGTGGTTTAACTTGGAAACTTGAAAAGCGTGAGACTGCAACGAACGGGGAAATCGGGCCTCTTGTGTCATTTCTTGACAGAGCCTTCAAATATCTTGGTTTAGAGAAGGCAACCCCGGGTCAATATCCAATCTCCTCTCTGCACTTGGACAAAGGATGATGGACAACCAGGTTATCTCCTGAGCTTTCTCTCCCCTCCTCCAATGATGGACAGAGTCATTTATCAGACTGAAACCCAAGTCAGAGGCAACATCAGTCAATGCAATCATCTCTGGTCAGAAAAACGAGAAGGGGAGGAGAGAGGACAAAGATAAAGGGCACAAGATTATTTTTCAATAAATAAGCTTTTAGAGCTCACAACCGGATTTTTAAAGAGTCTTCTGGGCTTTGTGATGGAAAAACCGTGGAATAAAAAAGAGAAAATCTGAATGGTTCAAAGTGTGGAGGTGGGTTTTATTCTGCGTCTGATCTCAACTCACTTCCCCGCGATTTCTTTTAGGCTGGAGAGGCGCTCCTGCCCCCGTCTGTTAAAATCCTCCCACCATTCACACTCATCTACATTTCCATCAATCCGCCCGCCTCCGGGGAGCCTCATTTGATCTTTTCCACTCGGAGTTGACAGCCGGCACCGTTCGAAGCCTTGGAAGTGGAGCGAGGTAGAAAGTGACGGGAGAGGTGGGGGGAAAAAATTAGACTGGGGTCCGTTGGCTTGGTTAGTTTAAGGAAGAAATAGCAATCGCATCCGTGTGATTGGCAGCTCGGGTGGCTTGTGCATGAAGAACTCTATGACATGATAGAACTATGAAGCACCTCTTAAAAGCTGCCCAGCCCCGATCTAAAAAAAAACATTACTTTGTTAACCTAGTTGTTCAACACATAAAAATAAAAGTATCCTCATTCACTTTTCAGTCCTGGAAGAAACAAAACTTCCAATAAATGAGTGAGGTATTTGTACATGTCGTTCTTTGGGTGTAAGAGGCTGCAAACGTACCGACTGTTAATCGGATGTTGTTATAAAGTGGGAACTTGCAGCTTTTTATGGCTGAAGAAGTTTTATAGTCTGGACCAGAGAGCCGAACCTGTGGCTGAGCGTGTGAACCTCCATGAGAAAATGTCGTTATGGCAACAAAATGTGTGAATTTTTTACCTTTAATTTCTGATTTGTTAGCACGAGAGCTGCTCAAAGAGACTTCTTTCATTTATCACCTGTAGCACAAATAGTGTCGGGAGTCGGTGGCAAACGGGAGTCCACAAGTGACCCGGGGGGCCCGACTGTTGCCCTGGTCTCTGCTGGAGGTATCGAACGCTTCACATTCTCTCTGCCTAAACTCGATGAACTCCCTGGGAAAAAAAACAAAAAAAGCAACAGTTCCCGGTGAAAACTGCATCTGTTTATGGCCCAGTCGGACGGCGAGACAAATGTCAATAATTGACCTTTTTTCACTGCGCCACGAGCAGCAGCGATACGAAGCTTCACGCTGCACACGACACGAGCACTTTTTTTTGTGTGTGTGCACACAACAGCGGGGATCAGTAAAGCTGGTTGCTCCGCTGAGGAGTTGGTATTGTGCAGCCTGTCGCCTGGAGCTCTTCATCTAACAGCTCACAGTGGCTGCTATTGTGTTCCAGGACTCCCCGCGATACCGAGAAATAATCTGCAGAGGGAAAAATTAACTGACAGCGTTGGTGTTCAGTGGAGTTGGTCGGTACTGCCTTACAGGACAAACACAGCGGCAGGTTTGCCAACACAGTGGAACGCTCTGATTATTGGTGGTCATCGAGTTACATGTGATTCACACAATCCACAGTTCTAAAGATGCATCAGTCTTTGCACCTTCATGGAACTCGTTTTTTTGAAGTGTCCGTGTTACAGATAGATGAGAGACTGTTGATTTTATGGTGCAGGAATGTTTGAAGACATTGGTTCTCTCCACAGTGCAGCTTTTTCTCAGCATCACTCGAGGGGCGTCCTGTGTGATCGCATCTCTTTATGTCGTTCAGCAGCCCCCCCCCCCTGTCAGGAGGAGGTCGGGGTCCCTGACTGGAAAGAGCCAGAGGGCGGATTCCCCTTTGAAGTTATTCTGCTGTAGATTCACTTTGATGTTTAGGGTCGATTTCCGCTGTCGCTGGTGATCGGCCACCCTGACATTATCCTGTAATATACCTCGATGCTCTTAGGAGCTCATTTTCCCCACAGTGAAGGCAGCGAGTTGTCCAGAGCCGGAGGCAGCAAATCAGTTTCAAGTCACGGGTTTTTTCACTTGACTTCAACTGTGGGATCGGGGTTTTTTTTTTTCTCTCTCTTTTTTTAACTGGGTGCACAGGGAGCTGTTTACACCCCACATTCTGCTGCCAGCTCACTCCGAACATCACTGCAAGTAAAAGTTTCTCCTTGCTGGTCTTGGGTCAAATGTGTAATGTGTCCATTTCCATACACAGGAGGAACCAAAAGAAAAGGTGTTGTGGCTCATCGCAGCATGAGAGTGAGACGCAGACACCTGTTCGCAGTCTGTCCGTGACGATCCTGAGTCGCATCTTTGCGAACAGCATTTTTCTCCCTTGAAAAACTGAACCGACTGATGATTCAGCTTCACCGGTTCACTGAACAAGCGCGTCTGTCGACTGTGGAAGACGACTCGCGCAGGCAAATGAAGACCACGCCATGAAGCAAAACATGAGCTCAAACTCAAACCGGTTCTTTTCTATTTGCGTGTCAAAGCGGTCGCACATCTGATCTAATCTGAAACAAAACGATAGAGAAAGAGGGCGGGGCTTCACCGGGGACAGTGAGCTGTGGGACCCATGCTGAGAGAGACTCAGTCCACACCAGCAGGAGCTTCTTGTGAGTACGAACCAGCATGAACATGTGCAGCAGTAATCTTTGGAGGATTTCTTAAACCTGCTGTTGTCTGTATGATGAGTCCGATATGATGAGTCACGTGGTACCGATTAAAACAGATTGGTCACAAATTTGTACACGTTTTTTTTCCCCCTGCTTCTGCAGGTGTGTTGCACTTCCTGTAAATGCTGCTGCTGCTGCTGCTGCTGCTGTTGTTTCGGCTGAGCGCCTCTAATGTGTCGCACCACTTGGGAATATTTTTATACGGATGTTGGCGAGATAAAATTCAATAGAGTAACACTAGATTACATGCATGCATCATTTCCTGTGAATCCCCTGCGTGTTGGTGGGCAATTTCCATTCAGGGTGGAAATGGCGGAGTCAGCTCGCCACAATGAAAGCTACTGCACCATATCCAGAGGTAATTACTGAATGTAAATAAACTGGATGGCTCTTTTTAGGAGAAAAAAAATCCATGCCAACAAACTATAGGGAAAAAAAAGAGGTTTAATGGATTAAGTTGGACGATTTCTACTCGATGCAAGATTTTAGTTTCTGTTCGTAAACGTAGTTTTTACACTTAAGCATCTAAAACTGGACGAAAGTTAACGAAGTGAAGTTCTGGAAGCAACCGTACCAGTGAAACGTAGCAACAGTCAGTCACATGTTTGTATCACATCTGTGTCGTCTCCACGACGTGTTTTCGCGCTGCCCTTCTCACGCGTTTCCCTCAGAGAGCCGAAGAGCCCAGATGTAGCAGATCTCCATCGTCTCTGCCTTCACACCACACGGTGAACCTCTGGTTCACTGCGTCCTTCTCTGTGACAACATGGGACGTTTATCGCGTTCACTGCGGGCCTCAGAGGTGGCACATCCCGGGGTCTGATCCTCCGCCTCAGCAGGGGTCTTCCCTCGAGGGGTTTGGATGATCGTCCTGTCACAGCGACAGACACTCTGTTTGTAGGTTCAACTCCTGTGAATCAACACAGTGGTCTCTTTAAATCCCCTCATTTCACAATAAAAAAAAAACCTTTTTTTTTGTAAAGGTTCATATTTGATTATGAAATAAAGTAGGAAAAATAGATAAATACATAAACAGACAGGATGATGCAAGGGGTCCAGCTGATGACATCTAATTTTTGCCCGCTGAGGTTGGACCATCAAGAGACAGATTAGTTTAACTCCACTGATATACGAAACATCACGTTACCAATAAAGACCATAAAGCAGATTGAGTTAGTTCAGGCTTGTTTATCGCTGTGTTGTTGCAGCAGTAATCAGACTGTTTGGCTTGTTAGAGCCGATCCTGTAGCAGCATAAAGGTCGTTAAACAACTGCAATTATGTATTTAAAGCGTCATCTGAAATCACTTCAGTGTGAGCAGTTCAGATCTTTATTTGTCTGGAGTTGTTTTTTCGTTGTTTACTTCAATATTATCAGCATCTGAAACGGTTTTTGCATTTTTAAAAGCCAAATTCAATTAATTAATCATCACAGAGATCATTGATTAACTCCAAAACGACGCGTATCGTTCTTGTAGAGCTTGTCCGTGTATTGCAGATACAGCAGGAGTCTTGATCTGAATCCCAGCAGCTAATGCAGAGTTCAATGAATAATAAATCACAAGTGTGAATGTCAAAGTAGATTCATCAAATCCTCATTGACCTGCGCTGGCACGGGGAAGAAAAAAATGTCACCCGGTTCACCACATCACTGTGATTTCAATTTAACACCAGAGGCATTTCAGATTGCAATGAATCCGTTTCAGCCCGGCAATTCATCCGTCTCCCTGACTGAAATATTTACAGCCGTCATAAAAAAGCACTTAGGCCTTCGTGCGGAGGAATCTGCTCCTTGTCTCCGTGGACGCTCGTCCATCGGGGGAGGGCGCAGTCAATGGAGGCGCTGCGTTCACATCGTCACGCCGGATGATGTCACATCGTGAGTTCATTCATTCACGTGGAGCGCGCGCTGCGCCCGGGAGCTGGAAACGTGTCGGCGAGGGCCTTAAAGGTTCTCAGTCTCGCATCTATTTTATATTTAGTTTCCCACTGATTTATGTTGAGTCCTGCAGCAACGCTGCAAAATGCGGTTGTTTGGTGAACAAATATTTCTCTCTTATCCGTGAAACAGGTCAAGTAACACAGATTCACCACTCAACAATATGCTGAAAGGTCATTTTCATACAATGTAACTCCATCTTTGTGTTTCCCTGTTGTCGTTTCGTGTGAAGCGTCGATGTTTGTTGCGCTTCGCCCTTCGTCCACTCTGATCTTTCACAGATCACCAGAGGAAGAGAAGGTGTAACGACTTCTGAAGCGATGAAGTTTCGTGTGAGCCGGGTGCTGAAAAGACCTCTTGGCCAAATTGCGTCCCCCCTCCATACAATGGGGGTTGCCAGGCAACCAGCGAGAAGGCTTCAGGAAATCTCTGCTCACCTAATGAACAGATATACGGGGGGGGGTCTCCTCATCTCACTCCTGTCGCCTCCTGTCCAGATAAGTACATTTCTGAACATCACGGGGAGTTTTCTTCACCTCAGAGGGAGATTGTGTCCATGGTAACCGTGGACATCGGAAATGTCAAGATTGAGTGCAGGGAAATCATGGCGGAGCTCAGACACCAGGACAGGCTGAGCAAACAGGACTTTGTATCTTCTTCACACTTTACTAACTGGAACGCCAGATTTTCACTGCATCTGTAAACCAAACACGATGGGAGAGAGAGAGTTAGATGAAGACAGCTAAATAGATTAGAAAAAGTTAATGTCTTGCTAAAGCAAAGCTCCCAGAGGATGAGCGTGTACATGTAAAAGTGGACATGTGGCAGTGAGGCATTAATAATGTGAAGTCGATCCTGTAAACTCGACATGTTCCTTTGTTTCTCCTGAGACTCCATATTTATTATCAGGGTGACTTTCCAGCCGCCACGAGGCCGCCTCCGAACCAGATGGGGACTCTCTCTAACAGCTGCATCTCCTGTTCTTGGAGGACTTCTGTCAGAAAAATGACCCACAATCCTTTGAAGGACAGGTGGGCTGAGTGAGTTCGTGTGTGCGCATAGGTGGAAAAAAAACCTGTTAATTGACAGAAATTCTTTTTTAAATTTAAGCCAGTTGAACTTTTTTCTTTTCATCTTTTGATGTGTAGATGTATCTTTGGGAGTAAGGGTTGTGTGTCTTTGCGTGGGTGTTGTGACATTGTGGGGACCTGATCTGGTTTGAGAGCAGACACCAAAAAAAACGGTGGTAAAACCAAGTTTGTGAGTGGGCTGAGTCTGGTCCCACCGGAGGTCTGTTCCTGTTAAAACAATGTTTTCCAGTGTAAAATACCATAAGACGACTTAGTGGTAATTGAACTGCATTGAAATATGCCTGAGTTAAGTAGAGGCCTGCAAGAAAAACTAGATACAAGTCAGTTTTTTGGGGGGGTGATGGAAAGCGTCCTCGCGCGCGAGTGCATGCGTCTGAGTGAAGATCCAGCGCGCAGCAGGAGGCGACACTAAACGGGCCTTTGGAAAAGCCTTCCAGCTATTCTGCGTTTCCAAAACAATGTTTCAGTTGAGTTTCCAGCGAGCATCCTGCTCTGAGACTCCAGAGAGAGACAGACGCATCCGAAATAGACACTTTAGCAAAGTTAAGAAATAAGAAAGGATGCACAAAATACATGGCACAGCTGTTTGTAAACGTCAATTTGAGCCACTTTATCTGGGTTCTGCCTGGGAAGAAAAATGACACTTTCTTTGTGTCTTTTTGAGTCTGGAGTTCAGAACTTAAAGAAAATCCAGTGGCAGCCGGGACCGGTTGTTATCACGGTAACGGCTCAGTCGGAGAAAAAACAGACTGAAGATAAATACGCGTTCCTTGATATGTCAGCGAATTCTCGGTGGGAAAGCGTTTACACAAAGAGTGAGCGATCGCTGAGGGTGACGGCGAATCAAGACTCCTTCACTGAAAACAGCTCGTCTGCCTCTTGTTTCCAAAAGGCTCCTGGGTGGCCGAGACACGACGGTCGACGTGATGCCGTGTTCTGCTTTCCGACGGAGAAACCCTGCTCTCGCTGCTCGCGTGGAGTCACGGTGTCGTGATTAGAGTTGGCACGCCTCGCCGTGTCCTCAGTTCTCTCTGTGAGAGGAAAAAAAACGTAGGTAAGAAAAGATTGACTGATGCGTCAGGCCTTTTTTCTGCTTGTTTGTTTGTTTGAATGATGGTGTGTTGTCAAAAAACAGAAGGTGCAGCCTTTGTTATTTGTTGCTGTCAGCTCCACAGTCGTGCGTCTCCAGTCGAACTGGTGAATAAATTAATTTTTGTTCAAGAGACACTCAATTACTGACAACAGTCAGGATCAGCTGATACTTTTAGTGAGTGTTTTGAAAAAACAAACGTGCTTATTTATTGTCCTAAGACAGACAATCGGTGGTTAAATATCAGCATTTGAAAATAGGGTAGTTTTACTGTAACAGCCAAGTTTACTTGTTGAAGGTAAAAAACCAAGTACAGAAGTATCCTAATGAGCATTGTACTTTCCCATTAGAACCTTCTCTGCAGCAACAGTTTCTATGCTAATGGAAACGCACAAAAGCTGATTCGAGCCGAGGCGAGTTGGCGCTAATGGAGAGCTGTCAGAATGGCTCTTGAAGGTCCTCCTCTCACAAAAGTTTGGTTTGTTCATCCTTCAACATTTGCACTTGTTGGAGATTCTGAGAAAAAGACAATCAGCGCGACCGGGCTGCTCACACGTGACGGGGACTCTTGGAGGGAGCGCTGCAGGCCGGACAATGAACAATCAGGGACGTTTCACAGACAAATGCTTCATTTCTGGGACTAACAGAAAAAAATCAGGTCCTGATTCATGTTGTCTGGGTTCTAATGGAGGACGGGGATTTTCTGAGCAGGAAAATGACCTTTATTGTAGAAAACCAGATGAGGACATCTGATATTCCAGGCTGAGTTTATTGTAAACCTTCAAAATAAAGCTGGAGGGTTGGTTGTTTTTTGCTTAAATCCTTTGACATTATCAGCTGAATGTGAAATAAATCAAATGTGGGCTCATCATTACGGTGCCAGAGCGGCTTTGTTAGATTATTTATTGACGCATTCATGTGTAATTACCAATTTGATGTCGCCGCTGATTAAGGTGTTGCTAATCTTGATATAATTAATGGTTAATTTAATGAAAAGCAAGATGCCGTAATGTACGATTAATAATCGAGCTGAAAAGATTTGTTGATTGCCAGAAATTGAACTGTTTTGCTAATCAAATAATCAGCGTCTTTGAAGCATACCAACAAACACTGGCTTTGTCAGTGTCAGGATTTGCTGCATGGTTTGATGCAATTTATGAGACAAAATCAGATGTCTGAAAACTTTATTCTGGAATATTTGATGTGGTTGAGGTGGACGGTTTCACAGCATTAAAAAAACAGTTTGGTGACTTTCTTAAATGAGTTTTTTTGAAGTTACACGATGATACTTTAATTCAATCTCTCAATTCTTGCTATTAGTTTCCCAGCCGGGTTTCACCTCACTTCCTCCTTAACAACTAAAGTGGATCATACCCTGCTGAGCTGGTTGCTTTGCCAAGCAGTAGTGAAAGGGACAACTGACAGCATGTGTTGAGGTTGATCAGAGGGTGATGAGACGTGTCAAGTCCTGTCTTGTGTTTGTATTGTCACTCTTAGGTGCGTCAATACAGTTCTCTGTCACGGCAACTGAAGCTTATTGCAAAGCTTCACCGTTTGCACTGAGTGAGACACCAACACATCAGAGGCTTCCTCTTAGAGCGCGGTTGCCAAGGAAACGTGACGCTCGGCCTCATTAAGTGCATCTGGAGATGAGTTGGTGTGAACGCGGACGGCACAAAGTGAGGCAGAAAGAACTGAGACCTTTGAAAGAAAATTCTGCCACAAACACAAAGACAACTTCTGACGTTCAAGCGTCAGCCACATGCACATGCCTGTAGCTGGCATCGCCGACACTCCCAACAAACCGTCATCTGAAGGCCAACACCTGAAGCAGTTTATAGATGGGACCCGTGTCGGTGTGAAAACAATACTCAAGCAGAGAAATCTGCTGTCCTTCGCTCTGTGACTGGTGGAAGGTAACGTCGAAAGAGGCCTAATAACAGGCTGTGTCGATTACAACAAATCCTCCAAGTGAATGAGACACATGAGTACGGCAATAACTTTCAAGCGAGACCTCCTGAGTGTAGTTCGAGAGAATAGTTTGACTAAAACCGGCTAATTGTGCATCTGACCGAACGTGCATCATCCTTGTTTTTCACTTGTGTCTGGTTCAGCGTTATGAGACTGTGTGAGCGCGATTGTATCTACAAAGGAGCATTAATGAGCCCATTATCAGTCTTATTTGGTCTGCCAGCTGTTAAGGAACCCGAATTTGAGCCACACCGGAGCGTTTTATTTATGCTGCTTAAACAGTAATTAATCAGCACAGGAACAGGCTGATGTACACAGCTGAATAATTGCCGACCCCGTGATGATGATGATAAATCTCGAGAAACAAGTTTTGTCGGGACTTCTCGTTCTTCAGTTGGAGCCTGAGAAATGAACAGGAGTGTGGTCACAAACAGTGGCTCGTACACACACACACACACACACACACACACACACACACACACACACACACACACACACACACACACACACACAC
>JAUESF010000074.1:3670247-3685421 GCA_032274765.1 Malacoctenus tetranemus | reverse complement strand
CTGTTGTGATGACAGATGTGTGATTTCTGTCCCTCATAGTGATAGAACACATGTAGCCTACGTGAGCGCTTCTGCTGTTGTTGGCATCTTGGACCTTGCCCTTTGTATAATTTAGTATCGCTTGTCAGGCTTTTGTTTTGATCTGTGATTTTTAGATGACACTGAATTTGTCCAGAATTTTTAAACTTGATTATTTCATCATGATTGCTGTGAATATTTTTTGTTGTTGATGCTTTCATACAAGTCATTTGTACATTTAACCACCACCTGATTTGGCAAAACAATTAATAGAAAATTTGGTCATCAGCTGGTGGATGCAGTCCTTGGTTGTTTTGTTGTTACAAAATGAAAGCGTGTTCTTAGAAAAAGAGAAATTTCATGTGCAATAATAGTTTCTTGTGCTCTCACAATCCCTCTACTGGCAAAAACACATTGCTTTTCCATACATTTCTAACCAAGCATCTTGTCCCTTTTTGAACTGCTTTTGGGAGTCAGTTGGCGACTTCATTCAAAGGAAATGATAACAATCTGTTCAAATTCTCATAGATTCACTGAGTGTCACCATGTAAGAAAAAGAATGCCGGGAGTCATTGTCAGTGTTTTCGACAAAGAGGGACATTTTTAGTGTGGACAAGGCCCCCTTTTCCCATCTACACATCCCTTCTTCTTTACTCATTGGCAGTTTTTGTCATTTTAACTGACTGGAATGAACTCATGTCTGTCAAAGTAGGAGGTGAGAATCAACTCATGTTCAAAATTGCAGGAAAATAATACAAATGTTGTTATTCTGGAAACAAACAGAAACATTATCAAAGATATTTATTATCAAACACAAGAAGAAGTCAGTATGTGTTGATGGACTAAGAGATTAGGAGATATTCTGATCAAAACCAATGTCAACAGCTCTTCCAATTCAGTTTGATACAGTGAATGCTGTGCATTTTTTTATTGTTGGGAAAATACACTTGAAGGGAAGACCATGATTTCTTTTTAGAGTTACTTTGTAGTTTTGGACTCTGCACCTGCTGCTGTGTTTTGCATGCTGGCTTTAAGAAAAAGCATAGAGAGGATAATGTTTAGCTTGTTTCACCTACTTGTCAGCCAATCTTTTTTATTTGTCTCGAGTGTCGGCATCACCTGAAAGCCTCTCATTTGGCAGTTAAATCTGTTGGTCTATGTGGCGACTCCTGATACATCACTGTGTGGCCGAGCTGATTAAAGCACCAACCATCTAAGAGATACAGTCCGCTCACAAAAAACCAGAGCTCTCTGAATGTATCATCTCTGTCTGAGTATATCAAAAGAAGGCTGCATCGTGTCCTTGATAAATACTTGGGTTTCAGCAACGCTGCTTTTTAAATGAGCTCGAAGTACCAGGATGTCGGAGTTGTTTTCTGTCCAAAGACCATCTTCACTTCCAATAAATCACTACCTCCCGGTCTCCTAGATTAGAGTAGCTACCCGTACTTACACAGAGGCCTCCATGTGCAAAGCCTTGATGAATTTGTTTCTTCTTTGGTTTATTTATGTCCTTCTGTCGAATGTGTGTGAAAAACGAATAGCTCCAGCAAAAGCCTTTTACAACTTGATCTCTTGATCCTGGACAGGACGCATGTCCAGTGTGTCCCCTGTCTTCGCCCCAAGCCAGGTGGGATCGGGTCCATTGACTCCCGCAAGCTATGACAGGAATAAGCGGTGCAGACAATGGATGGATGGATGGATTTCTTCATTCTGCTTGAATATTAGATGAGTATTTGTATGGTGCACCAAAGGTCAGTATGTGAAAAGTTTGAGAACCAAAAACCACGACGTTAAGAGTAGATCACCAGGGAGACACAGTCCCGAAGGAGGGATGTCCTGCATTTTGCTCATATATTGCTGCTCCAACACACGTGAGAAAAATAGATGGGACATTATCATGAAGAATGACTATATATCAGAGAATGCAAACATTTTAATGGACAAGAAACTTCAAAGACATTTGGTTCGCTTTTTGTCATTCCAATACATCGGCGTGTACACAGAAAGGACCATAAACCATTTTAGCTCCAGCTAAGATTTTTGCTTGATTGAATTTCATAAAAGGCATACCAGTTTTGTACATTGGTGTACTTCCAATATTCCAGCTGTGTTCTGAAGTTATGCAGTCTAATATCAAAGACTAGCATGCTGAATCTTATTGACCTGAGTTGCATCTTCATCTGCAGAGTCATATCAGAGGTGGAGTGCCTGAAAAGTGCTCACTAACCCTAATTGTCAAAAAGCCTCTTCAAATTTTCACTTCATTTCCTCCGTAATTGAAATCTGATGAGCTTCCAGTTCCTGAAATGCTATCATGGCACCGTAATGTCTTCAGTTAACTCCAGTCAACCATGAATAGTCCTTACCTCTTCTCCTCATGGACAAAAGAAATGATGCTGTAAGCCTGTCAGACGAGAAGCTCGGAGGGATGAGAGAATTCCTTGGGAGTTCCCCACCACAACACTGTGAAGGAAGCAGATGGGAGCAGGGTGAGGAAGCTGAGAGGCATCATTTATCTTCATAACACCCTCATTCCAGCAGGGTCGGAGCAAGAAGAGGGGGAGGAAACGGAGGAGAGAGAGATGAAGGGTGGAGGGAGGAATGTGAAGAGATGTGGGTTATCTGTGAATGGTGCAGACTGAGATATCTGAGTTGGTGGGTCTCTGCTGACGGGGGCCTGCGTTTGTTGTCTGCTCGTGGTGTGTCTCTCTGGGAAAAAGAGAGGGAAGACTGAGGCCTTGTGAGGAACGGTAGGAAAGAAATGATGGATGAGATAGGGGAAAATGTAGCGGGAAGCTGGGGAGAACAGGATGCTTGGCTGGGGACAGAGGGAGAGGGAGGAGTGAAGAAGAAAAAACGACTGAGGAGATGGGAACAGAATTGACCTCACTTCAGGGCTGAGGGTTGGGGGTTTTTTTGGGGGGGGGTTGTAATTTGTTGCTGATGATGATATAAAACAGTCGTTCTCAAAACTTATTACACCAAGTACAATCTCAGACTGGCTCTCCAAGCGCCACCATGATGACCGATATTAATCCTGTGGTGCAGTAGGTCTGAGAACTTAGCTCCGTCTATGCACAGTTCAATAAGGCCAGGGATTCTTATGTGGGCATACTGGGGTTTTTGATCATTTTTGATGGTTTAAAACCAAGTTTTAGTTTTGAAAGATTTATATTAAGTTTGTGATTTCTTCACATGCCACTAATGGGGCCCAATTAACAACACTGGTACTGATAATGTGAAATAAAATATTCTATTTTCTTCTTTCTCACAATCTCCAGTCAATGACTAAAATGCAATATACAGTATAAGGACTTTGTAAAGGGACTGAGGTTCACTGCTATGTCGGCAATTTTGTGAAGCTGCTTGTGAGGACCATACATTTGCAGCCATTGGCAAATTACCAGTTTGGACTTGATGACACTAGTTTTGAAAAATACAGTATTTTCAATGTGAGGTACGTTGCAATGTGAAAGATAAAACAATGTATGCCTTACATAGATTTTATAAGAATGTACTATAATGGTAAAATATTGAATAATACCCAACTTTACTTACAGTTTGTAGGTGATTATTTGGACCTGCTTGCTCCATCACTTAGGATCAAGGTAGAGAGCTATATGCAAGTAGGACAAGTAGGTCTGTGACACTTTGGCTGAATTTAAGTGAGAGATACAGCCTCAGAATAAAGCCTGTTTCTGAGCCCAGCATGCGTCATTTGACATTTCCAAGGCCTCCAATGAGTCTCACAAGTGAATGATGAGTGGGATGTGTTTTCATTTAAGGAATATGTCATGAATACATAGGTCCTCGATGCCATAGATGTGCTCTACATTCGTCCTCACCCACGATAAGAGTTTTGATAAAATATTCTCTCAGTTTTAACTTACAACTTGATAAAACACCGCTTATGTGGCCAGTGGATTTTTTTTGCTTTGTTCTTTTTTTGGTCCCAAAGTAGTAATGCTTGATTGGGAATAAGTTATTAAGGGGTGGATGGAAAACAAGAACTTGGGAGATAATTTCGAGGTTTCACAGGTGAAGGACCTGCGTGGTGCGTCAACCGATGTAAGACAGAGGTGAAAGACCAGATGGTGGATGGTGATAGTGAGACATTTCTCTGGGGTAATGTGCACACTGTTGCACATCTCTCTATTTCACACTATTTCTCATTTGCTTATTTTCATACTCTACACTTTTGCAGAAACAATAGAAATCCTATAAAGGAAATAAAACATCTTTGAGAAGCATGAAGTCTACATTCAAACACCTACTAAGACCTGCTGTTCGTGTTACTCTCGTCCAACCCCCAAGCCTGTGTGCAGCTCATACTGTATATATTTTAGGCAGGTAAACGCATGGCTAATCATAGCTTCAAGAGAGCCAAGAGGCTACAAAACATGCTGTACAACAACATTAACAGCACTGTTGCCAGCGGGCCGCCAGCATATGTCTCCAACCAATAGCACATGACTTGTTTTTCCAGCATAATTCCCGAAGTTTTCATGTAAGCTGGTATTAGGTACCCAAGGCTAAAACTGTTGACATATACTATGCATCTGCCCTTATAGCGGCTTATGTGCAACAAGCTTCAATATTTGTGCTTTTCAAACCCAGTGCCCCCATATGGGAAATGGAGGATCTAGCAGCTGGCCAGAGGGTAATCCCCGCCTCCCAGACAAGTGGGATATTTAGGCTTACAAGTCCTCAGGCAGTGCTGTTCCTCTACCTGGGAAAGGCGTTTTTTTTCGTTGCCTGACAGTTGGCTGCTGTGAATCCCGGTGGCTGCTAAGAAGTGGGATGGGGTGGGGGTGAGGGTGGGCGAGGGGGTGCAGTCTAATCAGGAGACCACGGGTGATAGGAGACCAGCACGTGCTCCGAATAAGAGCAGGTTCAAAGCCCTCTGCTTTCACAATCAGGGGAAAGCTGGGTGAGACAGTCACAGGAGGGGGGTTGGGAGTCAGTGAGGTTTAGTCAAAAGAAAATGAATGGATGAAACAAGAATGAGGACAAAATAGAGGTGATGAATAAGAACAGGAAAAAACAGAAGGGTGCACAGACATTTATCAGCTACACCACCGACTCACTGTCTGTTGATGAGAGTTTATTTAAAATTTGGGAAAAGGACAAAGTCTTCCATATGTGCGCCTCTGGCTCAAGCACTCATCTCTGACCGCAAAGCTTCTGAAAACATTGACCAAAAAGCCTCGAAAAAACAAGCACTGGAGTGAAGGTCGACATCAAGATATCTCATGCACATGAACTTGATGCTGACAGCTGGATACAATTGTGAAACATGCTTTCCTTATAATCTAGTGTTTGGTTCCATCTTGTGGATGTTAATGGAAAGAAAAGAGTATTTGTGTGAGGCTGCCACTAAAATTGGAATCTGTTCCATTTCATTTGCACTAAAACTAAATTATGAATTAAAAAAAGCCTTACTTTGTTTCAAAAAGGTAATGAATGATATTTTTGTCTAATAGGAGCTCAAATGCACGTAAGCTTTAATCCTTCATCATTCTCTTGACCGTGTTTTATATCTAAAGGATCCATTAGGTGCTGTAAATGACACTTGAGCAGTCGATAACTGGGCCATCACAGAGACAGACAATCACAGACACACACTCACTGCTATTGGCAAGCCAGAGCCACCAATCAACCTCATGAGCATGTTTTTGTGCTGTGGGAGACCACCGCTGTGCCCCTGGACACACAGGGAGGGACATGTAATCTATGCACAAATATGCAACACGCATAGTTTGAACCGAGGACTTTAACAAAGTGGTGTTAAACCTCTATTCCACTGGTCAGTCATTGCCAATGAAAAAGCTCTTTTGGTCTCTTTGAGTCTTTTCTGCTCTCAAGTATTTCCAGCAATTTCCGTGACCAATTGAATATTTTATCGCTTTGTTCTCAAACTTCCACCAGAGGGAGAAGTTGCTCCAGGTTGGTGACAGAAGTTAAAGCTCCTGCTGGCCAGTCCGGCTTTTTTATGTAATGTTACAATGCTCTGTGAGTTCAAAACTGCACTGTCCATTAACACAAGAACCACATGTCAATACCAGATTTAGCACATATCCTATTACCCATTATAATATTATATGAGGCAGGTGGCGTGTGGCCACTGTCTCACCCGGGGCTTTCCCACCCATTCCTCCATGTATGTCAACAATAATCCACAGGCTCAGGTTTCTGTTCTGTTATTTTTGAGAACAATAAGAACATACGTGCAGCTCTCGACTTCCACGTACGCAAATGTAGTTCCCACCTGATTTGCTTTTCCACTGCAGCAGGAGAGAGAGGGAGAAACCAGCTTAATGACCCTGTCACCGCTACTTGCTCTCTCTCTTCCTGCTTTTCCTCTCAGGACACAACTTTTCTCTTCACTTCCTGCAGTCTCAGTTTCATGCTCCCTTTTGAGTGATTGCCTCGAAATTATATTATATAACATTTAATTCAATACCTCTGTCGCCATGTATGCTTGAAGTTTGTGACCTTAGCTTCGTGTAATTTTGTCCATGTGGCCCTAAAAGTAATGTGGGCTGAGGTACCTACAGTCTGTTTTTGTGTGAAATACCATACGGCCAGACTGCCGGTAACCCCATCTCGGCGGACCAGACCAGCCAGCAGGAACTTGCTCACCCCTCCTCTTGAAAAAACAAACGCTTTTACCATGAAACACCTGTCAGATGCCCGCACATACACACACACACACACACACACACACACACACACACACACGCTTCTCTTGCTTTTGCTTCCCTCTTCTTTTCCTGCTGTCCCTCCCTGAACCTTCTTTCTTCACGTTCTTTCCCATGAACATTTCTTGTAGCAGTCTTCCTTCATGTTTTGTGCGTATAGTGTTCCGCCTGCCTTGTATCTCCTCAGCTGGGTGCGTGTTTGTGTGTGTGTGTGTGTGGGGGGGGGGGGGGGCACGACGACACTGTTTGGCCAATCAACTTCTGACATCATTTTGTTTTTTAATGCTGTGTGTTATATCGTCATGCTTATGCCACCTGGGACTTTCTTTGTCACTCTCCTAGGCTCAGGAAAACTCAGTGTTTCATGCTGTCATTATTGGCTCTGCATTTGTACGTCACTTGATGTTTTCTCATTTTCCAAAACTCAATACTTGCACTGTATCGAGGGAAAGTACACCCTTCGGTGATTGTTACCTAAATTCCTTCGATGAAAAGAAATTCTTCAACTGTTGGAGGTACCTCACTTTGTTTTACGTCACACTATCCTGCGTTCGACAAAGGGGACAATTATTTACACTTTACCAGATTATAACTGAGGTGTCTCAAGATTGAAGTATGCCGGTCAACCATTGGACAAACGTTGGGGAAAAGGTGCCCCATCACATCCCCTCAGGTTACTCGCTCGGTTTCTCTGCGTTCCTGCATACCACAGGGATCATGATTATGTTTTTAATACCAAAGACCTTTATATTCAGCCAGCAATGCCTAAAATGGACATTTTTTGCTGTTTGATATAACTGAAGATGACATTTTTTCAAAGGCTACCCTGGGGCATTTTTCAGTCCCTGGCACTAGAAGTATTAAAAAGCAAAACTCTGTCAGCCTGAAGCCTCTTTTTAATCAGATCTAACTCATTGAGGATGTTGTATTTGATCTTTTCTGAACCGATGAATCATTTTCTTAATTTCCTTAACTGGGCAAGCCAGAAACTGTTTATTTCAGTTTCATGTAATAAATCCGTGAAAAGTGAAAAATCCACTTTGATTTTCCGTAAATCAGGGCGTGTCTCAGGTTTATGGTCTTCCTGCGAGGAGCTTGTTTGATCACTCTTGTTTCCATTGAGTTGTGATGCTGTGGCGTGGAACAGCAGTAGCTACCGCTGCCCCCTCGCAGCTCTAGGTGTGTTGGGTCACAGATTTGGTCACTCACAGTCTCAATAGATATCTTTCATACCACATTTCTCTTTTCTAAAGCTTATTCCTTTAGAACACAGAACTAAATTCTCAATGAGGGTTTTTTTTGGCTTTTGATAATGTGCACACAGTGCGTATAAGTACAATGGATGTGGAAGAGAAATTAAATGAGCAAAGAGCAAACCGTGGTTTGGATCTCAGCTTAAGCAGCTCTGTGCGTTTCCCATGAGAAAGTTGTCTGTTCAAAAAGACTTTTAATTATTCACTGAACTGTTAAGAGTCAACCCCAATATAAACGCCTGTAAAAGTCCTCCAAGATACTCACACATGGAGACTGAATTATTTTCCTTTCTAAGTGAAGCTGCTTCACCACCAATACGTTTGCTTCTTTCTTTCCTTCGTTCTTTTTTTTTTTAGCTCTTGAGGTCCTGACTCTCTTTTGTTCAGCATCAGTGGAGAGGCTGAAAACAGAAGCAGTCACAGGACTTGCCTCCCCCCAGCAAGACCATCGGAGGATTAAAATAGATGGGCCGTGACTTTGTCTCTTTGGTCGCAACATTAGAGAGCTATGAGTGACAGTTTCCTGACGTGGTTTCCTTTTTTAAATTGAAAGTCATGACTCCAGCCCTCTGCCTCCTGTGTGTCTTTCAAGGAAGCAGTCAGACAGGTAGCTGCAGAACAGAATCGACTAGTTGTAAAAAAGAAGAGCAACCAGCCAGCTGGACCACTAACAGAGGAAAAGAGATACTGCTGCTTACGGTTATTATAAAAATATTTTGGCAGACTTTGTTGTTTTAATCAGGACGGGTGACAGCTGGGGGTTTTGCCTCAGGTTTTTGCTTACCTGCCAACAGTGAAGTGGGAAGTTTGATCCCTCTCACACAGGTGCAAGGGATCCAAAGATAAGATAAATCTTACCATAAAAACATCTGGAACAATCCCGAACTCCCACTAACTTCTCTGTGTTCGCTGTTTCGTTGCACTCTCCCTTCATTTGGTTTTACACACTGTTTTCCCTCATAAAACTTGGAGCAACAGAAGAATACAAGCCTCTCAGCGAGTGACTTTTCAAAGGATCAGCTTGGAAACTCATTAGTTTAACAAATTTGCTAAAGGGAGAACAAGTTCAAACAATAAATGTCAATGAGAATTTAATCCTGTTTAAAAATCGGCCAAATCTGCTGTTTTTGAGGCCCTTTTTTCAGCAGTAGGAGTAATGAACGAGCTTCAAAAAGGCAAAAGCTAGTAGCTCTGCTAACGAGCAATGATAGCCTTTCTTCATGAACTGCTCAGCAATAAAACTCTGTGTTTTTTGGGGGATTTTTTTAACATCAGATCCCGACCTTACTGTGAGAATTGCAGCAAGAGGACTATGCCCAATAAAGACTTACACATCACCAATAATCCAATATTGCTATACATTTTTTGGTCAGTTTCATTGAAAGTAACTAACTGTTTTTTTGACCCATGCATTGGTCATTGGTAGCTTGGCCCCTTCACAGTTTAAGAAACAAAAAAGACTTTCAGAAGGCTCTCAGTGCCCAGATGAAGGACTCCACGTGTCTTTCTATCTTTGAACAATCAAACATAAAGTTTTTTAGATGTATCCCATTCAATGCCACTGCCAATTGCATTAAAATGAGGGACAGAAGTTCAGACTCAGATTGCACATATAAGGCATTTTTTATAGCTTCAAAATCAGTCCAGTCACACTGAAAACGATGGCAGTCATCAGAGGATTAGGAGGCAAAAAAGGTTTAACTGTGTCTCCTGAAAATTGATGATCACTTGTACTGCAGCTCAATATTTTGACACCAGAACAAGAGTTTTCGTGCCTGCCACATAAAAAGAGCTTATGTGGAAATGTATTTGTATGATTCAGAACTTTACATCGACATTCATAGCAGCTTTTAATGCGGAAAAGCTTCAGCCTATCACATTTCTTCCATCAAAAGAGGTCTCTGTTAGGGCAGGTGTGGCTGAAAACCTGCGGTTAGTGTGAAAAAAAAAAAAGACAGGAGGAGAGGAGGTGGCCAGCTCTCATATGTGCTGCCCTTAAAACAATAATCATGCTTTCAACCTCGGCTCGGCCATTCTTTCCAAGTGATCATATCCCCATCATTCCCATGTCAGCACCATGTGGTTAGGAATAACAGTGAGAAACAGTCAGCCCACCTGAATTCAAGATGAGGAGCAAAAACACAATCAAACCCTGCCCTTTAACAGCGGTGGAAACACTTTTCCTCAGACTATGACAGACAAAGAAAGGTGTGTTCCTTCGCTCTGACAACTGTTATTATCTTACTATTTGCTTAATACTCTCCACTTTAATTTTCTGCCTTGGCACAGGCATTGGTCTGGAAAAACAGGAGGAATTCCTCCCTCTCCCTGTTTTTTTTTCTTCAGAGGTGGAGGCCTTATTAATGTTACCATGCTGTCTGGCCCAGCTGAATATATTTACTTAGTGTTAGGAGAATGGCAGCCACAAAAGCAGGAATGTGCCAAAGTGTGACTTGAAAGCGGCGGCTCTTACATTTTAATTTTTAACTCATGAAATAAATAAAGAGCTGCCATGCGACTTTTATGAATGGCTGTATTCACTCCAAAACACACCCACTAATCAACAAACCAGCCCCCTTCTTGAAAAACCACGCCCTTTAAGAGCCAGCTGGGCTGTTGCCTGTGAGCTGATTGGTTGGGGGAAAAAAGATGAAAGGAGGGGCGGGGCTACAGGGAGACTCCCAGTGGGTATAAATTAGAGTTTAGAAGTGATCTCAGTAGAAAGTGAACTCGGGTCACACTTAAAAGACAGCAACACAGCTGAAATTAGTTTGGACCATTGATCATTCTGGATTGTTGTTTTAAGGGTTGACCAATTTTTGTGTATTTATTGACACAGCTATAAGGCTAAATATGACTTTTTTATTTTACCTGACTGTCATGACAACAGCTGCCATCGCACAGGTAAGACATTTCTCTCCTATGTGAAGCTCCTGCAGATGCAAGTGGGCCAAGTTTCTTTTTTTAGAGAGTCTGCTTAGAGACTGAGCTCCGTTCAATGTGTATGTTAACTGCTGTGCTTGTTGTGACTGAAAATGCAATTAAACCTTGACCTTTTGGGTATGAACATCATCAACGCTTGTTGAACCAAATGAATCCTCATAAAACCGGCATTAGATTAAGTTAATTGCAGGTGTGACTGCCTGCAAGAAAAGTTGCTGTCAGCTGGCAGAGCGGATTGAAGTGTTTGGGAAATGCGATGCATCACTGCCAGGAGCTACATCCCTGCTTGTGTAATGATAAATACTGTTCCTGTAAAGATGCTTGTCTTTCCTGAGAATCAGCATGTCTACTCATGTCTACTGTCTCAAAGCACAGTGGCATGTTGGATCCCACAAACCCAAACAAGTTGGCTCTCGTGCTGAGCCATGAGTCAAGTCACAGGCCAGCAGGGGACTGGGTACAAACCCCGCACTGTCTAGACACTGAGGGATGACTGGCCAGGAGCAACTTACTGCTTGTGTTGCTGAGAGAAGAATACAAAGAAAGGTGACGAAGACTTTGAGGAGCGTTCAAACAAAACACAGGAAGAAAAGTGAAGGTGCTGCTCAAAGAAATGCTGAAACCTCCCTCCTCCCCCCATGCTTATGACTTTAGCATCTTTATCATCATGCACGGACTTTCAATGTAACAATCACAACCAAATGTGTGCTTGTTTATATTATCTGAGCAGGACTCTGGGGGTTCACAGTATCATGGGTCGCCTCGATTCCTTCACTTCACCCCAAAGATGAATACTTTCCTTTGACCATGTGTTCCCCCAGATGACAGCCAGCTGCCCAGCAGAGTGTGAGTGCCCCCTGGAGCCCCTGGTCTGCCCTCCAGGTGTTAGCACTGTGTCAGACAGATGTGGGTGCTGCAAGGTGTGCGCTGCACAGCTAAACCAAGACTGCAGCCCCATGAGGCCCTGCGACCACCACAAAGGGCTGGAGTGTAATTACGGCAACGATGTGACCATGGCCTGGGGCATCTGTCGAGGTGAGGCTGGGAAGAACCGGGTGCTGCGTGAGGGAGGAAATCGAACCAAAACAGTGGCTGCCGTCTGCAGCTATTTGGACTTTATTTTTCCTCCCTCTTCATGTCAGAGCAAGTAGTGCATGAAAAAGTAGCTTAAAATTATAGTTATTATGGTTGGTGTGATGTGCTGTAAAAGCCAAAAGGTCACAAGAGAAGCCATTCCCAGCTGAGTGATTGAGTAACATGTAACCTTGCACAACCAGAGGACAGCACAGGGGGGCTTTTAATGAGCAGTAGATGTTTTATGACAGCAATGGGGGGTTTCGGAGATAAAAATACTCTTTCCATCCGTACCATGCCAGTGCTGCCCCACTAACTATGAATAGCTGCTTCCTCTGAGCTTTGGAGACAAGGTGTCTGACACTTCCTATTTTCTTGTTTCTGCTCACTCCCTCCTCAGTGATCACCTGTGTGACTTTGTGTACTGTTGCTCAGTAAAGTCGCTGTGAACTCACATGACATTTCAAAGGTCATGGCACAATTATCTTCGCTTTTTCACATGGCTTCATGTAACTTGTTGCTTTTATAGTTTTATAGGGACGATTTGAGTTGGCAAAGGACTATAATTTAAATGGTGGAATGTAAATAAAACCAACTGCAAGGCAGGAGATGTGTTTTGGTTTCACATGGACCGACACTCACGCAAATGATAAATTACAGGGTAAAAAAAACCTGTGAGCAGGTAAAACATGTGAGTCAAACCCTCAGATTGCTTTGTGTTTCTCTCGTTTCACAAAAGAGAAATTCCCTGTTACCAAAGAACTCTGCATCCCCCCACACTGATATTAATTGTACAATAGAAATTATATTAATACAATAAAGAAAATTATTAAACTAACTCTGAAATATTAAAAACCATTTACATCTTACCAAAGTGTTTCAGTTCAGGATGAATGACTCTGTGGGGAGTTTTTTTCCAGCTAAACTGGAGGGGCGCACATGTGAGTACAACGGCAGAATTTACCAGAACGGCGAGAGCTTCCAAGCCGGCTGTAAACATCAGTGCACCTGCATCGATGGAGCGGTGGGCTGCGCCCCTCTGTGTGCCAACAAGCTGCCGCCGGCGTCCCCAGCCTGCCCCTACCCGCGTCTGGTCCGGATCCCCGGGCAATGCTGCTTCAGTGTCGACTGCCACAGGGGCACCTGGCGACTTCCACCCAAGCAGCAGGTCTGTGATGACAATAGGGACCATTTTCTGCACCTGTAGGCCGGCTTTATAACATTTACTGAGAAACATGTGAAACCACAACATGCACTTTGTCAACTGAAAGTAGAGAATCAACATCGAGTAACCACAGAAAAAGTAATCCAGTATAAAAAGACAATTAGTTCTATTTACTTATTTTTTCAGACAAATATCAGCTGAATTAATGATTATTTCAGAAGGAAATTTGAAAAATCTGTTCTATTTGTAACGAAAATGTGGGCAAAAGAATAGTTGTAGGGATATTAATCTTAGCGATTAATGTATTTTTTAAAGTTATGATCATCATTGTTTCATTCAAATGGTGATTTGATGGTTTTGATTTGGTTGCTGTTTACATTTAAAACTGTTTAACAAACATCAGACAGAGATAAAGAAATCCTCTTGTTTGTATGATTTTTAAAAGTCTTGTCATGTCATGTCTTTCACATGACATGATCAATGATAAATATCATATATTTATTACGCCACAGCATGATTGTGTTCGAATATGCTGTAGCTGGAATCTTTGATCAAATGTATTAGTTCAATAAAGATCAGCTTGATGTCAGCAAATCGTATGTGGGCTGCTGGGAACGTACAGGTGAAAAAAGCTCAGAGATGACAGAGACATGGCAACAGCAAGGCTAAACCCCGTTCCGTCCTGTCTCTTGCTCCAGGTGCCTCCACCACAACAACACCTGCCCAGGCTGCGGCACCATCCTGAAAACGAGCTGGTCCTCTCCAACAAGTTCACAGACAGTTGGGAGAGCGAACGTGGCTACAAACACCTGCCGGGTGAGTGAATGAGACACCGTAATGATATGAGAGGGGCCTATTTATATTGGGTGTACAATTAAATCTCAATGCAGGTAAATGATAAGCAGTTCCTCGTTTAACGACTTTGAGGCTTCTTTGAACATTGTAAATGTAAATGTAAAACAAGCAGTGCTGCAATAAAAAAAAGGAGATATTTTAGTGTTTCTGAAGTTGTTTGCTTTATGTTCTATTGTCTGTGTTTGTCCTGCACTTAAGGGGAATTGTGATTCTTTGAGATAAAGATGTCTCTTCTCACCCTGACTGTTAAGTCTCACCAGGAAAAACTGTAATTTGTGCTTTTTTGCCTTCCTCCTCCTCCTCGCCTCCAATGTTTCTCAGACTGGAATCACCTGAAGGAGAAGACGTGTCCGGTTCAGACCACCGACTGGTCCCAGTGCTCCCGCAGCTGTGGGATGGGTGTTTCCTCGCGCATCACCAACAAGAACCCTCAGTGCAAACTGGAGAGAGAGACGAGAATCTGCACCATCCGGCCGTGCCACAGCCTGACCGTCCCTGCCAAGGTGAGCTGCTGTGAACTTCATCACAGACGCCGTCTGAGAACAGACGACAAACAAGGTCTGGGAACATAGGTCACACCTATATTATTGCCAAGATAACCTTTAATCACTGCAACTCATGCGCCACACAGTGAAGCCTTGTCCGTTCTGATAACGCTTATCAATCTAGGTTTGTTTTCTTATCTTTCAGTGTCTGTGCAGGTAAAAACCAAAAAAAAAAAAAGAAATGATATCGGCGTATATCTGTTCTGTGTCCTTGTTTCTTTTAGCTGAAAGAGGTTAATTTTGAACAGTAAAGAATGAAAAATTAGATGTTCTGGCTCTGAGTAAATATGTTCTTTGCGCTAAAGCCAACTTTATCCCGAGTTTAAGAACAGAGATTATCTTCACAGGGCTTTCGGGAAGCTCCACATCCAGTGGGAACTGGCGAGTGCTGATTTACTCAGCAGTGTTTTGGTGGCAGGCAGGCGCCTTTTTAAATATAGTCCCCCACCCCCGGCATTCCTGCCAAGCAACTGTCCATAGCTAGTCCCCATCTGTGTACTCAGAGTCCAGCGAAGTGGTGTGTCTATATTAATCCTTCATGTTGGACACACACACACACACACACACACACACACACACACACACACACACACACACACACACACACACACACACAC
>JAUESF010000074.1:3609481-3623292 GCA_032274765.1 Malacoctenus tetranemus | reverse complement strand
ATAGCCGAATGTACAGATGCTCCCAGTTCTGGGAAGTTCAGGGGTGTGGAGACCTCACCTTGCTCGTTCTTCTGCTGCTGTGACAGGTGAGTGTGTCTCAGAATAACGGACTAAACATCAGTTCCACGTTGACAGAAGGAACTAAAACTACATTTAAGGACCTAAAACTAACACAAGGTCATTCACTAAACCGTTTCACTGCATCGAATGGAAAAAACCCATGACCAGGACAGCTGTCGCTGTGACCACCAGAAGACAAATTATTCATTAGCTCATCAACAGGTTGTATTTGTCTCACACTGACTGAGCACACATGACGAAATGCTCATGGTGGCCAACAGAGGGAGGCCCTCACCCCAACCAAACAACACATAGGCACTGTTAATGAATAACACTTGCTACAAAGGGGAGGAAAAGACATTTCATGAACTGCTTGTCAACAGTCACTAAATTGAACTTTCAGCTGAGTACAAGAATCTCCTCAGAAACAACAGCCTTGTATCTGATGACCATTCTTTGTAATTTAACAAGTACTATGATTTTTGTAAAAACTGTAAACATTGAAATGTTCACTGCATTCAATGCAGAAAAGCTGTGACAATGACAAGGCAATGCTTGTTATTTTAAGGATGCCAACTGTGTATTTCCTCACGTCTTCAAAGTACATTCAAGTAAATACCATTTTATATAAGAAGATATGACTGTATGATGGTCTGACTGTGAAGAATCTGTGCATGAGTCTCACTTCCTTCCATTTTCCCCAGAACAACAACATATGAGGACGTCCTGCTGGTGAACTGAAGTTGACCTCGATGACCTCAGCAGCCTCACTAGCCTCCCCTGCTGACAATCGTGACTCACTGCATGCTTCTGATGCCTAGCGTCTGTCAGAGAACTGAATCTGGGTCAGGCCTCAGCACAGCAGGAGAGGAGGTGTCGGCATCAGCTGGACCAGCGCTCTGCGAAAGGAAGATTTTATTTTGCTGTCACACTGTCAGACATCTCACCTACAGACACTTGTCTCATTTTTTTATGTGTTTGTTTTTCAAAAACAGATCACAGTATTTTTTTAATCATGTGTTATATAAAGCACAATGATGATGCAGCAGCACAGACCAAAAAGCCACAGTTTGCCATCATGAGGACTGAAGCACTCTTGGTACTGACTTTTTTATTAATGTTTGAGCTTTCAAAGTATTTCAAATCGGTTACCTTTTAAGAACCGGGCTCTAAAAATCAAACATTTACAACAAAGCACGTTTTTTGTGCCTCACTCACTGTGCAATGAACAGCATAGTGACCCTCAAAGTGCCCTTTTATCACTCCAGGAACTATAGGCCGTTTGGCATAAGAACCATAATAGCTTGTTAAACACTATTGAAGCAGGGAGTCCCACACCCAGTTATATTTAATATTTGATGACAATCAGGAAGATGGCAGCGAAGAACCTCTTGTGAAGAAGGACCACAAATATGTAGGATGAGGTTTCTTCTGCGAGCTGCAGACACAGTCGAAAGTTTCAGCTGCAGCCCAACTGGACCAGCGTCAGGGTGCTCCTGTCGGACCCAGTTTTGTTTTTATTGCTGCACTTTGTTGCTGTATTCGGGCATGTGATATGCCCGATTGCATTTACCTCAGTAATGATCTGGGTAATGGGATGCACTCATTCACTAATGAAGCCTTCAGCATTGTCTGTGGTGAGCTACAACAAAGAAAAGCTGTTTTCCAGATCCGTGCACATGTTTCTTCAATGATGTCAAAGAAGAAGACTTCAGCCGTTGTACAGATGTTTAAAGTGACCCGCACCCCCACCCTTTATAGACCACCACACTGATGGCCATTAACAAATTGTATGTGACTTGTTTTAAGAGGAAAAAAAGCATCGGATTGCCTTGGACCACAGAGCTGAGTTGATGTTTTAAAACAAAAAACAGTCAGTAGACAAATAATGACTGGAGCTAAAACTAAAATGTCATTGGAAACTTTTTACTTTGTTCTCTTCATAATTGCGTTCTGTCTGACTTGATGTCGAGTGAAAGCCTAAAGTTTTGTTTCTCTGTAATGCACATAATGCACAATAGTTGAAGGAGCTTTACAGTCTGGACTTCAGGCAGTGTTTGTAGACTTATTCTTTGGTGCAAACCTGAATGGACTAATGGAGCGAAGGATGACAGTCGACTTCCAGCATTCTCCTAATTTATTGGACTAACCAGCAGTGTCACATTGAAGCTAATCATGTAAACAGACGTTCGGTCTTAGTAAATGTCTGCTAAATGTTTCCATGCCTTAACTTTGAATGGAGTAAATTCTGTGTATACAATTTCTTGTTCAGTTTGATGTATGACGGTGCCTTTTTTAAATAAATTATCTGTGTTTAAACCTCGACTGGGAGAATGACGCAAAACAATGTCTCGACGTTTCAAGTCTGTTTAGTGTCTATTCTGCTGAAATACCAGGGGAAGGTTTGATGTTCGTTTCTGACATTTGGAGATTTGTTATCACTGAACGTGGACATTTATCAGAACAATCAGATTTATCAGTGTAAAGGACAGTTTAGGGTTAGGGTAACACTTCACAGTGTTTGGTTCTTTACAGTAAATTGGTGCTTTTAAAACTCAGACCACCTCTAACAAAAATCAAACCCACTCTCTTGTCTCCGATTTACCATAAATATGCATTGAACCCAAACACTCTTCTCATTTCCAGATTTACGATGACTCCATTATACTTCCTTTCACAGTAACCTGATCCTTGGTGTAGTTCTACTTACCTGTCAGTAGAGAGAGCAAGTCGCTACAGTTGACAGAAGAAGAAAACTGTAATTTTCCACCCTTCCATCACGATTTGAGGGAAACACAGTGAGACTGATGTGCACTGTTGGGGTTGGGATTAGGGCTGCTGTGAAGACACCCAGGGGTTGTTGCATTGAAAGCAGTGAGACTTTCACTTCTGGATCCACTCTGTCTCTCTGTGTCTCTCTCTCTCTCTCTCTTTCTCTCTGATATGATGAGCTCATTTCCTGGTTAGAGAGCTTCCCAAGCAAGGCTTGGCAGCTGATGTAGCACATCTTAACCTCTCTCCCACTTAGTCTAATATCATCATACATTATGTACTGCTCTTTCAGTGCCTGTTGTTGAACCGTGTAAGACCAAGAAAATTGTACATTTTGCCATGCATGCATCTTCAAAGCATGAATTTCTGCACCTTTTGTGGGGTGAAAACTGCAAAACAATGTTTTTCTTTCGTACATGTGTGCACAGGAGTAAAAAACTTCCCCTAGAAGTCTGCCAGTCGTAGTTTCAATGTGCTGATATCAGGTGTGGTCTTTTGTTGATGTCTGCTTGGTCCCAGTTTGAAGTGAAACGTGCTTTGTTTACTCTATTGTGACTTTGTTTGAACTTCTCTGTCTTTTATATGGACAAAGCTCACCGCATGAGGAACACAGACCTGCAGCAGAGACCTTTTCCTTTTCCTGTCTTATACACAGCGATCAGCAGTCGCCTCTGGTTGTGTTTGGTGTGTTTTTTTCTGTGTGTGGGCTTCTCAAGTGTGTTTTGCGACACAGGCCGAGTGTGCAGCTGTCTTCCCTGTGAGGTGTTTGGGCAGACGGGTGAGCAGATCACACGAAAGAAAGGGATTTAAAAGAAGCCAGTGGGAGTATCTGAAATTTATCAGTCCATCCTCATTCTGTCAGGTATTAAGTTTTTTTTTTCATGGGGTTTTTTAAACAAAGCCCAATCCTAAGCCACACACTTGTGTAACAACATTATGAAGCAATCTGAAATGGATGGGCAGGATGTGTGGGGATTTAGCAGCTTTTTTAGCTTTTGTGATATTATGATGGATATAATTAGTATTGCAAAAAAGAGGAAGATTAAAAGTGTTGAAAAAAAGGTCCAAGTATTGCCTTCCTGTAGCTAGAATACTGTTCTTTTGATTTACGAATGCCCTTATGAGCTAAAATTATCTTGTAGACTGATGTGTCCCAAGGCTTTTTTCTTGGCGCCCCCCCGACACCCCCACCCCCACACCTCCCCCATAGGATTTGACAGAGGCTCTGGATGCCCTCTTTAATCTTTGATTTGCCAAAACACTGTGGTGAAACTAAACACTGTCAGAAAACACACAATCTGACTAACACACAGAGGCAGCAGCTTTCCAAAATAAAAGCCACGACAGCTTCTGAAGACTCCTCACGATTCTACAGTGTGTTTTTCTGCTGTTTTTTTTAAATTATGCATTTATAAATTTCAGGCAAAGCCTCAGGCGACCCCTGTGATCTTCTGGTTAACTCCCCTGAAACGTCCCCCAGACACCAGGTTGGGAACCACTGTCTTGTTTTTGTTTTGGTGTTACAGCTGCTTACTGGCAAAGATGAGGAACGAGTGAGACTCCAGTGAGAGTTTTGGGTTTCCCCCCCTTTGCTGTGGCTCGGGGCCTCTTTGTCGATTGGAAAGGCTGACAGGCTGCTGATGAAACATCTGCCAGAGTCCTGCAAGAAAGAAAAAAAATAAAAAAGGGACGGGGAGGCAGAGCTGCGAGTCATGACTCACTCTCACACTCGCTTTACACTGAGGCATAAAAACGTGTGCACTGATGAGACTGTGGCTGACGATTGCTGTTGGGCTTCCTTTCCAGCCTTCGCTCGGACTCCTCTGTGCTCCAGGCCTTTTCTTTTAAACGTCTCCATTCTTTCTTCACTTCTCCGGGTTTTATTAGAGGGAAACAACAGTCGATGTCACATGTCCTAATCCTTTCACTCGTCCTCTCTCTGGGAGCTGCAGTTGTCTTTGTGTTTTCCTCCCTCTTCAGTGTTTTCTGTTGTGCAGCCTGCAGCTGCAGCTCAAAGAAACAGCACTTTTAGAAAAAAAGAAGCATTCATGCCTCAGCTATTGTTAGCTTGTACCATAGGGAAGTGAAGACTGTGCAAAGTTATACAGGAAATTAACTGTGGTTATCTCACTGAGGCTTTTCCCAAGACACAGTCTCAACAACCCAAATCCCTGTAAACTGTATCAGATTACATGGATGTTTTGCATTTTGTTTTCCATTTCCTTGTGTTATTTCAGTACATATGGCTTCTCTTTGTAGCTATTTGTTTTATATTTTGATCATTTGCCAGCTTGAGATAATTGGATGTCACAATGTGGCTGTTTTGAAGGTTTATGTTACCATTGTGAGTGACTTTGTGGCCATTTTATGATGTTTTTTTTCTGTCTTTCTGCATCTTACTTCAATCTTTTCTCATCTGTCTGAAGTCATTTGCACTGTGGTCAAATGTTATTGTGTATGTTATTATAGTCTTGTAATAAATTCAGGTTTATTGTTTTAGCATCTGCTTGTAATGCTTTGCCATTTTGTCCCTTTTGTGTTTATTTCTGAAAGTTTGTTGAGTTGTTTTTCTTTTGGGTAATCTCTTTCTGGTGTTGATTTTTGGATTAAATCAAATTAGTTGTTACTTTATTGCTGTTTTATACATTTATGCACAGGCTGCTCTTTTCTCTTTAGCTATTATGTGCACTTCACATCCCTTTATGGTAATTACAGTTCAGCAACATCTCTAATTTGTTGGGAATTTGCCTTTTTTCCATCTTTGCTTAAAGACAGATTTACAAAGCAGTCTAGTGTCTTTTTGGATTTTTGGTTTTTTTCTGTCATTTTGTTGGATCATTGTGCATCTCATTCTGCCTCTTGCCTCGTTTCATGTCCCTTCCGATTAGTGTGTCTTCATATCATATTTCTGTGCCTGGCCCCCTTTGGTTTGTCCCCAGTGCACTCGTCCTCTAATCCCCCCGCTCTCCGTGGATCCCCCCCACGCCGCGGCAGAGAGCCCGAGCCCGGTTTGAATTTGACGTCAGACCTGCTTTGCATAACCACCGGTGTGGCGCTCGTGATTGGTCCATCGGGTGGGATTTAATCTGCATTTTGTCGTCTGAGCCCCACCACGCTTCGCCTTCATCAGTGTGCAGCTGGACTGCTCTCGGTCACTCCCCCGCCCGGGTCCATCCTTCCTTCATTAGGAGGAGCCGCCAGCCGCCGCTCTAACGTGCACGGAGAGGACGCGGAGTGACACGCTCTCTGCCGACTGCCTGGCTTTATTGTTCCTCCACTCCAATATACAGCTCGCTAGAAAAAAATTAGAGCAATTTCTTATCCATTTGCCCCCTTGGTGGCCAAGAGACGGAGGGACTGCGTGGAGTCGCGAGGAGCCAAATCGGCGGTTGAAAGGTAACGGACAATTTAACGCGCTGAAACGTTTCCCTCACGGTTAGCGACGTGTTTGAAGTTACGCTTCATCGCCACCTCGGTTCTTTAATGCCCCCTTTAACCGTTACGTAGCTCCAAAACAGCTCTGCTTTGAGAAATCTCCCCCCTTACTTTATTTTTATCGCTTTCAAATTCAAGTAACACAAACGGAGCTGGTGGGCTTTGAGCGAGACGCCCTCCTTTTTTCGCGCGGAGTTTGTGTCATGATTCTGGACGTGAAACGTTAGCTCGGCTCGGCGTGGTTTTGGGCGGTGGTTTCGGAGGGTGTTAGCCGTTCGGGGAGGCTCGGATGCGGGTGCGGGACTCCGTTTGAATTGGTCTCCCGGGGTATCTTGGTGGGTTTCTTGACGAGCAGCCCCGCCGGCGCTCAGCGCTATTGTTCTGTGAGGCTGAACCGGGCCTTCTTGCTAACCCAGGCAGACTTCAGGGACTCTCTTCGTCAACACGAACGATCCTATTGAAACTGCTCGTGATGCCCGCGAAAATATCGCGCGGTGAGTCTGGAAACAGCGATGGGATCCTGGGATCTGCGGAGGGGTCTTTGACAGGGTACCAGACAGCATGAGGAGACAGTCTGACAGCGCTGGTGACGTTGACGAACCCAAAACACAGATTATCGTCCTCCAATTGAGACCACTTCTGTTCAGATTGCTGAAACTTGATCTGAAAATTGGTGTAAAACCACTTGGCACACTCAAACTGTCACACTTTTTTCTTTTGCTAAATGGTTACTCATCCATCCTTGTTCCCATATTTGCATATTCTGCAGAGATTTCCCTCAGGACTTGGCAGAGCTTCATACAATGCTGAGTCTCTCTCTCTGCAGGTTGCACCGACAGAGATGCTGTTTATCATCCAGGTTTTTGGCTAGTCTGTTTACATTACATAATCTCTGCGTGCTGGGCTTGGCTGGGTGTGGTTGGCAGGGGTCTGGGGCTCCAAAAAGCAGAGCAGTGATGGCTTCGCTCCTGCTTTCACTCAAACGTGATCACCTTCTTGAGGGCATGTGTGTGTGAATTTAAGCTCACCACAAGTCTGTGAATGACAAGCACATGTACCACCACCCTGGCTCATGTTTATGTCTTTGGAAAACATCCAAAGGACTCACAACATGTTTGTCATTGCTGTGGCTGTTCCAAAAGCTCTACCCATTCATCCTCTTCACCTGCATTATCCCAACAACTGCTGTGAAGGGCAGGAGCCAGTCCTACTCAACACAATATGAAATGCTACACCCCGAGTACATCATCTGTCAAATGCAGTGAGAAGAGACATTGGCATCTAGCATGCACAGCTATGATGGTCAACTGAGCAGTTTTTTTAATCCAACAATAGAATGTAGGAAGAACATGTAAACTCCATCAAAAAAGTCCCTTTCTGTCAATGTTTTCACACAAGTAATTTATTCGCTCCGAAGAAACGATGCAAACGACTTTGCAACTTTTTTTCTTCGACCCTGCCCTTTTTGAAGGGTAGGGTCACTTCTCATCGGGGTTGCTTATCATCCTGTTCCTGTCAGATTAACGAAAAGACTTTTTCATTTTTAATGCTGGCTCTGGTGCCTCAGGGAACCACATTTTTTGTGAACAATGCTGCTCCTCATTGAGTTTAAACACCAGCTGAACAGGATGAGCAGAGACGGCACTACTGCAGCTGTCCACGCCTGCTGTAACCAAGACAAAACAAATAAACACACTTCCGATGTCAGGAAATCCTTCATTACGCCTTCTCCCACTGTTTTTACTATGGTACAGTAAAGTGGGATGACACCTCTGCCTATGAATATGGATAAGAACAAAGTAAAAACTTTTTTCTTGCATCATAGTTGTAACTTGTGCAATTACCATTTTCTCTGAGGTTTTTATTTCTTAATCCAATTTAAGCTGAATCACTTTTTAAGTTGGAATTTTAATGATGGACTTTGGTACTTCAGTAGACTGGTTTTTTTCACTTGGAGTTTGTCTGGAGAACTCATTTTGTGTCCTCCAGCCTCTAAATGGGGACACTGCTGTGGTTTTTGTGCTGCACAGCTATGTCCCCTCTCCAAACCAGTTTCCCCTTCCTCTTCCTAAAGGTTAAAGCAATCTGTGTGAGAGCTCGGTAGTTTTATTTCAGTGCATCCTGTAACTAACACAGCTCTGTGGATTGCATGGTTTTTGTTTGGAGAGCACAGTGCGAATGCTGTACACAAAGTGGGACCTTTTTTCGATTTTTCTGAATGGTGCCTGTGCAACACTCAATGGCCACTGCAACTTTTTGGATATTGTATGATATGATTTTTTGCTGGTTGCTTCAGTCCTGGCATTTGTGTTTATGCTGTGAACTTTCGGGTTTCATGGGAATTTTTTTTCCTCATTTCAGAACTGGTCATCTGTGAGAAACACGTGTGCCTACTTATTACCATCGCCAGGAGGCAATGTTTCTGAAAGAATTGGTCGGTCTGTTGTGCAGGATCATGGAAAGTTCTCGGTAGATTCTCGGTCGAGGAAAATTTGCAGAATTGGAAATGGTTGGTGAAAGGAACAAGTGATCGATAAAATTCTGAGAAAACAAATTCTGTGGCTCTTAATAGGATCATGTCTTCGTCTTTTTTTTCTTTTTTTAAAAGACTGTGCAAAAGGTTAAATCTGCAAAGATTTATAGGTGTTCTGGTGGAGGTTTACACTCTGAGGGCTTCAGTTTGAACTGCTCACCACAGGTTTTGGAAACTAAGTTGACATACCTGTTCTTCTCACCAAGATGCCTTTAATTCCACCTTCCTTGATTCTTTGACAGGCTGTAAGCTTGTTGTAGGAGCAACCTTTATCTACAGGCTTAAACTATTTCATCGTTGAGCTTCAAGGTTTCCTCAGTGCAGCTCTTGGCTGTGGGAAGAGGAGACGGTGCAGTGCTGTAACTCTCGTCACTGTGGTTTGGAGGTTGGCACTCTACTGCCCATTAGGGTGAAGTGGTGGATGCTGGCGCTGCATTTTGGGCACTCTGTCTGGGATCTTGACGCTAAACTCTGTGCACCCTGTAATTATTGAAAAACTAATTCAGCACTTCTGAAGGTCTGTCTGTTAGCTCACTTTGGGCGGCTTCAGTCTAAATGCTTTTTTTGATGCTATGATGATTCTTTTTGAAGATCAATTTTTAATGGGTTGAATTTGATTAATATTTAATCTGGCAATGTTACTGTTTCATGAAGTGACATATTTGCAGACAATAGAAGAAAGAACTCGGTGTACCAGGAGAGTCTGTTTCTAATATCCGATGCATTAGAACTTGTGAGTTAGTATGATGATGCCTTGGCCCATTTTTCCTTGGTAACTGCTGAAGAATAGTGTACTTTGAGCTGGGTATATCCTGCTATAATGGCTCTCTGCGTGAGCAGATGCACACTATGTATTCAGCATCGGCTTGTGGTTGTGGATCGACGTGTTTCTCGCAGTCCTGGGGTGTGGCTGTGGGTTTGGTTGGCTGACAGAGAGGCAAGCTACCGAGGTGTAGGATCAGTGTCCATCTGGCCTCGGCTCACCCCGCCAAGTCGGAGGCATGTAACTGATCCAGCCTGCAGGCTATCCAGCATTATATTGACTATCTGCCTGCCTGCATATAACCAGTTGGCTGATGTGCAAGAGAGGAGCCATCGGCTGGCTTTAATATTGTAACACTGCTGTCAGCTCCAGTTTCTCAGGAGTCAATTGTCCCTGACATTGACTAATGCATGTTTGTTTTCGAATCAAATTTATGTTGGATAAAGCTCTGAGATTTAAACCATGATGGAAACAGTTTTGAAGGATAATGTTTCCTTCCAGTCTGCTCACATGTTGTTTTGTTGTTATTGAGCTTAGATATTGGGCAGAGCTTTTACTGTCAACAGGAGAAACGGCGAGAGCAAAAGCTACACGTTTCTAAAAGTAATCGAGTTCATTATCTTGTGAAAGTGTGCAACGCTCAACTACAGCGGTCACTTCAGTTGTGTGTGAGATTTTCTGAATTGCATGTGATTTTTTTTTTTCTTCCAACTGTGTATTCAGCACAGTCAAGTAATGCAAGACTGCTGCAAGAGAAAGGTGCTGTCCCTTTACTTTCTTCCACCTTACAGCCTGTTCGATGTCCTGGGGCCCTAATGGGTGAAGTTACCCATGCCAGCTGCTCCTGCCTCCCCTTCTACCAGTTAATCCACTCATCACCCACCCCCCACTCCCCTCGGCACTATGCCTGCGGGGGATATATAGTGAACAGGGGAGACAAAAGGGCCTGTCTGCCCACCCTCCCCCCATCAGTACCCTAATGTTAGACACAGCTATACAGGCAAACACTTAAGATGATCATTGTTGCTGTTGTTGGCAGATATGAGCACGTTTTCCATCCCTGCGTGTTAATCATGCCATCTCTGAATTCGCTCGCCCTGCTCTCAGCATGTCATAATAGCAGCATTGGCCAGCTATCGCCTTTTGAAAAGTCAAGTTTACAGACGCTTGTAACCCATTTCTCCACAACCTTTTCAACCACTGCACTGCTAGCAGCGAGGAGTCCTTCCCCTTTTTGATAAACCACATCCTGAAAGTCAAACAGGGTCTCGTCCACTTAACTTGGAGCCTCACTTAACCACCTGCTCTTAATGGCCTTATTGAGAAGCTTACAGTCACTTAGCACATGTTAACGTTCTGTATGGAATTGATTAGTATAAGCTGCATGCTTGACAACCAGCCCAACCCCCCTTCGATGAAAGTGTTCATCTTAAGGAGTGCAGTTTTGTTTTAATGGCTCCAAAACATCTTGGTTTTTGGTTTACTTTCAATTTCAAGAATTTCTGTTAAGTGATGCTGAAATATTTTTGGAAAGCATAATCCAGAGACATCATGGTGGGTCGAGTTTTGGATAAAGTGTCATGTAAATCGTGTCAGTCCTAGCTTACAGTCCTGTTGTTTAGATGAACCAAAGCCGACAGAGTGTCAAGATCAGTGGGTTAATGTGGTGTGTTGTTGGGTTTTTTTGGATACAGATGACGAGGAAAAAGGGAAGTCATTCATCTTCCTGACTATTTTCCGGAAAGTGTGATGAGCCCTTTATAGAAAGCCCCGCCCCCAACATGTTCGCACGCACACGCACACACACACACACATACACGGGTTATGTTTCTGATTTATGAGGACACCACACTCACTTGCCAATAATTTTGTGTCCTGACTAATATTGAATAACTCCGCATTAGCCTACAAGAAACAGCGTAGGGAAAAGGCAAACGCCTTCAATCAACAAGAATACGGTACTCAAATGACAAAAGCAGATCTTTGAGAAATTGTTGGCCTTGAATGAATTACATTTTATTGATAGGGAAATTTGAGTGATTTCTCCTTAATCATTGCAGCTTTTCAAAATGGTGTTGCACACTAGAAAGTCAGCAAAAGTGATCTCTGGTAAATGAGTCCTTTTGTAGTAAACAGAGATGCCTCATGCTCTATTGATTTTCTTATTTATTGGTCATTTCCATTCCGGTGCAAGCTATCTACTTTGTGCTAACATGGTATTATAATTGTATCACTTCATGATGGAGCAGAAGGTTTTTGCAGAGACATGAAATTTGCTTGCTGTCTGTGCTATGAAGGTCAGGTGAATTACGGTATCTGTGCTATATCCACACAGGGCAGGTTTGGTTTTTTGGAAACCAACTGGTGTGTTTGCTCTGTTACTGATATTCATGAGTGGATATGTGAGAGCTGTCGTCTGAATCCCGGTGAGCGGGAAAGAAGAAACATACTTGAATATGTGTGGGAGAAAAAAAGCAATGTGACCAGCGTGGGAGCCACCATCTGTTCGTGGCCAGTCTTCATTGGAATACCAGCCTCTGTAATAACTCAGTTGCTTATAAAATGTAGAATCATGGTTAACTTAGATGATGCCACAATGGGTTTTTTTCAATGGGTGCTTTGAGGCAACCTAAGTTTTACTGCTGGCTTTATCACTTTGCTTGGTTAAAGCATTCAATATGTGGTTTGCCACAGTCTTCAAAAAATGGACAGAATGCAGTCTTTTTTGTCTTGATCTGTCAAGGAAAACTCGGCACAATTGATTTTTTTATTAAATGTATTCAATGTCAGAAGTAATTGAAATGAACTAAATATTTAATGGTAAAAGAGACTCAGGTTTATTTCTCATTCCCTGATGGAGTAATTAATGCTCATCTCAAAGTGTTTTGATATGCTGTCGTTGAATAAAAGCAAACTACCATGTTTACTTGACCACCTTCAGACAGTCATAAATGTTGCTACTGACTGAGGTCCTTACTTGATTTTGTGAGTACAGCACAACACTTGGGGATTATTTCAGCTTCTTTTTTGGATGGTTTCTTGGAAGGGGAATTTGACAGAACTAATCATTCCAGTGCTCTTGTGCTGCGTATGCAGTCCCTGAGCTTGGGTGCCTCTCCTTTCTGCATGCTTCGAGATGTGTTTGAGTTCCAACAGTAGATCAGATTACTTTTCTCTCTCCCTTCCTGTTGCTTTGCATGTGTGTGAACTCAACACTCTCGTAGCAATGGAGCAGAAAAGGCGCTACTGCCTTGTATGGTCAGAAGTGGATGTATACACACACGGGACCTGCAATAAATCTGCTTTTAGAAAGTTCACTTAAGGCTGGCTATAAAAATTGATTGCTTGGCTAATCTGAAAGGAAAAGTGAAACATTACTGAGACTTGGTCCGAGACTGATGCCTCTGAGCTCAAGGCAAAGAAGACCACTTCTTTCCCGAACAAGATTTCACCTCTCGTTTCCTTCTTGAATCCAGTGAATGAACGAGCCACCTTTTTCCTGTTGGCCCTTTTTATTCTTGTATCAGTGTCATGCACCCATGTGTGCACTCATGGTCACACTTGAAAGAATACTGGCTCTGTTTTCTCGCTATGCATGCATCTTGCCTTGAACATACACACAAGGAAAGCTAATAAACCTAATTAAGTTTCACTTTATGAGCACTGCCTGCTGAACACTCAAACCTCTAACTATGATCTGTTTCACAAGGTGTATTGATTTTGTTCCAAATATTTGATAGGTGGGGTTGTGCTTGGAATGTAGGGACAAAAGAAGTGTCTGTGGCATTGAAGTAATGCAGGAAGTGGTTAGCAATTGAATCCAATTCAGTTTCTGGTTCCACGTGTAAATTTGTGTTCACGACATTTTCCTGTCATGCACACTTTGATCCTACACATGCTTTACTCGTGCGCACACACACACACACACACACACACACACACACACACACACACACACACACACACACAGTGCCTGTGCACACAGACCATTGTCGATCTCCTGACCCTTCACTTCTCTGTCTGCGTCACACACTGCCAGTAGTCACTGTCGCCCCAAGGAGTCATGACAAAGTGTGCTGCGTTGGAATGTGGATGGGTCAGATGAGCTCTTGATAACTCGGCTTTAGGCATTCCTCTTTTTACGATGAACCTCTGAAGCACGATCAAGATGGAGCCCCAAAAACACTGGGCTTTATATAATTATGCCAACACTCTAAGTGCCAAGTCTGTTATGCCAATCTGTTTTTT
>JAUESF010000074.1:3577542-3602222 GCA_032274765.1 Malacoctenus tetranemus | reverse complement strand
TTCATTTACTTGCCTCTCTCCCTCTGCAGACGGTTTTCATTTACATGCCTCCCTTCGTCTGCAGACAAAGTTCTTAACTTGATTTCATTCATACTGATTCCAGCTCCTATCGATTGTTCCAGTTGACTTATATTTGTGAATTTAAACCAAATATTAAACGACTTTGTTTTTCGTAGCGATAAACCTCGATCGCTGCCGCCTTGGTTTGCTTTTGACGGTCATTTCAGTTTCAAATTTGCATTTCAAGGTTTTTGCTCCACTTAAAGACCCAAATCTTCAGTCTAACGGCAGCCAATTACAACATCCTCAAACTATGACTCCGTGTCTGTTTGCCCAAGATCAGACGGCAACTGAACAAATGGTCATTGTAATGGTTTGCGTCCATGTGGGAGCGGCATGTGTGTGCTGGCATGCTATCCTACTGAAAGCCATCACATTCACTGCATCTTGGCCAGTTCCTGTCCACACTGAGTAGCACATCAGCATAGTAAGGGCAAATAAAGACACTCCGTTACACTGCACTTTTTCCCAAAGGCAAGTGTTTTATTAGAAATTGATAGTCATGCAGACTATTTACAGTGCTAACGTTTTGCACAGCAGGCCTGTGAGGTACAGCCTGCAGCTGGTGACCTGCCCATTTAGCCAACTGAATGGGTGTTTTCTAAATATGTTGTAATGAAATTAGAGTGTTGCCCAATATTGCAAGTGGATTTGAACTTGTCTTGATTTGCTTCATTGAGTGTTTACCATGCCAAGTTGAGTGACATGCTGGGGACAATTTTGCTGTCAAATGGTTGAGTTTGTGTTCTCCAGTCAGCTTTAATTGGGAAGATTCAGAAGTTGAATTGTAGCGTTTCCTTGTTGCCAGTTTGACAAACAAATGTGAGGATAGAGAATTGTGTTCTGCTTTTTTTTGACGCTGCAGTTTGTGACTGAGTGGATTAACGGTGTCTCATAAGCACATCTTCAGACTGAGAGATAGACGAAGGGCTTAGCACAGGATTGACCGAAAGACCACCCACCCAACCACACACACCTACAGCTGCATGTGATTTCCGCCATCACTTCATGTTTACTCTCCCTGTTTTGCCCCAGAATTTTTAAGCTCAAACTTTTGTTTTACTTTGCTGGTAAAAAGTAGAAGCCGTCTTTTTCTTTTGCCTGAAATGAATTCACTTAGTATTCTCATGACGATATAAAGGCAGCATTGTGTGACTGATGATGGGAAGTACTGTGTTAATGGGTTCCCATTGTTGGAATTGCTTTTGCGGTTTACATTAGCAGGTTATTAATTTATTTATGCTTGTCGATTAATGAAGAGAGCATCAGGTTTCAAGTGAACTGACTGGAATCTTTCTCTCGTAGGCCTGCTACAGTTCCCTCAATGACAAGACCTCCATCCACTACATCCAGGACCACCACAGCTCCAACCAAGCCCACCACAGCTCCAACCAAGCCCACCACAGCTACGACCAAGCCTGCCACAACTACAACTAAATCCTCCATCACCACCACTGCTACCAAAGCGGCAGCTTCTAGAGCAACCACAGCACCATCTACTGGCAGGACCAATACAGTACAGTTGAAGAGTGCAGCTCCAGCTGTTAAGAAAGGTGAGAAGACAGGTCGGCTTTTTAGAAGTATTACCCTAAACTATTCAATAGTCATCACATGTAATCTTAAAGAAAAGAATCAAAAGCATCATTAAACAAAGAGGTCGGGCTGTCTCAACAATGCTGGCTACTTTTTTACATATTTGCATCTAATGATTTAATGTGTTTGACGTTTTTGCTTACCATGGATTGAAAATGGAAGCAAAGCTGAGACCTTATGGAGCCTTATAATTAGCACATTTCTCTCTAGTGAAAATTTATGCTTTTGTTTTTTTTCCCCTGCGGCAGATGTCAGTCGACCTTCCCCTATGGCCGCGGCCAAGAAACCCGCCACAGGATCAGCTGCTACCAAAAAACCTGATCCCCCGAAACCAACTGCTGCCGTAAAGCTGAACTCTGCTTCCAGATTGACAACAACAAAGGCTGCAGATGCCAAAGTGTCACAGTTGAAAACTCAACAGCCGGCAAAATTGACTCCCTCAAAGAAGACGGACGCACGATTTCACCCCAGTAACAGACCATTAATGGCTGGAACTCCACCCGCATCTCCAGCCAACAGACCTGCAGTTGGTAGCGCCTCTAAAACCAAAGGTGGAGCGAAACCTACTCAGACTGTTCAACCCTTTAGTGCAACCAGGAAGATGGAGAATATGGCGGATTCAAAAGCAGCTAGTGCAAGAAAAAACCAAGCTGCTGGTGTGGCAGCAGTTGCTGGTGCAGTTGCTGGTGCAGCTGTTGCCTCATCACAAACAGAAGCCGAGTCTGCTGCAGCCATAGTTCAAGAGTCATCTCCTGTTGCCTCTGCACCGGAGGAAATCAACACCGCAGGCTCTACACGGAATGAGGCTCGCGCTACTCGGGAGATTCCTCAAAGTTGTGAAGTAGTTTCTTCTCCTCCACAAAGTCCTGCCAGGACAGCCATGCCGCAAATATCCCCAATAGATGAGCACTTGGGAATCAATGCTTCCCTTGCTACAGCACAGGAGCAGAACCCAGCTGATCCTCAACTAGCACCTGTGGTCTCTCGTCCATGTTTGTCAGAGCAATCGATTTCTTTGTCAACAGAACAAACTACAAACCTTGCAACTCTCCCAGCAGCAACAAATGTGACCCCACAGGGAACACCACCCACCAATCTGAACGACGAGGAAGATGAGGAGGAGAGGGAAGGAAGCCAGCTAGTGTCTGTGTCTGAAATGAGTGGAACCACCCAGCCAACCGAGGAATCCCGTCCTGGGTCTGCTGGACTGGTGGCAGGGTCTGCTTGGCGAGCTGGTGGGGCGCTACTCTCTGAGCTAGACTCTGAAGAGGTTAGTGGTAGTCAACAGGGTGCGTCTGAGCTGAGTGCACCTGGTGTACTGGAAGGCACAGAGAGCATGGATGACCTGGGGGATGGCAGCCTGAAAGGAGCCATTGACATGGAAGGAGCCTCAGCAGGTTCTCCTGACTTTGAGAAAGTTCCTGACATACCAGTCAATGACTTTGACGAGAATGAAGATGAAGACGACAGTGATCGGGTGTATGATATGGATGTGGGTTCCGAGCGGACTGACGAACCCCCAAGACCCAGGCATGACAATGATGTGGATGATGATGACGACGACGATGATGTAGAGATGGCTAGTGAGGGAGTGACGGAAAGTGGATTGGAGAGTTATGGGAACGCAGATGAGGATGACTTCGCTGAGGATGAAAGGCTGGACAACCTGAACCGGGTGGTTCAACCTCCCCCTCCCCCACCTGTGCTGCCCTCTGCCCCTGCTGCTCAGTGGGACCAACCAAACCCCTTTGCTGATCCCTGGGCAGAGCCCCTGGAGCCTGTACAGGTAGGAGGAGCAGCTGCAGCAAGCCCGTTGGTAGACCCCTGGCAGCTCGACTCGGAGACCCCAACTCAGGCCACAGCTCAAGCCTGGCTAGAACTAGGCTCTGATCCTCCCAGAGATGAGCAGGTTTACCATCAGTCTGCTGCCAAAGATGAGACCCAGGGGTGTATTGATCAGTCCAGCCAAGCTCCAGCACAGACTCAAGCCCCAACTCCCCTCTCTGCCCCAGGAATGTCCTTATCAAGTACCCTGAGCAGTGAGAGCAGCACACCTGAGGAACTTGGTGACCCCAAGAGAGATGAGAAGCTGCAGCCTCCCACTGCGCAACCCCAGACAAATTCCCCACAGCCTTATCTAAACCACCAGGACCTCAGCCTGCAACCAGACAAAGGAGAGAAGGTGGAAGCTGAAGAAGTTGAACCAGAGACCCTTCCCGCTGATGAAGTCTTTGGAGGGCCGGCAACTGCCCCCACCTCCAACCCCTCATCATCCTCTGTAACTGAAGACGAGGCAAGTGACACAGAAGGAGAGGCCCAGCTCGACGACTCCTTGGAGGCTCCCTTAGTCTGTAACGTGACAGTCGACATGCAACCTCCAGGTCGGTGCTGCCTGTCGACTGTGGAAGAGGGAGAGGAGGCCGAGACGGAGGAAGTGAGTGGAGCTGCAGCTGAAGATGCCACCCCACCCTCGGCTACCTCGATGGCATCTTATGGTTTCGACACAACGACCACAGCCTCAAACTCCAACGCCCAGTCTACAGGGGAGAGCTGCATCAAGAGTCCCGGCATCTTCTCGTTGGAGGAGCTGCCTGAAGAGGCCAAGGAGCCCTGTCTGATCCCAGAGCTGCGCACTCAGCCTTGTCTTGCCGAGCAGCAGTACATAGAGTGTGGGAAGCAGGAAGTGGATTCAGCCGAGTGTGTTGGCGAGGAGGCGTCGAGGTCAGAGGAAGGCTCAAATCTTCAGTCAGCTCAGAGCACTTTACAGCAAACGACAGAGAACCCAGAAGACATGCAGCATCCATACTATTCTGCTATCTGTGAAAAGAATGAGGACTCTTTGGCAGGTAATGTATAGCTCACCATCTCCCTCACTGTCCACGTAGCGTCCCCTTAACTCCCCTCGGCCTTGTTCCAGCCTCCCCTATGGCCTCACAGGTGTAAGTCTTGTCAGTGTTTGTCTTAAAATCTCTGGGGGTGGACATAATCGAAGTTAAACTTCCAAAAGAAAAAAACAGAGAGCAAAAAAGGGAAGAAAAAGAGGACAGTAGTGGCTCTTCCCTCTGTTATAACATTTCCATTATGAGTATATGGCTTCAATTCCTGTATGTGCAATAGCTACATCTATTTACTCCGGTTGTGTGAGCGTGCCCAGGTTTTGATTTCAGTTTTATTAAACTCAGAATTATGTCAATTTTTCTCTTCCTGGCATGATGACTTGTCTGTTTACAGCTCTTTAAGAGGAGGGGAAAAGAAATGTAGAATGAAGTTAACATGTTTCCATGTATATTTATCCTAGTGCTTTTTACAGAACTAAGATAACTGAAAATGTGTTTGATTGTTAATCCATGTTTGATTTCACTCTCCAACCCTACACAGTCGGTTTACATTGTCCTTAATCTTCCTGCACTTTACATTGTACCCAAGCCTTTTTCTTTTTGTTTATCCTCTTTCAGAAGAATAAACCATAAAACTTTAAATAAAGATTAGATTTTTTTACCATGTACTCTGTCACTGTACAGTTTTATTGATGAGGAATGCAAATCATGAAACATTTGATGGATGGTTTTTGTACCTAGGTCTTGACAGCGCTTATCGAGTTTGGCAAACATTTAATCAGATAAATATGGCTTCTGGTGAAACATTCATAACTCAGTTACTGCAATCACACTTGTATTCAGTATTAATATGAACCAAGACAGAAAACGGAGTCGATCCAAAGTGAGATATGAACTTCAACTTTGAACCTTGGACACACGGTAAGCGTGTGAAATCACGTCCAGCTTAAGACGGATGGATCCAAGAGCTGCTCATCGCCTTCAGCCTCATCTGTGCACCTCCGAAGTTTCATCATCCAGCAGCTTCAAGAAGGAGCCGTCTCTGCTCGTTCTACTACTGTACTGTCCCTCCACTTCACTGTGGGTGTGTTGCTGTTTTTAGCTCTCTTCTACCACCTTTTTTTTTTATTCACCATTTCTTGCTGCACTGTAATAATATCTACAGAGCTAATGCATGTCACTCTTGCACAATGAGTTTTCATCTCATTACTTTGGATTGGTTTGTTGAGGCTCGTCGAACAGCTCGGCTTCAGAGCTTCACGTGCTGCAGAATCCCTTCCGGCCGTGACTTGGTTTCTTTCAAGCCGAGCTCTCAGGTTTTTCTGTGATGCTGGACATGTGTGAATGCATGAAGAGCTTTTGCATGTGTCACTGGTTGACTAACTATAAACTCCATTCATGGGTGACGACTGTTTTTAAGTTTGCAAAAAGCTTTTCTGTGGTTTTGTCTCACCATAGATAGTGATTGCATATACAGGAAGTTTGGCTGCTTATTTTTTGCACATACAAATATTTAATTTCTGGGTGTCATTTTCAAGAGGTTAAAGATGTCACGACAATACGTTACTTTGCTCTCTGCACAAATATCCCAACCCTCGGCCCAGTCTCCACCCCCAGTCACTTCACCTTGGGTCTATATTTTCTGGTGTATTATTTTTTTTTTGTTACAAATGATTGACTCCACCCCCCCTGAATATTTACCGGGCTGGTTCTGTCCCTGCTGCACAATTTGCAAACAATGTCCCTCTGTGACTTGTACAAAACCACAAATGATTGCTGGTCACTGTTGCTGTAGGCCACTGGCAGACCTTTGGGCTTGGCTTTACAATGCTCCTACTATTCTTTCAGCAAGTATGAGCCTGTGAAGCCCCCCCCACCCACCTACCCGCCCCCTTTTTCCTCTTCACCCTTCTGCTTGTACTCACATTGCACTGCTGTTTCTGTCCTGCTGCCTGTGACCTCTGTTTTATTACTTCACGTCACTGTAATCTTCCTTCCCACTTCCTGTCATACACAGGCTTTCCCGCACTTCCGCTCCCCCACCGCCGCGATCATGCAGCATACCCCAGAACCTACTACGATATCGTCAAACAGCAAGCCGCCGCCGCTGCCCCGCCCAAGTTGACCTGTGCCGACCTCCCGCCCAGGAACCTCGGACAGCAGGCGCTAAGCCCCCAGCTTCGCCGGCTGGAGCAGCATCAGAGGCAGCTGCAAGAGATGCAGCAACGCAGAGCACAGCAGAGCAGACCTCTGGAGGAGGCGGAGCAGGAGAGGAAGAGGAGAGAAGAAGAGGAGCTGAGGCGGAAGAAAGAGGAAGCGGAAGAAGAAATCAAGAGGAATAAGTTGGAGGAGGAGAGAAAGGTGAAGGAGCAGGAGGAACTGAAACAGCGGAAAGACCTGGAGCTGCAGCTCCAGCAGCAGCAGGAGGAGCTGATGCAGAGACAGCAAATCATGCAGTGGCAACAGGAGCTGCAACAGTCTAATAAAGTTCAGACTGTGCTGCTTTCCCCGTCATCCGGGCTCTGCACCATCTACGAAACACTGGAGAATAGTGACGAAGAGGAGGCTGAAGATGAAGTCGAGGGAATAAATGAACTGAAGCCGACGAAAAAGAAAAGTGAGCAAAAGCACAAAACGCATCACTTGGAAATGAGCAACAGCTGTGAAGCGGTGATGTCGGATGAAGACAAATGTGGAACTTCTTCAGCGTCTGACAGCCCTCCTCCCACAGACTCCCTCCAGTCATCCAGCAACCCCTCCCAAGACGGAGACGACTCCTCTCCTCATCCTCTTGGGTCGCCGGAGCGACCGCCGCCCCTGGATCTCGACTGGGGCAAGAAAGTGGACATAGTGCAGCAGCTGATCAATCAGACACTGTTGTTGAACGGTGATGGTTGCTCCTCCCTGCTGTTGCTCCCGGGGGGAGCGGGGGGCACGCTGAGCCCTCTGGAGAGCAGCCTGTGGCCCAGCCTGCTGCCGCCGCTCACTCCTCCCTCTGCCACCGTCACCTCGGTCAGCAGCTTCTCACCGGAGGCCACTGGCAGCTCACCTCAGGGAGAGTGGACGGTGGTGGAGCTGGAGACGCATCACTGAGTGCGGAGTCGCTCCGTTTTCTACTGAACCTTCTTCTCGGGAAGATGCTCCAAGTGCTGTGTGTGCAAATACATACTGTGAAATGAATGATGGGTTTGAAGAGGGACACAACATGGCACATTTTTACAGTAATGTTTCTGAACACACAATGTTCACCCAGAAGGCAGCTTCATGCAATGAGAACATTTGTAGTGAGAAAACTGTTCAAGAATAGACTAAAGTGATAAAAGTACTTGACACTGATTCACAGGAGTTCAGGAACATGAACTGAGTTGTTTACTTGTCCGTCACATTGCACCACAAAGGTTCATTTGAACTGTTCAGTAAAAAAAAAAAAAAAAAGTAGAAAGTACACGTCAGAAAAACTATTGAGTTGAATCCAATTGCTGCCTTTCTGTAAAGCCAGACTCCAACACCTAGTGCAGCACTTCAGTGGTTCCCAACCAACAAAGGGAAAAGACTGAATGGAAGAAGTGATTGTTAAATGGTGTCTTTTTTTATTCTTCACTCTCCAAAAAAGGTTTTCTTTTAAACTACAGAATAAATGAGTCACTGTGGCTCTGAAAAAATACAAATGCAAAGTGACGCAGAAAAATCAGTTGTCATCACTACAAACGGTTGGGAACCACTGCACTCTGAGCGATGATGTGATGTCTGAGCAGTGTTGGAACAAGCACACCCAAACAAATGAACGGATTCTTGGCAGTGTTTCACTTTTACACTTCTGTTTCTTTACCATATGAACTGTTTACTGATGCAAAAAAGAGGAACCTTCTCACTCTGAAATGACTCTCAGGCAGCACTTGGTTCAGGACAGGACGGGGGGGTCAAGTCTTTGATTGGACGGGCTGCGGTCCAATGTTTATGGGGACATTTCTGCTTCTGACTGAGTTACTTAATCTCCTGCACAAAGAACGCCAAGTTCATTGTGTTTTGGAGCAGAAGGCCCATGCAGGGCAGAATTTAGTGTTGCAGGTTCGAGGAAATATGAAAGTCTTCACAAGTCAGAAAGGAAACACTCAATTTGTTGTTCGACTTCAGATAAATTGAATTTATCCATGAGGTGCAAATCTAACGCTACACGAAGGAATGATAAACTATTGTGGATTGTTACTTTAGTGACCAATAATTTCCAGTTATGTCATTTAAAAAGGGAGAGTTCAATGGGTAGAAAAGATGTCTGAATTGGGAATGATTACAACTGGGATTAAGATTTACTTATCGGCTTAAAAAATGTGGGACCAAGTTACGGATGATAAAGGTTTAGTCTTACAACTCAGGTTCGACACAAAAACATTGGAATAAAATCGTGTCCAGATTCAGGCTGAGGATCTGAGGGATGTCGTCGTAGCTGTAATGCTGCCTGAGAGTCTGGATCTCATATCTTCCACAGAAACTTTCATCAGACTCTGCGACGCAGAGTGAAACTCTGCGCCTGCCTTACCTCGCGCTCGACACCCCACGCTCCACCACTGTACACAGAAACTTCCCACAGAATCCCATCATGCCATCACTGTTATCAGCTGACAAGAGTGGACCCTCCTGCTGAATCTCCGTGCCATGTGTGGCAGCAAGCGCGCACAAACCGACAGTGCCAAACGGCCACTATTGATCAAAGCAGATTGATCGTGCTCTTCGACTGCCCCCCCCCCTTCCACCTGAAGCCATACCTGTTCGTTTCTACATGTTTACATGCATCCTCATCACCTCGTTTCAAAGAAGGGAGGCCACACTGGAAATGTCTCGCCGCTGAGGCGTCCTGCGAGATTGCACTTAAATCCTTCGAGTATTGTAATTTGTATGGAGAAAATTGGGTGATTGCTGAGACCCAGTCGTTCTCTATCGCAACCAGCTTTGTTGTTCGGATGCACGCTGAAGTGTAAGCGACCAGAAAAGGAGCTGATCTTAAGATCAATACTCCACAAAAACAAACCAACCTTTTGTTTTCTCTCAGATGCAGGAATATGGTGACATTTCCTACAAACACTACTGTTATCCAAAGGTCACTGTGACCACTAACTTGTTCGTCCTTTTTCAAACACTGGAGTCAGGCACAGATAAGGACATTACTGTTTTAGTGGTTGGTATTTAAATTAAATCCTGCTGAGATGGGTGGGTGTTTGTTTTTTTTTTTGCAGTCCTAATGTTCACTGACCTGTCGCCCCACATTTACCTGGGACTGAATGTCACCTTTGGATGTCTGTTTTTAGAAGAACATTTACTCTGAGACAACAGCCTGTTGTCTCTGTAAGGGTCCACATTATCCCTCATGCTCACCACGCTGGGTTCAACACAAGGGGGCGCTGACTAACCATACTGCTTTGAAGGTCAGGGGTCACTTTACCATGTGATAAGAAAGGAGGGGGGGATGCTGGACTTTGATATCAGGTTATTCCGGGTATTAATAGTGTAATTGTTGATACTTCACGTATGAAGAGTGTGTGTCACCAGTTTTAAATGTGCATATTTGTGCTGTGTGTCAATATCTGTGTATTGCGTGTTTGTCAGTGAGTGCTGTTGAATGAAGTCATTGAATAACATGTCGACTGGTCGACAGGAAAATCTGCTCGTTTCCAACATCTGAAGAGTCTGAGTGACATGAAATTATCAGATATGACAGAACTGTGAGCAGTGATCTCGACATCAAGTTCACAAGCTGGCATCTAGTGAGTGATGATCTACGACTGTCATAAGGAAACAAAAACAAGATATTGGGTTTTAGGATTCAGTGGAAGAAAAGCTGGAAAAATGACTTTTTAGATGAAGTCTACATGTTGGAAATAAAGCTCAAGCTGAGTCCTGTAGAAATGTTGAGAATCAAGTGATATGCGAGAATCACACTGTTATTAAATGCTTCAGTGTCCAAATGAAAAAAGTTGAATGAGGTGAAAATAAGAAACCAGTCGTCCCTGTTTGTGTGTAACACATCAGCCCAGTTTTTAGCGTCTAAAAAACGTGTCCGTGTCCAGTTCTGTGTTTGTTGGGAAGCCACCTAAAGACTGATCACTGTACCCAGAGGAAACTTCACTTTACTTTTGTACTGCAGAGTTTTAGGAGTATTGTAGCAGTTTTAAGAGTTCTATCTAGATTTTTATTGTGTAGAGAATGAAGGATGTGGGGTCTCAGTGGTAATTGTTTTCTTTGATTTGGATGAAATAAACGGCCTTTCTTGATGTCCAGTAACAAAACTGATGAACTGAATGGTTCCAAGATGCACGTTTGAGCAATGAGTCGCTCCTGATTGTTTGGCTCAATGACTCATCTTTGTATTGGACTGTAATTTATTGAAGTAAAGTGAAGCCTGTGTGTGCCCCTTTAAATGTCTCAATGAAATGAAGTACATTGGGGTCCTCAGGGCCCAAATGATGGCAGCTTGTTCTTAAAGTTTGTTTATTTTTATTCCTTCTGAGAAATCTGTGATTGTGTGTAATTATTTACATGTAAATAAAATGATTTTTTTTAAACAAGCCTGGAAGTCGTCATACATCAGCAGAATGTGTTAAAAAAAAATCAAATAGTCTTTTTTTTCTTTTTTTAAAACGGCTCTAAAAGCTTTTGAAACAGAAACGTTGTGGACAGGAACAGCTGTGAGCTGCATGCAAATACTTTATAAATTGCACATCTGCACATAAACTTCAGTGTAAAAACTGGCTTTGAGCAGTGACAATAGAAACCCCCCCCCCCCCCCAACTCTACCGAACGCAACTACGAAGGGTCATGTGCAACAAACTTTGTCAGATCTTTAGCCCAACATTCTCACAATAAGTGAACACTTGTGAAAAATAAACTCAACAATAAAATTGTATCTTCGGCATCCTGAGGTCATGGCAATGCACCGCCTTCCTCCTCTTCAGGGCTTGTGCAGGAGCTACCAGACTGCTGGGTCAGCAGCCGGTACAGGTAGTCTGTGGCAGAGCAGGTGGACGGTTCCACTTTTCCCACGACCAGAAGTCTGTTATATAAACCCTCAGGGACCTCACATAGGAGCCTGATGAGCAAGCACAACAACAAAAGGAGTCAGGGCACATTTAGAATGCTGAAATCTCAGACTTTCTAAAAAAAAAAAAAAAGATCGCTTACCAGTCTACCACATTATCCGTGTTGGAGTCCGGGTACGTTTGCACCCACTGACCGATGGACCAAATTCCATGCACATCTGGAGCAGAGCCTCCGGGGCTGTGGAGGATCACTGCCTCCTCGTAGCACAGGAAGTAGCTTAAGAGGGGCAGAGAGGCACCAGTGAGTCGGAAAGCAGAGTCTGACCGGAGAGAGACGGTGGCGAGCGTCTATCATCTACACCCACTAGTCAGTTTCGCCAACTGTCTCCACGTGCTCCACGTCAGTCCAGCTGTTCTTGATCTTGTAACCGTCTTGGAGTCGGTCCACGCTCCAGCGCATGCGTTTGTAAATGCCGGTGTTCTTCTGGGCCAAGTACGGTGTTAGCTTGCAGTAGCGGAAGGACTTGAACCTCAGCTGGCCAACATGGCAGCAGCCGATATAGAAGTACGGCACGCTGACGCACAGAGAGCAAAAGGACATGTCTCATCCTTCATTTTTCAAAAGAACACAACAAGTTTGCTTGATAACCGATTGTCAGGGACGTGTTAAAGAACTGGAACGTTGCTGTTAGGAAGGCATTGACTGTTAATAGGGTTACAGTAAAGTACCATGAGTGCAATGGCGACAGGACTTCATTTATAAGCCAACATCACTTCAGAAATGGACTCTTGCTAGACATCGTATAGTCTTATTTTCACCACAGATCCAAACGGCCTTCTGATGCTGCCTCCAGAGATGCATCAGACGTAGGAAAGAAACCAACAAAACTTTCCAGTGATTACCTTTCAGGGTCACTCTCATCCAGACTGATGATGTTCCATGCGTTGCAGAACAGCAGCAGCCGCTCCAGCCTGTCACACAGCTGGCTGGCAAACACCAACATCTGCACTCAAACACACAAACCCGTGTGAACTGAAGAACTCCAGAATGTACCCTCGTCTCGGTGGGCGACCATCTTCTATGGTCCCCACAGAATTCCAATCGAAGCAGCAGCACAGCGTTGACATGCACAGAAATACTTGTTGCAATGAACAGTGACAAAAGTTAGGTTTCAATGCAACATGTACGTTGCTTATATTGACATCAATAACTTCAATTTTGTCATTTCTACGTGGCCTGAGACAGCTTTCTCTGTTGTTTCTGTGCAATCAATGGCTCAGCTTTTTAAACGCACACATTAAAAAAGAAAAAATCATGCCAGATAAAATGAGCACGATTTTCTGTTGGTGGGGTTGGACCCTTTAAAGAAGGAAGGAAGGAATTACCTTTGTGCAAAGTTCCATGGGCAGGTGTTGGGAGCTGCTGCTCCTGGCTGTGAATTCCAGGCGGCTAAAAGTCGGGTTACAGGCCTTGATGAACTCCTTGATGATGTCAGTGATGAGCGCCTTATTCAGGGAGTCATTCCTGCATCCCAAAAAATACACAACACGTTTTAGTTACACACACCAAAGGTCTCCTGAATGAATGAGTGCATTTGGACTGAGTGTGAATTACTCTCTAATGACGCATGCTTGTATGTCGTCGGCTTTGGATGTCAGGAAGTGGAGTTGAAGGCGCATGGCTTTGAAGCTCCTCTCCATCCCCTGCTCGTACGAGTAGCTGCAGTACGTCTGGTGACCACCGTGGTGCGCCATTGCCTCTCTTGACAGGAAAGACTGGGCCTGACTACTTCCTGAAATACATTTATGCAGAAGGGAGAGGAAAATTTGGTTAACAATTCGTAGAATTGGGGCGTAAAGCACGTAGAAGGTGTTTTATCGAAAGATGACTACAGTAAAGGTGACCACTAAGGAACGCCGATGTTAAAAACAGAGACCATTCCTCCACGAGGCCCGATTTCCTGACCTGACTGTATGGAGGTCTGCGGGCTCGTCGTGTCGTTCGAGTCGTCCGAGGTCTCCATCAGCAGCTCTTCCTACGGCAACGTTTCCGAGACCGGGATGTTCGCCATGCCGCTTGGCCGCGGATGAACCGACACTGGCGACAAAGCGCGGCCCGAAAACCAAGCCGCAATCTCCGGTTTAGTGTGTGACGCTGCCACGAAGAGCCGAGTTCCTTCCAACGGTCTCACTGAGCAACGGCAAAACGGGTGAAGTGACACATGACAACGACTTCGCCTAACCTGAGAAACAAACCGATAAACAAGAAGGCGTTAATGCTACAATCAAAAAAGTCATGTAATGTGTCGACCGCCGTCAGTCGTTTGACGTTAAACCCCGTTACCGTTAGCTAGCTGGACGGTTGCTGCCGTAAGCGCTTCCTGCTCGAAGGTCAGAGGTGTTCACGGACTTACGCCCTCTAAAGTCGATCAGGAATGATTGTCTCAATTATTTGTGGGTGGGTGGAGCCTGTCGAGTCATTCAAATCAATTGATAAGTTTTAATGAAGTTTCTCTTAATCATTATTATTCAAACCAGTCGAAAAGAAACTTGAGAGACTTCTGTCTGTCTGTGCCACCAAGAAAAGGAAAGAAAAGGACACATGAGATTATCTCCCAACTCTGCACACAGGATGTTTGGAAGTTTCTTTTGAAGCTGAAGTTTTTTTTTCTTCAGGTGATGATCTTCTGTCAAGGAAACAAAAGGTGGTAGATGAGTAAACTCATGCCAAGGTCAAATGGAGTCGGCCATCACCACTGAAGAAGAACTCACACTCAGGTGTTGGTGGTGGACAAGGAAGAAATATTGTGCAGATTTTCTTGATTCATACAGAATCTGTTCAAAAGATTGTGAGTCATGGTTTCCTGTCAGAACACTGAGTCAGGCCTTTACTGACTGCATCAGCTGTACTCATTTTACTTTCAGCTGTGGATGCATTGGGTTTCCTTGGCATGCGTTTGCAGGAAGTTGGCTGTAAGCGTGTATTCTGGCGGGTCTGACATCTTTGTTCCTGCTTCCGTAGTTTCTCTCTGCTGCAATATTTTCATTTTGCAAATTACTTATGCAAATGTAGTGCAGTTCATCTGTCGAATGACAAGAGACGCCCACTCACACCATCACAACCTCACCCACGACTGTCAGGAATTCTCTCGTTCTCTCTCACACGAGCAAACTTTGAAGTAAAACTCTGACAGGGTCAGATTATCAGGACAGGGTTGTAGTCCAGGTGTCAGTCATGAAGGAAGGCAGGATGTTTTAGAGGAGACCTCCTGAGTCCATGCCTGTGTTCAGTGTCAGAGGGACAAGATAAGAGGGTTGATTTGAACAGCTGTCCTCAACATATCTAAAAGCATCATGAGCAGATTTAGGAAATCACAGGCCTGATAAGTCTAAATATTTAGATTATCCAGCAAAGGCTGCTGCAGGAGGCATCCTGGCTGTGTAATATAAAGGGCACATTTTCATCTTTGCTTCAAATAATGTCTAAACAGTGGACTTCCACATTATATCGTACTTCTACACTTTTGTTCAACAGTTGGTTAAATCAGAAGTTCGTCTTGGCAACCAGTGTGGATCACGTGATCCGCAAGGGCGCGCCCTCGACGGTCACCTTTGGGCCAATGAGCGGTCGGGCGGTTAGCTCCAGCGTCGGGAGCGCGCGGCTGGCTCCGGAGTACTTGTGGTGTGAGCTGCCGCTCTGCCGCCAGTTAGCCGCTGTCTGGATGTCTCCGAATGTCCTCCATACTGTGGACCAAAAAAACAAAGAAAGACGTCTTTTGTTTGCGCGTTTCTGACTTTAGCTCGCAGGATATTTGACGAGGAGACAAGCCTTCTTTTGTCCGCGAATGTGCCTGTGTGAGCGGCTGTGGAGGGACTGACAGGCGGCTTTTTGGTGAGGCATGTGATACAGACAAGAGACTGAGGCGTGTTCATGTGGATGTTACCGGGAGAAGGAGGCTCTTTCTTTTCTTTCTCTTTACACTGGATGTGACTCACCGCCGGGCTCCCCCCTTAGCGGGACGTGAGGAAGAGGAGCGCCGCTGGTGCATTTCCCGGGGCTCCTTGCTAGCTGTTGAATGGCAGGAAGTCGGTGAAGAAGATGAACAATGACTGCGGTGGTCAGTAGTTCGGCTCGGATGCTGCTGTGAAGAAGTTGGCTGCCTTTGTAAAGAAAACGTACAGCCAGTGAACGCATCATTTTCTTATTTTTTTGTGTGTGAATTGTGGTCCACTCACACACAAACGCGCACGGACTGACACGCACAGGGAGGGTCGGTTCAGGCGCGGCCAGGCACAGCCAACAATGCGGATTACCTCTTGACTGTTTGCCTTTTGTGTCATTTGCCTGTTTGCATAAAGTTGAGATAAAATCCTCGCCACGGACCTCCGGGCTTCCGCCCATCATCGCTCCTGATTGTCGAATCTCGGAAAAAAAGGCAACACGTTGAGCCGAGGGACCAACGTTGCATGTGCACACGTTGTCTGTAAACTGCACTGACACTAAGCAGCAACAGGGACCACCATGGCCAACGACTCTGTGCAAGTAAGTTCATTAAGTTGTATGTCGTTTAACCTGCGTGCATCATATCATTTCATTGATTTTGTGACTGTAAGTCTCCGTCTCCGAGCTTTGCGTGTGAGCCTCTATTGTCTCCAACTGAAACCCTTCAGCCCCTTTCACTCCTCTGGTCGGGTCCGAGACTCTCAGTGTTTCACACGAATAAAAAACAAAGCCGAACTTTAGGTCACCATAAGCTTCTTCTGTTGCCCCCCCCTCCCCTCGTTGTCTTGTGACCCCCGAGGTTTAACCAGCCTCCTAATCCGCAAAACGGGAACCCAATGTAGACCACAGATCAATAATATTAACATTTCTATTCAAGATTAGGTTGATCCACCTCTTGTTGATTTAGTGGTCATTTTCCCAATGAAACATTTCCTATTGTCTGAAATATCTTTGTTAAAATGCTCTGTTGTTTTTCAAAAATCAAGATACATTTATCCTGTAAAATTCGACGCATGTAAACAGACACTGTCAGTAGCTGATGGCAGGAGCTTTTTATGGTACTATAACCAGTGATTGCTTGTTGACCTTTTCATCTATTAATTGACTCGTCCTTTCCTTTGTTGTAGTGGGGAAGCCTTGTGAGGGGTTTGGATGTTGTGAGTTTTTGGTGGCTTCCTCCTGATATCTCCCTCCACCACTCTGTGCGATTAGAAATGGATAGTTTGTCCCTTGTTAATAATGCATGATGGCCTATGGGGCTTGCACAGAGCTCCAACAGCTCTGTCACTTCGCTGTTGTCTTGTGTCGTTGTGTTTCTGCCGTGGCGTGGCTCAGTCTACCTGTTGCCTAATGCTTGTGTGCAGAGTAAAGGCAGGTGCACACTGGCACAATACAGGTGTTTGTTGTAAATACAATCAGGGGTGGCAAAAGCACCCGCATCTTTAGAAATAGTTTGAGAAAAGACTCATTTCTGTTTGTGTAGCTAATTGAAATCTCTCTTGACTACCCCGGGTCACATTCGATTGATGTATGTTCTCTATTGCCTTGTATTGTCTCCTCCTCATCTTGTTTGTAGTTCTAAATGTGTTCTAAATTCTGCTGACGTCCACAGTTTGACTGCCTCTCAGCGTCAGTGGTTCATGAAAGCATCAGCATGCAGGATGCCTGCTGACTTTGCATTTTTTCGTGCTGTAAAACACCATTTCCCAAATGTCGTATTCAGGCTGTTACTGAATTAATTGACCACTGCTTCATCCTGAGCAGCCATTTCACCCTAAATATATTTTGAGGTAAATTGTGTAGACGGTTTATTCAATACTCTGTGAGAGGCAGAGGAGGAATGAGGCGGCAGATACGCTTTGTGAAATTCATACCCCTGGACTTGCCAGCCTTTTGTTCTGGCAGAGCGCGACACACACTGACATTTAAGTCTGAGCTGGTATCGAGTATCCACTGGTACGCCAGTGTAGAGCTGTACACGGATCAGAAACGCTGTGTGCAGGTGATGCAGCTGAGTTGGCTGTCCAAACAATCGCATGCTCCTGTGTGCGATTTTTGGAGTTTCTTTGTCGTTCACCCGGTAATCAAAGTCTGATAGTTGGACAAGTTGTTCTCAGTCTCCTGTAATTATTTGGAGCTCAGTAAAGACAGGTTGATGAGCTTACTACAGTTTGGGCGAGTTTCCTGACAAGGTGTCTTGAGGAAGCAGGCTGTTGCTTATAATGGATTGTTAGTGTACTGGTGACTGTGTGCTATCACTACCAAAAATAGATGGGGTATCTTTGTCATTTGTTGTGGCTACTTTAATTCACTCTCATCATCACGACACATTCTCGATGAAGTCTTCTATTCTTGAGCTGCAGTATGTGAGTAAATTTGCGTGTCACATTTTGATGCTTTGCTCTGTGCGATACATTAAAGATGGTTCAGCGTAGAACATTCTCCAGACTCACTGTCAGCTGTATCCCATCATTGACGGCTCCTTCATTAGTTTATGCTCTTTAATTTGTGTGAGGAAGTCGTGAACTCCAGCATGTGTCTGGAGCAAATGGTGCCGCAGCCTGAGTTTAATTACGCAGCTTAAACAGCAGCGTGTAGTGTGGCTGCTTTTTTTTTTTTTTTTTTTTTTTACAAGCTTATGCTGGGTAGGTTTGCCACTTCAACCAGATTTAATTCTAGCTCTGGTGCCTTGATGTTGAGGCATTTTGACGCTCAGTCTGAGCCAGAAGTTCTCATGTGGGAAACAAACAGTGCAAGAAAAAAAAATCAATGCTGACGGGATGAAGCTAAATCTGGTCTCCCCGCTCTGGTGACCACTTTGGGAGCTGCACCATTCTTTGAAAGTCTGGGACAGCCCACGAGGTGAAGAAGAGGGATTTTTTTTTGGAGACGTCAACGATCTTCAGTGATGTTGCTGCACTTAGTGGTCACATGTATAGTTTGCTCAAACAAAGGCTTTCTGGGAGTTTTACTTCCAAACGGAAGTAAAAGACCTTTAAGAAACAGCATAACAAGTCTTGTTTAAGCAGGTTGGATGGAAGCATACAGTTGGTAACAAGAAAATTGACGTCATCACTCTGGAATGTTTTTATGTTGTTTTCTAGGAGTATGGCTGCGCCACAAATCTATATCTCCAGTGTGTATCCATCCGACATTGACTAGTTTCGCAATGCATTCCTCTGGAGAAACGTTTGATCTTGAGTCTCAATTGAAGAAGCAAAACTACAGGAAGTCTCCAGTCTTTTTTTCCTTCTTTCATGACTCCAAAACTTTGACACAACTATTTCACCGCGACTTCCACCTGGCAACCACTGTTGTCTCTGTTGGAGACAATAAAGTAGACTGACCAGTCAAGGCGAAGCTTGCCTTGTGTGAGCTCCAATTTTCTCACAGTTCCAACCAACACTGACCGAAATGACCTCATCAAACCCTCATGAGGTTCAAGTAGATTTTAATGTGTAAAATTGATAAACTTCCCCTCATTAGATTTCAGTATTTGAGGCATGAGGCAGGCAGTGAGGCTCTACACCCTTCCCATGGCGTGCCATTTGTTTGCCCCCACAGGAAGGCAAAATTAAACAACCCCAATAGGAGCCTGAATCCAGCTGCGTCACACTTCCTCATAAAGGTTAGAGGGGAGACAAGAATGGGATGGGGGAGGCAGTTTTCAGTACAGTACGGGGAAGGATCTGTGGTAGTTCTCGCTTGTTTGAAATGATTTAAACAATAGGCTGCATGTTCACAAGACAAAGCCGAACCGGTAGAGACAGACCCCCCATTTGTTTCACAAAATGTACTTGAGCACATGCTCATGTTCTCAAACGCACAGATACAACAAGTGACACACACATCCAGAGTCAGACACTCCAGGGAATGCATGGGAGTACTTCCCATAAGCCTTACCATGACGTAAGGAGACAGTTATGCACACAAAGTGGGCTTTTCTCAGCGCTGCCTTCTGGCCATGTAAGCAGACAGAATCCACAATAACGCATCGAGGAGCCGTGGAGCCACCGGACACCCGGAGAGCAGATATTCTCATTTATCTGCATGTCAGGCATCCCTGTTCAAACAAAACTATGTGGTCCACCAGGATCGTGTCGTCACTATCATGTGATACTGTGTCTGGCTCCAAATTTTCTATATTTAGGCTTCTAACACATGATCGTAATCCTCTTCTGTCTCTTTTGGCCATTTTACTTCATCTTATCTGACCATCAAGTGAGGGATAAAGCTTTACCTGTGTTTTTAAAAGGTGAATAAGCACCGTCTTATTGCTTGTTTGTGAAATCAAAGGTCAGAAAAATGGTTTGGTTGACTAACGCTCTGTCTAGATCTGTTGAAATGGAAACATCTGGAGCAGTAAATCTAGCGGGCTGCTCCCTGACAGCCTCCTTCTGACAGCCCTTTTTGGGCTTCATATAATTTCTGTCTGAAGTTGAGTGCAAAGTCAACTGACAGCAAACTTTGACAGCGACTGAATTGTGTCCAGTCAAAATAAGGATGTCACTGTTCCAGCTTCCTGATGTGAGAAAGGTATTAGTTTTCTCTGATGACTTCAGGTGATATTTTAGGGTTTATTATGAACATTGTGCTTTGAAGAGACAGCTTTGTGGTTAATTCATCGGGTGACCACTGATTTCTCATCTATCATGTATTTCTTGCATGTTATTTTTTCTCCTGAGTGGCCACTTAACTGGGACTGGTGCTGCTCCAAAGGAAAGGGCTTCAGATGGGCAGTAAGTCTTTGCTCGGGCATCAGAGTGGAGGGAGAGGGGAGGGCGAAAGGACGTTATGCTGATGATGAGGCTTGGCAGCCGCGGCAGCACAATAGGTTGTATTGTCTGACACCAGCAGCCCGAATCGCATTCAGTTCACTCCGAGTTCATTTTCCTCATCCTGACTGTACCATGTGAGGGACCACACCCTCATCAGGCAACCCACCCTCCCACAGCGCTGCCCACCCTCTGACGGGGTAGTGGCCACGTTCAGCTGCGTTGTTGGCTTGTTTTTGCCGACGGCTGGGTGATCCCCTGTGTGCATTCAAACTGTCATGGTTGGTGTGAGCCTCTGCAGCTGTTGGGATCGCCTCCCTGGATTCTGCCCCTTTTTCCTTTATCTCCTCTTCACATCTCGCCTTCCCTCTGTGCAAACATCCCATAATTCTCATGACCTCATAGCAATGTACCCCTGCATTCCAGCTTCAGATGGACCCCTCCTACTACCCCCACGCACACACACACACACACACACACACACACACACACACACACACACACACACAGGCCAGTAACAGTAAGCCTTCACTCAGTCATGACATCACCTATCACCCGTGCCTTTAAAACGCGTAATTCTGTGTTCTCACTGCGCTCGCTGTCATGAACAGAGGTGGTCAGGAAGGATGGACGTTAGTAAGTAGGTCAGCGCGGGTCATCTAGGCACAAACATGTTTCACTGCCGAACTGTTTTTCATCCTATGAGCCAAAATAACTTAGAGGCTGAAGCTCTGTTCTTGTATCTGCACCACTACGAGCCCTATAACCACTCCTTTTTTATGGTACCATCTCTGGAGTTTTATTATATAACAGCTGTAATTTCACACGTGGGTTCTGGCTTGTCAACACCAGCAACCTTGCACTGTGACATACCTTGACCTTTGACCCCTCCTCATTATGGCATTGTCCAGGGCCCCCCGGGCCACTTTCATTGATCCCCGCTCTATTGCTCCGTTCTGCCATGCAGTGTAAACAGCCACAGTTAGGTTAACTGTCTCTGGAGCTGCGAGGGAACAAACAACTTGACAACTTGTTCAGAGATGATCAAACAGCGTGCCTTTTATTATATTTTCATAGAAGTTTGAGCTCGAAAGGGTTCAAGATTAATTCAGAGAAAAACAACAGAACATGTGAACTCAACAAGCCACATGAATGAAAATGTTTCACTTCCACCAAGATGTGACGCATGTACAACTCAAGACCAAGTTCACATCCAAAGGTCAGAGACAATTTGTGTTGGAAACAAACCAGCAGTGAGTATTATACTTTAATCTCTAGGAGGTTTTCATTTCGAGGAAATGCACTCTTTCCCTTAATAGGACAAGACATTTGAGGCTATAAGCTGATGCATTTTTAGAAATCAGGAAACGGTATGTTGTGACAAGGGTAAAGCTTTATTTGTGTGGGATCATGGTTTGTTTTTAATTGTTTCAGCCTGGAAAGACTGCGGGAATGCAGCTTCTCTTTGACATTTCCTACATTTTCTGTCTTCAGACTGTTTTGTTTATCTTTACGTTGGACCGCCTCCCACCCTGCCACGGCTTCATCCTTCTGGGCACATTCTAGTAGAGACTCAATGGTGGCGATTTCCCTCACAGCGAGGGGGCAGCTGGTAAACAGTCCACTAACAAAGCAATATCGGATCACTTAATAGAACAAACTCGGCATGGTTCATTGTGTCTGGACTAAAGATAATTTTCCACACAAATGACACCACATGACATCTTTTTAAATCTGTGTCACAACACCTTAGGGGCATTATGTTACTGTATATACATTTCAAGTGTGGTTGGTTTTTGAAGGGAACACTTTCTGGCCTCGTTTTTGCACCCTGACCCGACTTTCTCTTTCCTAATTTTACTGGACCGGCCGCACTGAACGTAAAGTGATCCACCATGTTACCCGTCTGTTATCTTTCCCTTCTCTGTGCTCTCCTTTACCCTCTCCCCCCGTCTCTCCCCTCCTCCTGTCCAGGCCATGCACCAGCTGCTGCTCTCCTCCTGCCTTTCCTCGGCCTTCTCACCGTTTGCTCTCAAGAGTTTTTCTCCACTGGGGATAATTAAAAGGAAGACTTTTCCTCTCACATGATGCTGCCGTTCATCCGCCCAAAGCCAAGTAGACTAAACACTTCCAGGATCAACATGTTCTAATAATAATTATCTGTGAAGTAATTTTATTGGAGTTGCTGCTCACTGAATTATGCCTTTGGGGCCATGTTTCTGGTGTCATTGAGGCAGTTTAATGGCTTCTTTTTTATAGGTAAATAAAGGCATAGTTTGAGTATTTTCAGCTTTGGATGTGAGTGAGCCAAGCAGGCAAACTGTTCCTCCTTCGCTGTATAGACAGTTTATCAAACTTTGCATTGGGAGGGAGTTTCTGTGCCATGTTTTTCCTCGCTGCGTCACACACGCAGAGTGGAGCCTCAAAGATATTAATAGATCATAGGAGTTATTAAAGTCTCCTCACAATCTCTTTCATTACAATGGGTAGGAGATCAAGTTGCACTGATAGCATTTGGCCTACTGGGACTTTCACCAGCTCAGGGAATGAAGCCAGCCTTGATGCATGAATGCTTAGATAGCTGGGTGGAGCTGCTGTCAAATCACTTTAAATTGAATCAGCCTGAGATCGAAAGGGACTTTCCTTTTCCAACCATTAGCGTTGCATTTGCCTCTTTACCCTCTTAATAAAACCGTTGCGGAACTTTTTTCTGACTAAAAACCATCCAGAAAAAGAGACGAATGTTGTGCATTCTGCACCACTGTCAGCCCTCATACAGAGACAAGTTTAGCTGAAAATGTCTTTTAGAAATCATTTATGTTTCTGAAAACCTTGGCACAGGAGGTGCCAATCATGCAGGTAAGAGAGGCTCAAGGAGAGAATGTGATAAATGCTGAAATGTACCAGGACCTGATGGAGGGGAGTGTCCATGTACCAGTGCATAGTTCCCTGCAAAGCCAGAGCTGTTTGCTCATGTTTGCAAATGAGTCAAAGGGCGGTGTTGTGCTTTCCATTTGTACAGCCACACCAACAGTATCAATAAATTTACAAAGCAAAGCCAAATCATGAGCACATAAAAACTGTTTCACTTCAAGTCTGAACTACACACAAGCTTTTCTTTCTTTAGCTCAGGTCGCTTCAGTTATTTAAGGTTCATTTAAGATGTCCTCTGAGGTTCCTGACAGGAGTATCAGCAAGGACAGTGCGGCCATGTTGGGCAGGTAGCTAGGAGGAAGGAGCGGACAGGTGCTGCTGCTGTTCTACCTGGAGGCTGGGATGGTGAATGTTGTCAAAACAGCTGCGAGCAGGATGAAGTCATAGTTTTTCTCCTCAGAATGAAACACGCAATTCCTCCTGCGCTTGCAGCAAAATGATTCTCATTAAGGAAGGGCTTTTTATAAATTGTCTAATGGGGCTTTTAATGTTCGTCTTCGTGATGTAACACGTCATGAGGAACAGCGAGGCCTCATCCTGATCTTCTTCATCTATTAACTCTGGATTTGGGAGCTTTAATGAGAGTGGACCTTCTGAGGACAATTATCTAAGCAGAGGCTTCTAAACACTATTTGGATATTTAGATAGAGATTGAATAGAAACACTTTTTGCCTGTGTGCATGGTTAAGCTCCATAAATCCATAATCACTTTATATAACCTGAATTAAATTGAACAAAACATGAACTTTGATCTCCGTATTCAGCCAGCCATCACTTGATGTGCAGCAGAATTTATTTCGTGTCTCCCGTAATGTGCAGCTCCTTTCCACTTTTATTTATTTCACCTTTATTTAGAAGCAAAATCCCTCATCGTATCTTATTATCTAAAGCCGTGCGCCACCCGGAGCAAAGCTATTAATAATATTAAACATGACAGTTTGACAGATTAAAATGATTTACTAGCTTAATTTTAGGGTAAGAACAGCTGCTCTTTTTGCACTCCAAAACTGCTTTCTTTTGGGGGGAAAAGTACATTATTTTGGTATGACATGAACTAAATTACCAGTAAATGTTCTTTCACAATAAAAGTGCACTTTGGTTTGTCTAGATTTATTGGTAATCATACAACTTCATACATGAAAGAATGTCAAATTTTCTATGAAAATATGAGGAAACCTGACAAAACTGTTATTCCTCATTTGACTGACCTAATGCATGATACAGCAATTCTATTCAGTCTCTCTCTAACTTGACATCAGCAGTGAGCTGAGCGAGTTTCTACAGGTCTGGTAAACATGACAGCAGAGACCTGCTACACACGTCTTTGCTGTTGCTGCCACACCTGAGGCCAACTGTCAAACCTGCTAATGTTGTCACACACACACACACACACACACACACACACACACACACACACACACACACACACACACACACACACACACAC
>JAUESF010000074.1:3550541-3563297 GCA_032274765.1 Malacoctenus tetranemus | reverse complement strand
TATAACTAAGTTATGACTCCATTCCATTCACTACATTCGAAATCTCAAAAAGGACTCGTTATGTTGGTGTTTGTTTACAGTTTGTGGATCAAATAAATCAGTCAGTGATGGCACAGCACTTGTTTTTACAAATTAATCCCAAGCAAATATGTTTTGCTTTGGGTGTGTGTGGTTAAGAAAATATCTCACAGTGACTATTTAAAAAAAGATAAAGGTTGAGAACCACTGCTGTACAGCTGAAAGTAAGCGATGTTTAGAGTCACATAGTGTTACTCACTAAAATGAACTACTGACATGAAAAGCTTTGGGGGACAATTTCTTTTTTTTCCTTCCTTTGTTTACATAATGTTTTCAAACCATTTCATACGTGTCCATGATTTGATCATGTTTTGCCTCCTACATCCCTAGAGTATATAAAGGTTTTGCGCCTGGTCTTGTGCCTGCAGGTGGACAGTCAGCTGAGGTCTTCAAACCGCAGGCTGGACAACCTTCATGCTCAGTTACAGGAGCTGGATGCTCACATCGTGGTGAAGGGTGGCGAGGAAAACAAAGGTTAGAACACTTTTTATCTGCATCTGGTTCAACCTAAAAGTTCCTATATCAATAAGCAGGATCATTATGTGGCTTTTATTTGGCAACAGAGAAGTCCTGATGTTTGTTTGTTCATTGATTGTATCTCTTCATTTCAGTCAGTTCCTTGAGAAGTTATTCAGATCTGATGTACATTTTTAATCTGAGTCAAAGATTCAAAGCTACCGTGAATTAACCTGAACATGATGGTTTCTTTTTTATTATTATTATACTGTGGTTTAAGTTAGAAACAAGACCTCTCACCACATGTGACCACAAGAGTTTCACTGCCTGTTTCTTTCTTCATTGCCGGAAACTTCACTTTTGCCACCAGCTTTTTAATGCCGCTGCAGATCTCTAATCCCACATGAAGCCCTGACAGAGTCATTGGATGTTTTTTCCATTCTCCGGCATATTAACCCCCATGGTTGCTGCTGTGGAAACCCAAGAGTGCAACAATATTATTAGAAACTGTGTGAAATTCCCTCAAGGGCACTTTCATATTCAAGCGCTCCATGTGAAACCTCCTCTCGTTCCTTATTATAACTTGCCCAACCTTTTCCTTTTCCACACAGATGAGTGTCCTCAGTCTCCCGGGGCAGAGAGCAGATCATCAGCCCACAAGGAACGCATCGCTGCCCTGGAGAGACAGCTCAACATCGAGCTCAAAGTCAAGCAGGGGGTTGAGAACATGATTCCCATTTACTCCAATGGATCCACCAAGGTAGAAAATCAATCACTCTGTCCATACACGGCTCCATCCATACATGGGCAGTACTTGATCTGTAAAGTCGGACACAATGCCCCATTTAGAAAATTCATATCCGATACAATATTATATTTGATGCACTAATTAATTTCTACTGGTAATTTTGTTATTGGTCAAAATAATCATTTGTGGCACAGCTAAGCACACAGAATGTAAGCCATTAAAATGTTATTAATGTTAAATGTGTTTTTATTCCCTACAGTAATGACATTGGGAAAAATGTGACTCCACATATGTTTTAGTGGCTTCGGTGTATTTAATGACACTCAATCGGCACTCTATAAAGGATCCTTTTTCATGTGTTGGAAACAGTTGGCACAAAGACCTTTTGGCTTGCTTGCTCATACATGAGCACTCGATCTCAGAAGGGTACAGCTAATTCAGGCGTTCCAGTTTGTGTTAAGCAGAATACACACGTTGTTTCTCCTCCAGCTGGTTAAGAACCAAGGTCAAACGTATGTTCATGGTGTGTAACCTCGCAATCTGCTGACTCCAGTGCTGATTTAGAAATGCACATCACCTTCGTCGTCCAGATGCTGACACCTCATCACTCAGTTACATTAAACACGCCCCCCTCCCCCCTTTCGATGCAGCATGTCTTTGTCTTTGTCGTATGACCTTGTTCCCATACCTGCACTTCCCTCCCCATTATACCAGTTATGAATTGAAAACAGTGTTTCTTTGTCAGTCAACACTTTTTTTTTCTTTTTTGCAGTTTTCAAACATCTTCTGCCACTTTTCTTTACATGATGTTAAATTGCTCCTTGTTTTGTTTTTTTAACACAGGATAAAAAGATGCTGCAAACGGCCCAGCAGATGCTGCAAGACAGTAAAACCAAAATCGACATCATCCGCATGCAAATACGCAAAGCTGTTCAGGCCACCGAGCACAATGACGACACACAAGGTGAGTTTTCTCAAGGTTGGTGACAGAATTAATGCAAACAAAATTAGGCAACTTGTTATAATCGTATTCGTAAAAGTAGTCAGGTTTTTTATATCAGGTCAATGAGCCAGGAGGACGTATGAAGTGTTTTAAATAGAGATGTAAGAAGAGAGGAGGAATGGTAGCTGACAAGCAACTGCAGTATCAATTCAACCTCTTCATTGGTTTGGATATAATTGCACGGTCAGTGCTTTAAACCACTTGTGCTTTCAATACCGGGCCCCTCGGCAAAGCATCAAACAGCAGCAAAATGGGTCTGTCGGAGATAAATCAATAGAATCACTTTCTGAGAATAAGCTCAGTTCATTTTTTCTACGGCCCATAAACCCACGAAAAAGACTGCAATGTGTTGAATCTGATATATTAGTTAGGTAATTTATTCCCCAGCATTACAGTGTGGTTGATGCAGCTGGTGATGCATCTGAAAGTGACAGGCTGCTTTTGCCAGCGTTCCTCTAATCTCTGTATCGCTTCATCAAATTTGCAATCTTGCTTTGTTCCTCTCTGCACGTCATCCAGCAGTCGGAGACAGCAGACACACAAAAGCATAAACGGATCAATGAGGAGGCCGGCACAGTGTTCTCACATCTCTCTTTGTTTGGGTCTCGTACAGAAACAGATGAAGAGGAGAGTTAGGTTTGATCCACAGTGGACCGACTGACTGTGCGCTCGTGTCTTTGTGTGTGGGTGGGTTGGGTGGCCGAATACAGCGGTGAGCAATACAAAGCCTGTGAAATGGCGCACCTGGTGCATGACCACAGTCAATCAAATTCACAGACAGATGCACGGCACAACAAAAAAGCATCCCAGGTAGGCAGATGAAAGGTGTCTTTGACACAGAAGCACGCAAAGCACCCATTCATGTGAAGGTCGCAGGTTTTTTCGCTGATAAAAAGCCAAATTCATACCGAAGTACTTCTGTTGATCCTTTCCAATACATTTGAAAACTATGGGGGTTTTTTTTTACGTCCGTGTTGCCTTTTGCGTTGCACACACTCTTTTACATTCACTGGCTGGGTGATCAATGTAAGGGCAGGTGAAAGGTTCCTGATGGGCAGTGAGTGCTCTGGACCATTAAGGCCCGTCTGCTGGAAAAACAGGCCGATTGATGACGTCTGTAGGAGGAGGGCGGCCTGGACAATGCATCAGGGGACAGAAAGAGACAAAGAAACTGGGGAAGTTCAAATAAAGGTGTTTGTCACAAATGTACATTATGGTGCTTTTTTAGGCAATTTGCCGCTTTCAGAACGGTATCGCGCTGAGAGAGACTTTTATGTGTAGGAAAGAAAAACATGCTGTTTTCTCTGTATTTTCCTGAGCTGTATTATTCTTTTATGGCCTCTCAGTCGTTTTGGGTGATTCCGTCTGTCTCCTTTAAACCACACGCGCTATCACAGAGTTGTGTGTATAGTGTACACAGACAGACAGTCTCCAGGCACCACACCCGACGGAGGGGTCATCTAGCAGGGCCTGGGCTCCACGCACAACACCTTATTAGGAGATAAAAGCATCCAGATCACTTTCTGCCCCTGCCGCCACCCCCCCACCTCCTTTCTCTTCCTCTCCCTTTCCTCTTCATGTCTCTTTGCAGCGTTGTGAAAAGCTCATGAGTCATAAAGATCATTCCCAATCACTCCTCTGTCTGTCCTCCCTCTTCTACTAATCACACATTTGAAAGTCAAATCCATCTGTTTTGAATGCTGTTTATCCTGTTGCCCTTCTACTTATCTCATTCCTCCTGTTGGCCCTTTCGGTGTCGCTGTGTTTCATAGCGAGAGGCTGTCACCGTGCAATTAAACGACCCACTCCGATGTGCTTGATTGCTGATACTCCGGGGCTGACCCTGTGTCTGTTTCGAGGGGTTTTGTTGTGATAGCTTCAATGTGTTTTTTCCCTTTGTGACTTGATAATACTGCAGGACTTTTAGGTCTTTGAATATCAGAGCTGAAATGAGCATTTTGGTGTGTTTGTCACAGTTATGAAGCATCTTGAAGTAGTTTAGTATGGAGAATGACTCTAAATGGGGGAAGTTTAATCTACATTAAGCTTTGGGTAGAAGCCATGTTCCAGATGCAGCGTTATTGTTCTAAAGCTTTGCTATTTTCAAAACATCTTCCTGATACCTGTTTTTTTTAACAGCTGAATTGTCTTTGAAGATGAGATGCGAGGCCATCTGGAACCAGTAGAGTTGGTGCTAATGTTGCTTGCTGGTGAACACTTAGGCTGTTTACCTCCCAGCAGGCGCTGCTAATGTTTTCTTTGTCTGCCTCTTGTGTAATGCATGACATGCATTAAGGCATTAACCTAACTTACTGTACCCAGGGGAGTTTCCTAAAACACCCTGCTCCCTGCTGCCAAAATAACAGATGCTTTCTTGCTAGCATGTGGCTGACAAACAGACTCCCAGGTGCTCAGTGGTGGGTTTTTTTTGTGTGCATCCTTCTCTGCAGGTAACCAGGACCTGTGCGGGGTGGAGCTGCGAATCGAGGAGCTGAGGCATCACTACAGGGTGGAGCACGCTGTGGCTGAGGGGGCCAAAAATGTCCTGAGGGTCGTGGGTGCCAACAAAGTTCAGGACAAGAAGGCTCTGTCTGAGGTCAGCGCAGAGACGGAAGGGTTCTCTTTCTGCTTTCACGTTGTCCCAAATGGCACAAAGGCAACCAGGGCAGCAGCAGAGAGATCAGTGCACAGACAATCCCACTGATCTTCCTGTGGCCTAATGCATCACAAGCTGACCTGCTCTTCGTCTCTTCCACCATCTCTGAAAAACAGCCTCTCTTGTTTTTTTTCTCGTCCTATAAATCAGACCTTGGTGCTCGAAGGCCCTCAGAAAACCTCTGAAATGTGTTTACTGACATAAAAGAAGTTCTGACGGCATCCCGACTCCTGCAGGGCTTCTCGATGTGATATTTCTCTTCATGAGTGCAGAGAGACAAGATATCAAAAGCAACACTTTGCAGCAGTCTACTGTGGAGTCAGATGTTTTACGGGGCATCTCTTACAGCCAACACTCTCTGTTCGTAATGTTATTTGAGAGTGTTTTTTCTCTACAGCAGCTGCAACATGACACACTGTATTATAGCTACTAATCAAAACAAGAGTCTGCGCTGAGGTGTTCAGGGAATGAGAATTGCGAAACTACAAGTTTCAATATCTCACAGCTGAGTTCAACACTACTGGAAACCGCAACATTTAATTTACTCACTGGCAAAATTCAATCTGCGTCACATATCTTTACTTGCAATATTTTTCAAGGCAGTAGCTTTAAAAGTGTCAGTTTGTACCGTCCATCCGTTCTAGTTTTTACCTGCTGAAGAGTTTGTCACAGCAAACATCCAGAGATGAACAAGTTTGCGTCCCTGTGATTTTGATCAGTTTCTCCAGTTTCCTACAAACATCATAGTCGAGGTTTTTTTGTTGTTGCAGTAATTGCAAAATCATCCTTGAAATCTTGCTGGAACTGAACAATCTTTGCTCGACTGTGAGGTTGAAATCCTCACTGGAGCCTCTCTGTGTTGCTGCTCTGCAGGCTCAGTCTCGTCTGAGCGAGGCGTCGCAACGGTTGGACCTGCTGAGGGACTCTCTGGACCAGCGTCTGGCCGAGCTGCCAGAGGACCATCCCAAAACCAACGTCATCAAAGAGGAGCTGGTGCTGGCCTCCTCACCGGCCTTCAGCTCCCGCCACGGCGCCCCCTACCTTCAAAACCAGTACAGCACACTCAACAAGCCCTCACCCCTCACTGGTGCGTTTGACAAAACAAACAAAGCTAAGTAGGCCAAAGTCAAGTGAAAATGATACCGTCTGTTGTTCAGGCAGCCAGCACAGAAACACACTGACTCTGAAACACCTGTGAAACTTCAAAGTGTAAGAGAGGGAGAGTGAGAATACATTTGGAGGCCTGTTGAGATGCTGAATGTCATTTTTAAATGAAACAGTGTCACTACATCGTGTTGTTGTCTGTCCGCAGCAGTTTTCAAAACAAAAACAGGAGGCTTTAGTTTCCTATTGTGTTAAAGACAATTTTGAGCCTTGTGTCGCCCAGGAAACAAAAGGTGCTGCGTCAGTTAATCTGAGCTTTTATCAGTTTGTGGTAGTAACCAGTGTTAAATCAGACCAGATTTAGAAAGGATTTCTTTGGGGGATGTTTGTGCTTGTCATTGCTTGCTTGTATACCATAAAGTTTGTATAATTTCAGTTTTGTGACAGTCGCTCTGAATGTTAATCAACAAGATGTGGTGTTGTTTTCCTTTGCCTTTTTCAGGTACGTTGCAGGTTCAGCTGCTCGGCTGTTTTAACTTGTTAGAAGTCGTCCCAGGGCGCAACAAAGGCACAGCAGTCATGCTGCCCTGCTACAGTCCCGGAGACACCAGGTCGTTCATGAGAGGCAGCAAAGGACTGTACGGACGCAGCGGCTCCGTCAGCGGGAAGACGCCCAGCAAGACAGAGGAACTGTCCTGTAAGTGTTTATGTTAAGTGTGTGCTCGGGTTTATACGTGACATTTTCAAGTTTTATGGGTACTAAGTACTCTTGATGGCCACTTCCTTTTGCCTTCAGAATTGCTTCAAATCTTGTTCCAGAGTGACTTTGCTTTGTGTTGACTTAGCAGCTGTAGACTTGTGAGTGGCACACCCTTCATGTAAACTTTCTGTTCCAGAACGGCCCACAGCTGCTGAGATCTGGAGACTTTATAGGCAACGTAAACTCAGTTAACTCTTGCTCATGTAGAACCAGCCAGTGCAGTATGATCTGGGCTGTATCACCAGATGTGTTGTCATTATTATGACAAGAATAGAGATGGTCACCAGTAGTACTAGTACTCTGATATTTCACTTGCTACTTTTTTGATATTTCATCTGCACAACGGCCGGTTTTTAAAGACAAACCTGGTTTATTCCTGGTTTATTCTGGTCGGATGGCGTCATCAGTCTGCTGATACGTGTGTGTTGAACTGCTGTATTGCCCAGTGCTCTTTCGAGGAATCAATATGGCCTCCTCAGTTTGTTTTGTTGCCCTGAAACAGGCAGCAAGCACGTGAGGTCAGTGAGATTAGAAACAACAGGTCAGCACTCACAAATCATCTCACAACAGCAGTTTTCACTTGATTGCTTCAATCCCCCGATAAAGCAATTTCGACAGCTTTAAAAAGATGTTGCACTTTCAGCTCCATGAATCAATACTTCAGCTGTTTTTATATATTGCCGTGTGAGCATGAAGTGGTTATATTTTTGTTCCTGTGAAGGCTCAAGCTTCAGGAGATAACTTGTGTGTCTGTGTGTGTGTGTATGATTTCAGCTGAGGTGAGCGCAGTGCTGAAGCTGGATAACACAGTGGTGGGTCAGACAGCCTGGAGGACCGTGGGAGAGCAGGCCTGGGACCAGACCTTCACTGTGGAGCTGGAGAGGGTCAGTAGACACACACAACCTCACAAATCTCCACACTGGCAATATAATCCAAGTGTTTTCTGTATATCACTACTCAGTGCCGATGCGTTGTTTTTTTTTAGTCGAGGGAGATGGAGATTGCAGTTTACTGGAAGGACTACCGCTCGCTGTGTGCTCTCAAGTACCTGAAGTTGGAGGAGTTCTTGGACAACCAGAAACACAGAGTTCAGCTGGAGCTGGAGCCGCAGGGTCTGCTGCTGGCTGAGGTAAAACACCACCCACTCACACAGACGTCGGCACAGCAGTACAGAAAAAGAAGGCAAAGGGACCATTAAACACAGAAGTAGCCACACCACACCTGCATACATGACACTTACAGTACGTTCCGTAAATATGCAAAGATATTCACATGCAGAAACACCGACCCGCAAGCTGTCGCATGCACCTGGGCTGCAAAACTCTGCCTTGATATATTGTATTTGAAACAGCGCTGCCTGAGTGTGAAGTCTGGACAAAGAATACAAGTCTATTGTTTTCCAGGTGACCTTCTTCAACCCTGTTATTGAGAGAGTCCCTCGTCTCCAAAGACAAAAGAAAGTCTTTTCCAAGCAGCAAGGTGAGAAAAAGGAAACAGCACAGAGGAAAAAGAAAAAAGCACAGACCTTTCTAACAACCAATTTCTGTTCAGAGGACCTCGCATTGTGTTACGTTTTGCTTTGTTCTAAGGAGAATTTGAACCCAACCTGCATGCTGCTGTCAGTTTCTGCGACATGTTTCTCAAGCCCATAGCGCCATCTGCAGGAGGATATTGTTATGACGGCAGGAAAAAGAAACTGATGTTTTAGTGGCTGTAATTTAAAACCTTTTGGAAAGATAAGAGATTTCATTTCTATTCTTCACCAATTTTTACTTAAATTTTTGACATTTTATTTTGTTGTAATCTGATTACCGTTCATATTAGGGTGTTTATCGGCTTTGCATGAATATCCTAATTTAGCTGCTAACACACTGAAATATTCTGTTACATATTTTACATTGTAAACAGGAAAGACTCTGCTTTGTAACGAGCTTAAATTAGACACAAAAATTACCATCAAATTTGATTCCTCAGGGTAAATATGATATCCTTCATTTATTCAATTAATCATCAATATTCAGGATTTAAGGTGTTAATGAAAGTTGACTGATATTAATCAGTTGATTTCTTGTGGACTTTCTCAGTTTTTACTTTATTTCTATCAGGAATGATTTTCCTCCCTTAGTGAATGAAATGATGAGAACATATTTCAATTGTTCTGGTCTGAATTTCTTGGGTCTTCACTCTGTGATTATATTACGAAGTCAGTCTTCTCTTAAACAATTCGCAATATACAGATCTCATATTTATGCTAATCTAGGCGACATTAAGCCACTGCGTTTATTGAATTGGGATTTAATAACGATCTGTTCTGCGAGGTGTTTGTGACTCTTCATGTCTCCATATGTGCGTCTCCAGGCAAAGCATTCCTCCGCGCTCGTCAGATGAACGTGGATATCGGGACGTGGGTGAGGCTGCTTCGAAACGCCATCCCCTCTGTCAACAACTCAGGAACCTACAGTCCTAACGCACACAGCCTCACACTCAGCTCTGGGTGAGACTTGCACACAAACGTCACTGTCTTGAAGAAACGACTTGTCCACATGTGCTTGATAGCTGCAAGCTGACACGTGCTATCAAACACAGCAGCTTTCCTTGAACCTTTCTCCTTGTGTTTCCTTGTGAGAATTGCAGCATGTGGTGCGTTTTTCCAACCGCCCCTACGTGTTCATGGTTCATGGTGGTTTGTTGTCCTGCTTCATTGCGTCTTTCCCTCTGCGTGTCTTGCTGGATTTTTCAGGGAGATCTCAGTGGAGAAGCTGAGTCTGGACAACGACTCCCCGATAAGAGGAGATTACAAGAGAGACTCGGACACACACACTCCAGTGAGGCAGACAGAGAGAGAGGAAACCTGGGAGACAGGGGAGGTGTGTGAGCAGGTTTCAAGATTTCTTTTCAAAACAGAGGCAGCGAAAAAAAAGGCCCAAGTTAGAATACACACAAAAACAAAAAGTATCAATGATCAGCAACAGAATTCTCACTACTTCTGCTGTGACAGGCCTGAAGGCCTCACTCTGTAAGCAAAGCAATTGAACAGAGTTCAGATTTGAATGGGGTCAGTGTCACCTCCATGAAGTCCTCCTTGTCCTCCATCTGTCTTACCACCTTTCTGCCTCTATGTCTTTTCCGACATGTCTCTTCCCTGCATGTCCTCTAATAGGACCGACTGCCAGTCATCGAGCCCTTCTCCCCCCGAGACCTCACCCCCGACTCCCCTGTCCAAATCCCGTCTGTTGGCAGGTACACACGCACGCACTCACACACACACACAGCGAGTCATTTGCAATATGTTGGCATTTAGGTTGACATTTTGACATGTAACTGGAGCATTAATGTAGCATCAAGCTGTCAGTTGAAGCTTTTTTCAGTTAGAGTTTTGACTGATGGTTTCCTCCTTAATAAGGCTTTGCCATAAAGAATGAGAGGATGAATGTTTTCATTATTTTCAGTCATATTGGGACATCATAGTTTATCCTCTTTTAGTTCTTCTCCTGGAAGTCAAAACGTGTGGTTCAGTTCCATCCTTACGTTGCCCTGTACTCACTCCCAGCCACTGATGTTTTGTGAGCTGATCATAGATCTCGTATCCATCGTTGATTGCATCCACTTTAAACGTTTGTACCGGCTGTGTGTTTCCTCTCCAGCAGGCAGAAGAAAGGTCCTCTCTCCCTGCAGGACTTCAAGCTGATTGCTGTGTTGGGCAGGGGACATTTTGGGAAGGTACGGCTTTTCATTTTTGTTTTTATTGTGACAGTTGAAGTTCACAGTGAAATCTCAAGCTCTTTAGAAATTCTTTCAAGCATATTATGTTTTTATTTGCAGTTTATTTGTGTAGCTCAGACTTCATTGTGATACCTCATCAGATTTGAGATATTTTATTTTCAGCTCCTCAGAATTTGTCTTTTAGAGTCAAATACATTTTGTTTTTTCAGGTTTTATTGTCAGAGTACAAGAAGACGGGCACCATGTACGCCATCAAAGCACTGAAAAAAGGAGATATCGTAGCGCGGGATGAGGTGGAAAGGTTTGTGTGACTGGCTGCGGTCGTCTCCAGCTTCCAGCTTCGGAGCTTCATCACGATGTTCACATGCAGTTTTTATTCCGTGGTGCTGAGTTCTCCTCGCCTCCTCCTCTTACAGTCTCATGTGTGAGAAGCGCATCTTCGAGACTGTGAACATGTCGCACCATCCCTTCCTTGTCAACTTGTTCGCCTGCTTCCAGACAGCAGAGCACGTGTGCTTTGTGATGGAGTACACGGCAGGAGGCGACCTGATGATGCACATCCACACAGACGTCTTCACAGAGCCACGAGCAGTGTACGTAACGAGAGGATGTGTCAAGTTTGCAGCTGATCACTCGGTATTTATTCATATGAGCCTGGAGACACACTTCAGATATGGTTGGCAATGGTTCATGCTTGTTCAAAGGTGCTTTTCAGTTCTGAAGATGTCATAAAAAACTTCAGTTATTCTGAAAAATGCAAATTAATGACTTCTTAAAAAACTTACTGAACACCTATTCTACATTTTAACAATAATTACTTGCACTATTTTACTTCGTAAATGTACCTACTCTCTTTTCACTGAAGTCTGTAATTGGGTTTGTTTGCTTCGTCTGTAGGTTTTATGCAGCCTGCGTCGTTCTCGGACTTCAGTTCCTTCATGACCACAAGATTGTGTACAGGTGAGTCCAAACCTGCTCCTAAAGCTACAACCACAGGATGTTTCAGTGCTAAGTCAGATATTCCACAACTGATTCACAGAGATTGAAACACACTGACTGTAGTGATCCTTCTCACTTTCACTTGTACACAATGATGTTGACATCAGATTCATTTGAGACGGTTTAGTACAGCACTGTCTCACTGTGGAGTCTCACATTTTCCAGGCTCGTGTTTGTCTTTGAATCACCTGGTGTCCACCCGCCTGTGATGTGGAAACTCCTCAGAGAGACTCTTGAATCTCACATCCTCCTTCTCTCCTTCTCAGAGACCTCAAGCTCGACAACCTGCTGCTAGACACAGATGGTTATGTGAAGATTGCAGATTTTGGACTGTGTAAAGAAGGTAACGATTCTGTCAGATTGGATTGTGTTTGTCACGTTTGTCTCATAGATTCTTCAGGATAAAATCCTTGTTGAATAAAGTCTGTGAAAACTGACAAACTGTATTAAATTTGGTGAACTACATCAGGTCTGACAGCACGAGGGAAGAGTAAAGTTGCCAAGCAGAGCATTTACAAGCTGTCTGTCTCTGATTCCTCGCTCTGCCTCCCTCTCTCTGTCTGCAGGGATGGGATATGGGGACCGAACCAGCACCTTCTGTGGCACTCCGGAGTTTTTGGCCCCCGAGGTCCTCACAGATACATCCTACACCAGAGCCGTTGACTGGTGGGGCCTGGGGGTCCTCATCTATGAGATGCTGGTGGGAGAGGTGAGAACTTCCATCTGGGGCTTTTGTATCAACACAAACTCACATTTGTCTGATTCAACACTGACACGTTGAGGTGAGACAGCGTTTCCCCGGAGACTGAATCTCTGCTGGATGTTAAAATGTTCAAAGATTCATGAAGAGACTGAAAAGACTCGAGATTCAGTTCAAGTTTGCAAAGTATAAAGCAGATGGAATTTGCTTTTCCATCCTATCATTTTTCTAAGTGAAAAAGTGGAATAATTTGGTAATCGATAACAAGAGTTTGGAAATAAAATTCTGTTTGCTATTTGTCAAGTTACCAGTTCAAAAATAAAAAGATTGAGAAAAAATGGGCTGAAGTTCCTGCAGTGTCTCTTAGTGACACATCGCTAAACACCACACATCGTATTCATGGTTGTTAACACATTGACTTGTCAGTTTCAGATCTCTAAAATAGATTCTACTGTGTCGTGTGTGTGTGTGTGTGTGTGTGTGTGTGTGTGTGTGTGTGTGTGTGTGTGTGTGTGTGTGTGTGTGTGTG